>OZ035999.1:5394175-5839175 GCA_964035015.1 Corallium rubrum | reverse complement strand
TGTACACGTTTTATCAGACATAAAGACACGAGGTGAAGCCAAGTGTTTTTATATCTGATAAAACATGAACTGCGAGTTTATTGAACGGCTTCAAAAAAGAACCACTTGGTAAGTTCATTGGTGTAGTAAGTTTGAAAAATAACCTTGTCTAAGCCAAGAAAATCAAAGCTAAAGTTTATGTAAATTAGGAGGTATCTTTATCACATATAAAGACACTGACTAAATTTTAATTTCTTTTGAATTTTCCTCATGAATTATTAATGATTTTTTAAAATTGATTTTAAGGTACACAATGTGCAAGTCAACAGGGATTATATTTATTCTTGGCTTTGCTCTCTTGCTTGGATTGGAAAAATTTGTACGTTTTATTTTTGTATCATTTCTAATTGAATAACAACGTCTCCCAAAACTATTTGTTGCGTGAAATTGTCTGGCATTAGACAGTATCAAATCGATCAATTTAGCAGTTTTGTTAGAAAAGAAAATTATAATAATTATTAAATTCTATTTTATTTTTTTTAGCACTATTTATTATTTGTCATAGTATTTTTAATTGCTGGTGGACTAGTTATGTTTACCTATGAGTCAACACAGTTTGATTTCACTGGATTTATTTTGGTAAGTTTTTGATTATTTTCAACCTCTTTGTCTTGACAGCACTAGTGGAATTTTCACTCACTTACTCCATTTGTTTATTCTTCCTTTCCCTGCTCTGCTCTTCTCTTCCCACCTTCCTTCCTTCTTTTCTTTCCTTCTCTTCTTTCCTTCCTTCCTTCCTTCCTTCCTTCCTTCCTTCCTTCCTTCCTTCCTTCCTTCCTTCCTTCCTTCCCTCCCTCCCTCCCTCCCTCCCTCCCTCCCTCCCTCCCTCCCTCCCTCCCTCCCTCCCCCCCCCCCCTGCCTGCCTGCCTGCCTGCCTGCCTGCCTGCCTTCCTTCCTTCCTTCCTTCCTTCCTTCCTTTCTTTCTTTCTTTCTTTCTTTCTTTCTTTCTTTCTTTCTTTCTTTCTTTCTTTCTTTCCTTCCCTCCCTCCCTCCCTCCCTCCCTCCCTCCCTCCCTCCCTCCCTCCCTCCCTCCCTCCCTCCCTCCCTTAACTTCCTTCCTTCCCTCCCTCCTTCCCTCCTTCCTTCCCTCCCTCCTTCCTTCCATCCCTCCCTCCCTCCTCTCCTTTCTTCCTTCCTTCCTTCCTTTTATTTATTTATTTATTTATTTATTTATTTATTTATTCATTCATTCAGGTTATATCTGCTGCTGTGATGGGTGGTGGAAGATGGGCAACTACTCAAATATTACTTCAGAAGAAAAGTTGGGGTAAATATCATTGACCATACCAGGCTGAATTGTCTTTTTATCATATACTAAACATATGTAAAAACTGTGTTATCTTAATGAGAAATACTACAAATGTTTTACTGTATCGTAGGTTTAACTAGTCCTTTTGATACAATTTATCATCTTCAACCATTGATGACCTTGGCACTTCTTCCTTTAGCAATTGCAATAGAGGGTTTGTGTAGTAATTTTTATACTTACATTGATTGATTGATTGACTGATTTAGTGAGTGAGTGACTAAATGATTGATTGAGTGACTGAATGATTGATTGATTGACTGATTTAGTGAGTGAGTGACTGAATGATTGATTGATTGACTGATTTAGTGAGTGAGTGAGTGAGTGAGTGAGTGAGTGAGTGAGTGAGTGAGTGAGTGAGTGACTAACTGACTGAATGATTGACTGATTGAGTGGGTGAGTGACTGAATTGAGTGATTGATTGATTCATTCAATGATTGATTGATTGAGTGGATGAGTGAGTGACTGATTGACTGACTGACCAGTTGATTCACTGATGGATTGATTGACTGACTGAATGATTGACTGACTGACTGACTGACTGAATGAATGATTGACTGAATGAATGATTGATTGACTGATTGTTTGAGTGACTTCATGATTGAGTGACTGATTATTTGACTGACTGATTGATTGATTGATTGAGTGGTGGATTGATTGAATGACTGATTGATTAATTGAGTGATTGATTGACTAATTGATTGACTGATTGATTTACTGATTGATTGATTGATTGATGGACTGACTGGCTGATTGATTGATTGATTGATTGATTGATGGACTGACTGGCTGATTGATTGATTGATTGATTGATGTATGGATTTATTGACTGATTGATTGATTGATTGATTGATTGATGTTTGTTTGTTTGTTTGAATGATTGATTGATTGACTGGTTGACCAACTGGTTGACTGACTTGTTGACTGACTGGTTGACTGATCAACTTATTGATTGATTGATTGATTGGCTGATGGATTGATTGTTTGATTGATGATTACAGACTGGACAAAAACAATCCATTGTTATTTCTCTCTGTCACTGTAGGTCCAAAACTAGCTGTTTCTCTTCAAGCATTTCGTGCATCATCAGCTCCTGTTATAGCTGCATCAGTTTTGTTGGTTTTGTTTGGTGCGTTTTTAGCTTTCATGCTAACAGTTGCTGAGTATCTCTTATTAGCTAATACATCCAGTATAACTCTTGCTGTGTCAGGAATTTTTAAGGTACTGTACTGTAAGTTTTTAAGGTATTTGCAAGGTTTCCTTATGCTGTACTGTACCTCCTCCCTTCAGGGTTGTCTCCAGTCGAAAGCATGTACCGCGTCTGCATTAGGTACATTGCATTACCTACAGTGTAGGTACATTGCATATACATACAGTACATCACACAAATTTCTATTCCCCAAAATATATTTAGAACCTAACAAAATTTTGGCAGAGATTGGCAGTAGTGTACTTTAGTGTGGTGTGAAGTGAAGTGAAGTGAAGTGAAGTGAAGTGAAGTGAAGTGAAGTGAAGTGAAGTGAATTGAAGTGAAGTGAAGTGAAGTGAAGTGAAGTGAAGTGAAGTGAAGTGAAGTGAAGTGAAGTGAAGTGAAGTGTAGTGTAGTGTAGTGTAGTGTAGTGTAGTGTAGTGTAGTGTAGTGTAGTGTAGTGTAGTGTAGTGTACTAGTGTAGTGCAGTGCAGTGCAGTGCAGTGCAGTGCAGTGCAGTGCAGTGCAGTGCAGTGCAGTGTAGTGTAGTGTAGTGTAGTGCAGTGTAGTGCAGTGTAGTGTAGTGTAGTGTAGTGTAGTGTAGTGTAGTGTAGTGTAGTGTGGTGTGGTGTGGTGTGGTGTGGTGTGGTGTGGTGTAGTGTAGTGTAGTGTACATGTAGTGTGGTATAGATCGAAACACCAGTGCTACTGTAATTACTTCTATTGTTTACTTTAGGAATTATGTACTATATTAATTGCAACAGAATTTGGTGGGGATGAAATGGATTTAATGAAATTTGCTGGCTTGGTTATTTGTTTGTCAGGAATTATTCTTCATGTTATTGTTAAAGCAATGAAAAGTAAATACAACATATGCACCATATTATATTTTTTGCCCACTCCACTCTACTCTACTACTACTCTACTCTATTCTACTCTAGTCTACTCTACTCTACTCTACTCTACTCTACTCTACTCTACTCTACTCTACTCTACTCTACATGTATCTGTACTTCACCCTTCTATACCCTTCAAAATCTTAAGTCATTTCTATTTTCCATTAGATCAAAAAGAAAACCATGTTACTGATGAAGAAAAAGTGAACATGCTCAGTTTAGGTGAACGAAGTAGTTGTGAATCTGATGATGAGTGATCAATACAACACGCATGCGTGCATGTAAGTTGACAATTAAATTATAATAATTTATTATAACAAAACTTATATGGACAAATACGCAACAGACACGCCACAGTATTGCATAGAAAGAAATCCGCGTTTCACCTCTTTCTCTTGTAAACCGAGAATTACAATCAAAATTAACATTTTTCTGTTGATTGTAATAGAAGTGTTCCTAAAATATTGTTGTAATAGACCTTTCCGCGTGAAGTGAGTGGATCACATGATCTTTCTTTTTGACAAATCTGATTGGCTAATGTCCAATGTTTGTCCAAAGTTTTGGATGTCCGAAGTTTTGCGAGAGCCAATCAAATCTCTCAACGCGTTATCCACGCACTTCGTCACAGAATAGTAATACAACCAGAAGTCCAACTCGAGTGAAAACTTGTCCGCATTTCTTTAATGCGCAGGCGCGATATTTTACGCTATCCAACGCCATCCTACGCAATGTCCTACGCCATCCTGGCAAGTTCCCCGGCAGTTTTAACCTGCGAGGCGACATGCGCGAGGATATAAACTTCAAAGGTTCCGACGCGAGTTGGAGTTCTGGTTGTATTTACTATTCTGTGACTTCGTGCGGAAAGGTCTATTCAGTTTCTCCTATCCACCTGACGAATTCATGTCACGAAATTCGTTGGAAATTTCATGGTTTGAAATGACTGGTTTCTGAACAACCAATAGGAACGATTATTAGTCAAACACCAATCATGCCAAATGAGTAGACCTTTCCGCACGAAGTGCATAAGTAACGCTTTTAGAGACTTGGTTGGCTCCCGCAAAACTTCGGACATCCAAAACCTCGGACAACTTTGGAGCCAATCAGATTTGTTGAAAAGAAAGATCACGTGAAACATTCACTTCATGCGGAAAGGTAGACTATTGGTCATGTTGAGGAACTGAATTGCAACAATATTTTAGGTTAGGAACACTTTTATTACCACAACAGGACTGTTAATTATTTAATATCTTATTTATTTTGATATATAATGTATTTATATGAGATTATGAAATTATGTGAAAAATATTTTATTATGCCAGACACATGTACTAAACCAATATCGATAATTAGATTTTAGTCAATGAAAAGGATAAGAATTGTTCTTTTTTGGAAAAGGTGATGCATTACCTAATGTTTGAATTTGTCATGAAATTAAACCATAACGTAACATAACATACACATACACACACACACACACACACACACACACACACACACACACACACACACACACACACATACACATACACATACACATACACATACACACAGAGCCTGAAATAATTTTAAAATTTGTCCGGCTACACATACACATACACACAGAGCCTGAAATAATTTTAAAATTTGTCCGGCAAAACGTCCGAGCAAAATGAAATTTGACCGGAAATTTTCAAATTTGGTCGGAAATTTTTTAGTTTAGTTTGACCCCCTCCGTTGAGCAAATTCTGTCAAGCATGCAGTAAATCACTCTACTTGTTATTTGTAATAATAAAACACAAATGTTTAATTCTGAATTGCGTATTAGTTATAGTGAATAATAATTTAATTAAAATGGTAGCTATGAAACAACTTTAAACTGAAAAGCTGGATTACACGATAAGTTTCTGTGATTACAATGGCGTCAATCGCAGTTTAACGCAATGGTTTTGAATTAAAAATCACGCACTGTTGTTATCTCGACTCGACAACCTGGAAGATAAAGAATACGTTTCCTCGACGTTTTTGAGCTCAGGACCTTCGTCAGGAGAGTCAAATAAGCCTATTTGATCAGCCTATTTAACTGTCCTGATCATGAAGGGCCTTTACTCGAAACGTCGAGGAAACGTATTCTTTATCTTCCAGGTCGTCAAATTAACAACAATGAAAGCAGTCACTCTGACTCGTAACTCACTGTCACACACTTAAGTTAACTAAACTTTGTTTAAAGCATACTCTGATCGAAGAAATTTTGATAGTGCACTGTAAAGTGTAAAACCAACTTTAACTCAAAACTGATGGAAAACCCAATGGAAATTTAACAAGAAAAATGGAGTGTTGAGCGCCGACCCGATCATTTAAAAAAACAGATTATTTTTTTTTTCAAAAATTGTCCGGACAAAATTTCCGATCATTTCAGCATTTGGTCGGAAAAACTGGAATTTGGTCGGAAAACCACCGGCCGCCGGCCGTTATTTCAAGCTCTGTACACATACACATACACACACACACACACACACACACACATACACATACACATACACATACACATACACATACACATACACATACACATACACATACAGTAATAACGCAACGTCACCCTCACGTCACATCACATCACACCCACGTAAAATCACATGACACGTCACATTTACACACGACACATTTACACACGTCACATTATATTGATTAAACGTCACACGTCCACGTCACGTTACGTCACGTTATATTGATTAACGTCACATTTATAAACATCACGTCACACATGTAACTAACGTCACATTCACGTAAAATCACGTCACATTTACAAACGTCACATTAACACACGTCACGTATATTGATTAACGTCACATTTATAAACATCATTTATAAACATCACATCACAAACGTAACTAACGTCACATTCACGTAAAGCATGTCACATCACACGTCGCATTAACACACGTCACATTAACACACGTCACATATAATATTGATTAACGGCACATTTGTAAACATCCCGTCACACACGTAACGTCACATTCACGTAAAACATTATATTGATTAACGTCGCACACGTAACTAACGTGACATCACATTTGCGTCACACACGTCACGTTTACGTCACGTCACATATTGATAACGTCACAGTCACATTCACATCACGTTCACGTCATGTAACATACTTAACATGAAAAACATCTGACTTACCTTACACGTTTAAACACATTCTTTAAATTACGTTTGTTGTATTATAAATAGCATGATTTGATTAGCATCATCCTTTATGGTACACATAGTGTGTTCATTCAATTAATTCAAAATATTGATGATTGAAATTACTAAAGTACTACAGACCGCTAGCAATATTCTACTTTGCATTCCTTGGCTAAAAACTAATCATACAAGCTTTGCCTTAAGTTTATAAAAGTTATTGATCTATGATACCAAATTACGGTTCATACTTTATATTTTGCTACGATGCAACGGACTAGTTTCTCAACATCAGGAGACCTATCTTTCCCAACTGCTAACACTTCGTCATGGCTAAGACTGTTTTCAACTTCCTCTGAAAATACAACAGCATTCGTGATTAAAGATATTCCCAAACAAGTCATACCACAATGGCTTGCCACAATAACTTCATGAGCAGTGCTCATACCAACTGCATCTGCACCAATCTGAATTTCAGGTGGAAAAAATAAGACAGTGTTATAAAATGACTATTTCACTGATAATTAAGGTGGCTCCATACAGTTTCTTGAAAAATGGAAAATACAAGTTTGAGAGTCAAAAACATGTGATTAAATAATTCAGAAGAAGAATGAAACTAAATGTTATGCATAGTTAAACAGTCGGCCAATCAAAAACTGTTAGTAAATATATAGCAACAGTTGTAGCTATGGCAACAATGACATTTCAAAATGGCTGCCAATTACCTTTCAAACTAATTTAATTCGAGAAAAACTTTGGTAACCCCCAATTTTTTTTTTTTCATTAAAACTTTCCTGGAAGTATGAGTAACCAATAGGCCGATTTTAAAAAAAATTCTGTACAACGAATGATTTTTAAAAAAAATAAATTATTCCTTCTACAGAATCGGCCTATTGATTACTCATACTTCAATTGGCAGCCATTTTGAAATGTCATTGTTGCCATATCAACAACATTTGGTAACAGTTTTTGATTGTCAGACTGTTTAATTATGCATAACATTTAGTTTTATTCTGTTTTGGAATTGTTCATGCACATGTTTTGGACTCTCAAACTTGTATTTTCCATTTTTCAAGAAACTGTGTGGAGCCACCTTAAATGCTTTAATAAATGAAATAAGGAATTGGATAGAAGACAAACCATGTGTAAATATTTTATTTCTGCGGCTGTTTCATATGTTGGTCCTCCAACACAAGCATACACTCCTTCTCTTACAAAAGAACCAAAGTTCAGCTCTTCAGCAGTGGCTTTTGCAAGTTTTCTTAGTTCTTTGGTATAAGCTTCATTTACCGGTGGAAAGCGAGTACCAAATCTATATCAGAAATACACATTCAACCACCCAAGTTAGATGATTTTGTGCTCACCATGTTATTTCACCCCCAAGCAGGGGTGTTGGAAGTGGGGGGGGGGGGGGGCCTGGCCTCCACTTTTTTTGGTGGGTGGCCAGAATATATTTGCCCCCCCCCACACACACACACTTTTTAACAAGGCTAGTAATAAACAAGGCCAGTAATAAACAAGGCTAGTAATAAAGTTATGATTAACAAAATCAATAACCATAGCTAACCCACGACTTTGAATAAAGATACAATAAAGAAATTTGAATGCAGATATTCAATGTCTGGAAAAGTGTTGTCTTTTGAGTTTGTTATGATGTTTTTGGACCTTTAGAATTCTGTAAATCCTTGTCCTAAAATGCAGGAAATGGCATTTCAAAGACTCTAGATTTCAAAATTTCCCAGGGGAGCATGCCCCCGGACCCCCCTAAAAATTTTGGGCCCCCCACTTTTAGTGTTGCAATGCCCCCCCTGCCCCCAAGTCTTCAGCTTTAACTGTTTAGTCAGACAGAACCTTTAAGCACAGTGTCACCATGACGCAAACTTGAAAAACTTCGTGGACAAATTCAAGTTCACAGGATTAAAATTATGGTGAATATCACACACATCAAAACTTGGACTAAACAGTCCGTAAGAAAATGCACTAATGACTTACTATTTAAGGTTTTTTGAATATTATTCCTTTTCTTTGTCCACAAATATAACTTTTGTCTCATGCAAAACTATTATTTAAGCGGTAATTTAATACCTGATGCTGTGCCTTTAATTGGTGTACACTGTATGGTCACGGTAAAGTTAGAGGGTTTACATAATTATATACAGTTCAATAAATTTTCTTATATATTTCTAATACCACCTTATATATTCCAAATGCATCGAATTAAAGTGGTTAGCATACCTTTCATCATTTGGCCCTCTCAGTGGGTTTATTCCAGCCAAGGAAAGAAAGTTAATATGGTCTTTAAGGATCATGATATCACCAACATTATACTCTAGGTTGATTCCTCCTGCAGCATTGGTGACAATCATTGTTTTCACACCAAGCATATGCATAACACGAATTGGAACTGTCACCTAAATTGTAATTAAATATGGGTATCACAAATGAAGAAATGCGGAGACTGCACATACCTTGTTATGAAAAAGACCATAGGCAACCTATAGAAGTTGTTCCAATGTAATTCTATAGAATTGCCTATGGAAACCTATAGGATCCTATTAGGCAACCTATAGACTTTTTTGTAAGGGGATCCACCAGTGGGTTGTTACTAGGGGGGGGGGGGGGTGTGTTATAGAAACGTAAGCCTTCCTGCTCACTTGATTTAGACAAACTGTGGCCCACAGTAATTCAGGTGCAAACTGTTGTGGTGTCCCTGCCTTGTAAATATTTTTATATGGTGAAGCTTATTAAATTAAATTAAATTAAATTTGTATAAATGCTTGATTTCACTTGTTCCTACCTTAATAATATACTGTACATGCACATGAAAAAATTTCTCAATTCTGATTGGCTGAGAGGAGTGCAATTTTAGTGTAATTAATAGTGCAGAAAAATGAAATACATACAGTGCAAATTTTGTAATTTTTTAAATTTCCACAAAAATCATTTATTATTTGAACAAAGCATTTTGATTAGAAAGATTCTCTTTATGATAAATTTTTTCATGTACTGTATATTATTAATAAGTAATAGCATGGTTTCGAGTGCAATTTGAAAAGCACTCATCCTTCAGACTCGTGTAATTTTGATAGTCTTTGAAAAACTCACTTGTGCATGTTTTTTCCAAATTGCACTCGAAACCATGCTATTACATATACATATTGTGCAAATTTAAAGTAAATAGTTGCATACATGGCCTTTGGCCCCATGAATATATATTCTATAAACAATTGAATGGTCAAGTCCGTTTTTTATTAATTCAGTGTGTTTGTGAATATTTTTAAATATTAAATATTAATAATAAATCTTAATAAAAAATAAAATTATTCTTAAGCCAGGATAATGAGACTGGTGCAATAAAGCATTCCTTTCTTCATTCATATCTTTGATTGCTTTAAATTACATGTTCAAATTGAATGCTTTTTCCACCCCGAATATCACAGAATCTAGACTAAATACCTTCTAACTATATTAACTAATTACCTTCTAACTATATTAACTTAATATTACCTTCTAACTATATTAACTATATTAATGTTATATATAAGTATATTAAATGTAATCTTTAAGTCATTCTGAAGATGTTACTGGTTAAGTAATGAAACGTCAATAAATATATTTTGTTTTTAAATGGTTTCCTTTCATGGTATTGCATTTTAAAATTTTGAGCTGGGCTCTTATATTCATTTTGCGATTAAATACCTTCTGCAGAGAATAACCTTCATAGTAATGAAATCTTCCTTGCATACAAACAACTTCTTTTCCATTTAATTTTCCAAATACCAAGTTTCCAGCATGACCTTTTACTACACAGTGAATTAATATAAATATAATTAGTAGGAGTATCAAATACAAGTACTACAGTAGTCCTGTAGCAAAAAACAAAACATAGAATAGCCATCCTAAAATACCACAATGTTAATTTTGAAAGTACAGGTAGCCAATCCAGTGAATTTTGAGAATTTACAGTAACAGATGTTTGTTGTCCCGACGTTCATCAAGCTCAATTACTCAGAAAAGATTTGTGATCCACAGACAGGATTTGAACTTGCAACCTTCTTAAATGCATGACCGGTTAGATGCTCTAACCATTGAGCCACTGAGGCTCAGATGGAGAGCTAAGGTTGCAAATTCAGATAGCCATTGTGCTCCTAAGTGGCAGCATTTGCATATGAGATGTAGTTAATTTATTAAATTTACTGTTGTGACAATAGAAGTGTTCCTAAAATATTGTTGCAATTCAGTTCCTCAACCTGATTTCATTGGTTTCTGGTTTTTGAACAATCAATATAAAATTATTCCAACACCAATCAAATTTCAAGCAAGAAGTTGTTTGATGAACTTCATAAAAATGTATAGTCAGGTCGAGGAACTGAATTAATTGTAACAATCTTAGTTTAACTTTTACAACAACAGTAAATGACAAATAAATAACATGTGCTGATTGGAGAATTAAAAGATCTACTGACAGTATAATATTTCATAAATTGAATTGCCAAATCCATACCAACCTGTACTAGTAGGAAAATTTGGAATTTTCTCATAAGGAAACACTTCTTGCTTCTCCACTGCATTCACCAAAGTTCCAAGGCCACTTCCACACACAATTCCAATCTTTGGTCGATAATTGGTGTTCTCCAGTAAATATTTTGCTATGTTTTCAATTTCTTCATAAGATGAGCTAAAACAAGAAGAAAATCATTAAAGTCTAGGCCTTAATTGGAAATTTCCCCCAGTGCATATTCATTTGCTATTTCTCATTAATTTGTCACTGTTGGGTGAGGTACGTAGGCCATGATGTAGCAATTATGCCAAGCTAACCTACTTTCGCGCCAATTTCATGATTTCACGTTCCGTAATTTTAAAGTGCTTAATATAAACCCAAATACGATATTACTGCATATGGATTATGTTGAATGCCAAAATAAAATCTTCAAGCAGTTTATTAAAAAAACACACAAATGCCTACATTAACATCACCCTCGTTAACATTTTGGAAATAAAGTTCAAGTCAGGAAATATTTTTGGCATTTAACTATTCACGTTATATAGAATGTATGTCAGTAATATCTTATTTGAGTTTATACCCACTGGCGGCTTGGACAAGATTTGGCGGGGACTAGACTGGTATTGGACTTACCGGTTCTGGCTCTGGACTTTCAGTAAATATATGATGTGAGCGTTCAGCTTTGTGGACAAAACTCACATTAGAAACCAGCCAAATTTCAGTCCGATAGCGTTCACATTTGAGCTGTTTTCAATGGTAAGTGTCTTTTATATAAAGAAAACATTTAAGAAATCTATGATCACGATGAAATCATGAAATTCATTAATTGAATTTAGATATGTAATTCTAGCCGTCTGTCTATACAGCAGCTTTCTGTTATGTCTGTGGTCTATTCCCGAATATAAACAAATTATCGAACATTGCATTTACAACTTCAAGAAGGTAATTTTCGGGTGTGACAACGGGAAGACAAAACAAACGGCTATATTCACATTTGTTGCCGAGGCGGATGGCAACCACTGATTGAGCGGTCTCCGGCTTAACTTTATAATGTCACGAAAATCTTATTTCTAGGGCTATCTGAGAAATGCAAAATAACATTAAAGCAAAATTGGCTTCGTTTTTCTGGAAATACAGCACACAGGGTATTCTAATTCTTTTTTGCAGTCAAAGAAAGATTTTCGTGACAAAATCAGCCCATAACCGGGTTAGGCTGTCTCGGGTGAACCAAGCCTCTCACTGTACAAACAACAAAGTGAAACTCCACGAAAGTTTTATTTAGCATCTGGTATCTATTAAGTCGAACATAGCATATAATACAACATACCTCTGTCTCTGTCCATTTGTTTGGGCCATGGTCAATTTTACGATAATACAATTTAGTTCTAAAGCTGCAAATCGGCGGCCACGTTGGGATTTGTAGTGACCCTTGTCTTAATCTTTGTACATCTTAATTAATATGGTTCGATAATTCGATATTATGTAAATTTTTTTTAAAATAATATGTCCCTCCCCTTCACACGCCTAAAAACATGCCTGAAGGACGCGACGTAGGAGGGTGGTTAAATTCCTGAAAATTTTATACTTTGACTGGGTCCGATTCTCAGATTTAACAAAATGATGAGTCTAGTCAACCACATTTGTCTTAATACAAAGTCAATGTACCTTGAACTTTTCAAGTCTTTATTCGCTCTTCACAAACCTTGTAGAATTTGTCACAAATCTGTTCTTTACCTCATGTGAATTTGGCTGTGGTTAAAGGTGAGGTATTCGGGCAACAACCTTCTTCAACTTGCAACGCAACTTTACTGCGAGTTGAAAAGCGTTGTTGGACGTATTACCATCGTCTCGTAACGATTGCGAGATCTCGCAATGATTTTGTTGCAAGCTGAAAAAATTTGTTGAATAATATGTGGCGAAATTTCGAAACGTTAACTTTTGATTAAATAAATATGTTCTTGGTTTGTACTTCTGTGGTTTGTACTTCATATTCCATTCCATTTTTGAATCAGTCACCAAATTTCGCGCCAAATATGACGTCATTTTCCCCCGCCAAAACCACAAAAAATCCCAAAACAAAAAACATACGATTTGTAGAATTATTGATTTGTGTACTGTTCTGGTGCAAAAGTTGACTCTTTAGGAATAAAACACATAAAGTTCTATGAAGTTGAACCTCTCCGATTTTGCAACCTTTTTTGCTCAGCATGTTGGTGACTGGTCTCATGGGGCTGATAACTACAAAACTCAATGTTTCTCGATGAAGAAGTCAACAAATGTGTTTTGTTATACTGCTTTTAAAAAAGACTTACTCAAGGCAAAGCCAAAGCTCCTCAATTTTGTATATATAATTATGAAACAAATACAAGACTTGGGATTGGTTTTCCTCTCGTGAATCATCAGACCAAGTTTCAAGATAAAAGATCATGCGTAAAAATTTCTTTCTTAAAAATAGAATATTTTGTACCTCTGTCTTCCAAAATGTATCAAAGTTTATTATATTAAACATTTATAGATGCTAATAATGTTTACACTGTTTCACTTTCCAAAGATTTCATCAATTTCATACAGCATGAAACACCATGTTACAACAGTTGCAAAATGTAGATTGTAGAAAATGCACCATGAAATATACTGTATGTATATATATATATATAACTTCGTATTGATTACTCTCTTTACTATATATACATACAGCAAATGTGCCAAAGTTACAAAGTTCTCAATTTGTGATACAAAGTTATGATTCAATATTTTATTTTTTCTACGATGCAACTGACTAGTTTCTCAACACTGGCAGACCTTTCTTTCCCAACTGCTAACACTTCCTCATGGCTAGTAGGATTTTCAACTTCCTCTGAAAATACAGCAGCATTTGTGATTAAAGATATTCCCAAACAAGTCATACCACAATGGATTGCTGCAATAACTTCATGAGCAGTGCTCATACCAACTGCATCTGCACCAATCTGAATTTCAGGTGGAAAAAATATGACAATGTTATAAAATGAGTATTTTACTGATAATTAAATGCTTTAAATGAAATAATTAATTGGATAGAAGACAAACCATATGTAGATATTTTATTTCTGCGGCTGTTTCAAATGATGGTCCTCCAACACAAGCATACACTCCTTCTCTTAGAAAAGAACCAAGGTTCAGCTCTTCAGCAGTGGCTTTTGCAATTTTTCTTAGTTCTTTGGTATAAGCTTCATTTACAGCTGGAAAGCGAGTACCAAATCTATATCAGAAATACACATGCAACCACCCAAGTTAGATGATTTTGTACTCACCATCTTACCACTAAGTTTTCTGTTTTACCTGTTTGGTGAGGCAGAACCATGGTGTATATTAATTGTATGCATGCATAGTCACACTGTCACAGTAAAGTTAGAGGGGTTATATAATGCACAATTCAGGGATAACACTTAGAGTTTCATACACATTGTAATACTAATTATACCACTTCATTACAGTACCTGTCTTCATTTGGTCCTCTCAGTGGGTTCATTCCCACCATTGCAAGAAAATTAATATGGTCTTTGAGGATCATGATATCACCAACATTAAATTCTGGATTGATTCCTCCTGCGGCATTAGTAAGAATCATTGTTTTCACACCAAGCATATGCATAACTCGAATTGGAACTGTCACCTAAATTGTAATTAATATGATTCAGTATCAAAGATGATTACCATAGCAGCTAGAACTACATGTAAGTGGTAGCAGTACTACACATTTCTTATGGTATTTGCAATACAATTATAAACACCTAACATACAGCATAGAACAGTAACATACAGTAAAATACCTTATTTAGAGTATAACCTTCATAGTAATGAAATCTTCCCTGCATACAAACAACTTCTTTTCCATTTAATTTACCAAACACCAAGTTTCCAGCATGGCCTTTTACTGTATTAAATAAGAGTTTCAAATATATAATTATATACTCAGTAGTTCAAAATAAAATAGCCATGCACCCTTAACAACTTGATTGTATTTCATTCTTCTGTTTTCCTGTAAGGAGAGTGGCTCAAAAATAGGAATTAAGTTTCCCCCTGCCACTATCCAGCCAGCCATTTTTCTCTTTGTAATATTCTGTAATTGTATTTTATGCTGTGTATATTGGTTGGCAAAGATTTATTAAACTTATACTTAAAGACCCACGATTAGGTTTATCTGCACAGACTGTTGCTCCAGAGCAATTAATTTAAAAAAAAACAACAATTTAAAAATCTACTCTACTGACAGTATAATTTCATAAATTTAATTACCAAATCCATACCAACCTGTACTGGTAGGAAAATTAGGAATTTTCTCATAAGGAAACACTTGTTGCTTCTCAAGGGCATTCACCAAGGTCCCAAGGCCAGTTCCACACACAATTCCAATTTTTGGTCGATATGCGGTATTCTCCATTAAATATTTTGCTATGTTTTCAATTTCTTCAAAAGATGAACTAAAAGAAGAGAAAAGCATTTGTTTTTTCTTTATTCAGTTTCTATAAGCAAAACAGAAATCTGTTAGGGGGGTAATATGTTGGGCAAGTGCTTTTATTGGTTGGGCTTTGATTAAATTATTGCAACATGAAAGCACATGAAAGTGAGATACTGAGATTGGTTGGCATCTTCAAGACTTCAACCAGATCAGGTTCTCTCACCGCTTTCATCTGAGGGCTTCCCCAGAGGTGAATAAAATCCCAGGGTGCATTCCATGTTAGGTCACACCGAACGCACAATCACACTGCGGTCGGCGCACATATAGCCGGCGCTGGCGTGAGTCTTGACCTCCCTTCGCGCAACACCTGAACACCGGAATGAGCACAGCCAGAATAAAATACTAAAGACCGATTCGGACAGCAAAGAGTTTCTAGAGATTATTAAATTAAACTTTATGGAATTCTTCAGGTGTGTAGTCCTCAAAAACATGCGTCCTCGATTATGGTATTTAATGGAAATAATAGCCCATACCCATATTTGCTATAATTATTCAGGCTCTTGCTGCAAATTGCTTTTGTTGTGGCCTGTAACACGACCAGTAAAGCTATTTTCCGTTATGTCTGTGTGTCTATTTAAAAACGAACTATCAGACATTGTAAAGAATTGTTCATGGTTAGGTTTCGTGACAACTGCTTTACATGTAAAACCATGAGGTCGTCGTTCACCGGTTCACATTGTTACTGTACAAAATATGCCGGCAAAACTCAAACGAATTTATCGGTTTCATATTCGACATTTGTTGTTTATATCTAAAGTCGAAAACACATTACCTCTGTTCATTCTTTTGTGCCATGGCTGATATTACGATAATACAATTACTCCCAAAGCTGCAAATCGGCAATGTAGCAACGCGTAGTACCAAGTGGACCTTGCCTGCCTTCTTTTATAATATTATATTCATTTACACCTTTCACACACCTTCTCTTTGCCAGGAGGGGGTACTCAAATTCTCAAAGTCCTTGTACAAGCTTGTGATTAGAAATTCCAATGGAAAACCTTCATGTTTTATTACTTTGAGTAATTGAGTAGCTCATCTTCTCAGATTTTGGAAAATATTATTTGAAAAACTAAAGCTGAATTCGCAAAAATAATAAATTTTGACCATTAGCCTTCTTGTCCGGGGGGAGAGTTTCTAATTTCTATCGCTGACAAATGATCACAAATCGGGAACAATTTCGCAATTATTTGTCTTTTGTCTCGTTTATCTAAACTTGTTTTGTCTACGTCTCTTTCATGTGGTTGTAGTAAAGAATATATGTACTCTAAAGAGAATATAAATTTGTACTGCAAATGTACGTTTTCTAAGAAATTATTTTAATAATTCTACGATTCGTATTCGCTCGACTTTCCAAGAATGTAGAAATAACTCTCATGGGACCCAAACTTTTGTTTATGTTTTACTATTTTTAGGCAAAACACGCGTCTGCTGCTGATGACGAGGTAGTCTAGTAAATCACTTTTCCGTCAATACAATGTTCCAAGTCTTGATTAGTCTTTCATGAACATTGGACTTTCGTCCCAAAGTTAAATTGGTGACTGTCGGTGTCAACGTGTTTGTAGTTTTGGTAGACGCAACAAAATGGAAGTTGTTACTTGTTCTGCTCCGGTGAATTTAGCCGTGATTAAATACTGTAAGTCGTGGTAATGCTTCGTTTTAAATCCGTGAAACTTAAATGAAATTATAAACATATTTAAAAACTTATTGTTCAAGGGGGGAAGAGGGATGAAGAGCTTATATTGCCAGTTAATTCGTCGTTGAGTGTCACTCTATCGCAAGAGCAGGTAAATGTTATATTGCTATTAATTTACCTCTAATTTCACAAGGTATTATTATAATATTTTCTCAAGGCCAATATGCTGTAGCAAAATATATATTGTGTTTCCTCACAATTGATTATCACTAATTACATGTAATGTATTTATTGTAATTATTAGTTGTTACAAACAATTAGAATATATGTCATATACAATTGATATTATTGATTGGGGCCAACTCGGCAGGAATGACCTGAAGGTGGTAATGTCATCCTTGCTCAGGCTATGGCCTCAGTGAAGGCCACAATGTCACCCCCAGGCTGTGACCTCAAGGCCCCAATCTCACCCTTGGGCTACACCCTCAAGGGTGCAATGTCACCTTCAGGTGGTGCCCTCAAGGTGGTTAAGGCTACAATGTAATCAAAGTCCCAACCTTTGGTTCAGGATTTAAAATAAAGATGTTTTCAAAGACTAGTTCTTTGTGTTGACTACTATATATTGCATGGAAACCTGCAAGGTTATATATGCCAATATCTGGCTAACCTGAACTCTGAGTACTAATTATTTTCCAATTTAATTTATACCAGCTTTGTGTAACAACAACGGTAGCTATAAGTTCAAAATTTTCAAGTGATCGAATATGGATCAATGGAAGGTGAAAAATTATTTTTTTATGCCAAATATAACCCTATTAATTCTAATTAAAATTATAAATTTTTATATTAATACTGTACATGTACATGTACATGTATGTAATTGTATTGCCGATGTACATGTACATGTACAGGCACATGTACAGTTACTATAATTACTGTTTATATGTAATGTATTGTACATACAGCAACTCAGTCTGTAATGGAGTATGCATTACATTTAAGAGCAACTTATTTCATAACATTTTTATAAAGTGAGAATCTTATAAAGGAATTTCCCAGGCTACAAAAAGTGTTATGTTTAGGTAAGGAATTAAACTGATTCACTATGCAACTCCACTTAATATCTTTAGTAAAGTTTTTTTGAGTTTATGTGTAATAAGTACACTGATTTTTAAAATATTTTTAGTTCGCAAAGAATACAGAAAGTCCGGTAAAACAGAACTGTTGAAATACAATGTTCATATTTGTTCACATAATAATTTTCCAACAGCTGCTGGGCTTGCTTCGTCTGCTGCAGGTTTTTCGTGTCTCAGTAAGTTTGGAAAATTATGTATTCCTTTTTGTAGAAAATTATGTATAATAGATAAGTTTCTTTGATTCTCAATTCTCAATTCTCAATCGATAATCTTGATTATCAATAAAATTTTATTGTGATTGTTATGGTAATTTAATTAATGTATTTTTGTGTAGCCTTTGCCCTTGCAAAATTATTTAAGCTGGATTGTGAACTTTCATCAATAGCTAGGTAAAAGTATTTATAGTCTTATAAATATATATATATAGTCTCTTATAGTCTTTTAGTTCAGTATTTTCTAAAAGATATGGCAACCATTTTGCTCGATTTTAATATAAAGAAGATTGTCATTGTACAGTACATGTATATTTAACAGAACATAATTTTTGTAATGTTTGCACAGACAAGGTTCTGGTAGTGCATGTCGAAGCATGTTTGGAGGATTTGTGGAATGGAAGAAAGGTGAAATGGAAGATGGAAGGGACAGTATTGCTGTTCAGGTTGAACAAAAAGTTGATTGTTATTTATATGTCAAATATATATTAATTTAGTAAAAATAAAAATCTTATACTAAGTTAGGGAACTTTCTATGTATTGGTTATAATTTGCTTATTTTTTCAGGTAGCTCCAGAAAATCACTGGCCTGAAATGCGAATCTTAGTGCTTGTTGTAAGTTTATGAAAATTTTATTCTGATTTCAAAAATGTTAAAATAATAAATTTGGTTCATAATTTTCAAAGTTTTTCAGTTGTTTCATATTTGAAAATCTGATGAACGAAATTTAACTGAGTTACATGTTTATTATAATCTGCTTACAGTCCGTAAGCCATACATTTCTGAAAACTTGAAAACCGTTTTTTAAGTTTCGTGTGTTTTTAAAATTCATCTAAGGTTAGTGAAGAGAAGAAGGAAACAAGTAGTACGTCTGGAATGCAAAGAAGTGTTGAAACTAGTGAACTACTCAAGGTATTAAAGTGTTGTTAAAGAGATTAAAATAAAAAAACGAAAGGCTCCGTTTTAGGGTTTGGTTCCACGAAAAACGAGATTCTTTTCATAAGACAAAATCTTTTTGTTTATTAAGCTTAGAGCGAAATACATCGTTCCTCAGAGAATGGCTGAAATGGAGAAGGCAATTTTGAAGAAAGATTTCGAATCCTTTGCCAATCTAACTATGAAGGTTGGTATTTGTTTTGGAAGAAACCTGATTCTTAATATTAACTAAACTATTAATAGTGTAAAATATCGTACAAACTAGGGTGATCGACTGTATCAGATTTACAACTCAGCTACTAATTTAGAAACTCAAAGTCACAGTTTCTTGTTTTTTTTTCTTCTTTATAAACTATTACA
Organism: Corallium rubrum; assembly: GCA_964035015.1. NCBI lineage: Eukaryota > Metazoa > Cnidaria > Anthozoa > Scleralcyonacea > Coralliidae > Corallium > Corallium rubrum. The sequence goes on along the minus strand of OZ035999.1, from coordinate 5,819,292 downwards.
ACTTTCTCCCACAGGATAGCAATCAGTTTCATGCAATTTGTTTGGATACATTTCCTCCTATTCTACCACCCTACATGAATTCTGTTTCTCATAATATTGTTCGTCTCGTGACTGAGTATAATAAACTTTCTGGAACTAAGGTTTGCTCACTTGTATCTACTTTGCTTTTTAATAGTTTTATGTGTTTTAATTCAAAAGCATTTTAGTAGTAAAATTATAGTTACTTAGTCTTTATAAAATAACTTGTATACTACGCGAGCCCTGATTGGTCAATTGCCGTATTTGGATCAGAGTATCCAAACACAGAAAATTCCCGCCAAAACGATTTTTTGAAAATGTCACTTGTGATTATTTTATAAAAGAAATACCAAATGTTTTTTTCCGTGTTTGGATACTCTTATCCAAACACTTGGGAAATTGCTCGACTTTCGAAAAGCTAAAAACACTCGCCTATGGCTCGTTAAGCCCGTTCTCCACTAGGCGTATTTGTTCGCGCGAAGCGAATTCTCCGGCAATATGATTGGCAAGTAAGAAAATTGGCGCGAAAACTAGCAGCACCAACCAATTACATTGCATGAACGGGTATTTCGATTCGATTCGCGCGAACAAATTCGCCTAGTGGAGAACGGGCTTTACGCTTTTCTCCACTCTCGCAATTTCCCGCGTGTTTGGATCAGAGTACCCAAACACGGATGCAATACGTTGTCACTAAATTTACCGGGAAAAAGTTTCTTCTTCCCATGACGAGTAAAATCGTCTGGCTTTAGACAGAGTAAAAAGATAAAGTTGTTCCAGAACAACAATGCCTATGAAAGGGTTAAACAGTTCTAAGGTCGTTAGTACCGTAACCAATTCAGTTTCCGGCTTGATCATCATATTATTAATCTCTCCAATATTGACAGGTTGCTTATAGTTTTGATGCTGGACCTAGTGCTGTATTGTTTCTACATGAAGACGATGTTTCTGAGTGCCTGCATTTGATAAGGACATTTTTTCCACCAAACCATGGCGACGAAGCGTAAGATTATTGAGAGAGTTTATATCTAATATGCATTCAATCAGAGTGAGGGTTGTTTTACTACAGATTAAAGTGTAGAATATATACATTTTAAGACCAAACCGGGACCAGTTGCGAAAAATGCAACCACACAGGCCTTCCGGCAGGAATTGAACCCACGACCTTGCGATTCTAGTGCAATGCTCCGACCACTGAGCCACGGAGAGCGTTGCCGAGAGCTTGATCGCGAGTTCTGTATATATAACAAGGTGGTAATGCCAGGAGAGAATTGGGTATATTATAAGTAATATTGGGCATTTCACTCGATTACATAGCATGTTCTAAGGACATCCTCTCCTGGCATTACCACCTTATTATATATACAGAACTCGCGATCAAGCTCTCGGCAACGCCCTCCGTGGCTCAGTGGTCAGAGCATTGCACTAGAATCGCAAGGTCGTGGGTTCAATCCTGCCGGAAGGCCTGTGTGGTTGCATTTTTCGCAACTGGTCCCGGTTTGGTCTTAAAATGTATATATATATATATATATATACGTTTTCTGCGCAGCGGTTCTGCGACAGCAGTAGCAAATGGAGCAGCACATGCAAATCAACTTTTTAAAACCCTGATAACATGATGTGTTTGTGTCGTAGGTTTGTACGTGGACTGGCAGAGATGCAGTACAACGATAATGAAAAGGTAGTTTATTTTAGAATAATGATCCAGTAAGCATCACGACGAATATTCTACATTGCGGAAAACAACTTATTAATATGTGAAGTAGTATACAGGATTAATTTAAACTACCAAGACGGACTACTAAGAGTACTAAATATATTAATTTAAACGAACTAAATTTAAAATAACTGAACTTCAAGTTATTTTGATGAAAGTCTTGGTAATTCACCATCTTTTTGCGCGCTTTGCTCTTATGTAATAGTTTGTTTTTAACATTTATTTAGAAGTTAAAGAATGATATTAAGTTACCAATTTGTCCAGGTGGAATCAAATATGTCATACATACAAAGGTATAATGAATATTTTTTCTGAAGCAAACTCATTCATTTTGTTTTCTGTTTGATTTGGACTTATTTTTTGGCTCACTGTACTTCTTGAAGTATTATAATATAACGGGGAATTACTTGAGAGTTCAAGTTTGAATGTAATAATTTAGAAATATTGATTATCTTTATGCAGAGGAAAATCTCAGCGAGTTACTGGAAATTTTCGAGGTTTCAAAGTTGTAACATTGTCAAAGTCTAATCATTTTTTGGATTGCTTCGCCGAATTTGGGCTATCTCGAGGCTGAGATTGAAAGCATTCAGAGAAGAAGTCTGAAAATCCTAGGCTTACCCAGCGATTATCTACTATCCTTGTCCCAAAGGAGAAATAACATTACCCTCCAAGAATTCAGACGTATCATGGATGAGGACACACATCCTTGCTCAGACCTAATTCCGAAACACATAAGCCACAACTACCATCTTAGGTCAATAGAAAAAAGTATCAATATTTTCTGGAACTGAAAGACATAGATCTTCTTTCATACCGAGGGCTGCCTCACTTTTTTAAATATTTGCATACTTTGGTGAATTTTTAGGCTATTTTGAACACGTCGGACTTGCCATAAACGTCATTTTCAAAACTTTTTAAATGTGTATATAGAACATAGGTAGTTTTTAAAAACATTTGATGTAATTCCATTTGTATTTCTCAGCATAAGAATGGAAATAAAGATTATTATTATTATTATTAATAATTTCTCGTATTTAACAGAAATGACGTCACTCCAACTGGAAATTAAACCAACTGAGGAATGAAGACCTTAAATTTTGAATGTATATCATAATATTCCTGCTCAGCCACTTTGTTTATTTTTGGTTATCCACATATCCTTTTTTTTCAGGTTGGTGATGGCCCAAGATTCGTGGAAGACCCAACTCGCTGTCTTCTTGACTGTGAAGGATTCCCCAAACAGTCTTAAGCCCTAATCAAACGAGAACGTCATCGCAAGTTGCCAGTCACGCCAGCCCCTCTGAATAATTTCCCGAAAATATTATGAACCGTGACAAAGTTAAAACTTGTTTAAAACATTCATGAAACCTTTATTTTGTTAATTTGGGTTTCGAACCACAGAAATTTGCGACTGCCAACTTGCGATGACTTGCGTTCTCGTTTGATTACGGCTTTAAACGTATTTTGATTACTGTTGGCCGGTGACAGTTTTTCCTATAAAAATAATTGTAATGATTAGTGTACGGCAATATTTTATAAATAAATTAATAAAGAACTTATTTCTTAATTTTGTTTTATTTATTTTTTAAAACAATCGCTAAAACCAAAACGAGGATGAAGACTGTTCAAGTGGGACTTCTGGTTAAGAATTTTTTTCTTTTGTATCCAATATACGACTTTTGTGATAGAACAAACCGGCATTTCTTTTAGGAAATTTTAGAATTTTTTGGTGCATAAAAAGAACTTGCATTTTGAAAAACGTTTGTTGGCTTCAAAACAACGCGATTTTCTAATTTTGCTTTTACACCGCGTTAAAACTGCGCGAAAAAAATGATTATTTTGAAGATTTTTGTGCAGGTTCTGCAACTAGTAGCCAAACTTTTTTTCCTTGATTCGGACTATACACAGACAGAGTTTTGTGCCGGTCAAGATGTGAGGGGCTATGGCAAATACCCTTTTACCCCATAGATAACCGATTGAAAGTTCTGGAGGATTTTGCGTGTTTTCTCGCGTGGTTCGCGCGTGAGATCACATGACGGTTTATGTTAGCGTGGAGTCTGGGCAAAGTGGGGACAAATGATATTTTGGCGCGAAATTTTATCTTCTCTAGTTCTCTTTCATGCAAATTCCTATCCAGGTGTCAATGTGCGCTTTATTTATCAAATTTTTAAGTCCATCTGACTTAAAAACGATAGACTTTTAGTATTTTATCACAGCAACAGTCCTTTACTACAATGAGTCAAGATACTGGACTGTATTTTGCTCAATTTCCACGAAAATTCGACAGTCTTCGAGCAGTTGTGGTTTCCGTTCGAGATGATGGACATGGTCGAAACAGCGAAATATGGTCTGGAGCTCGTCAGTTTTATCGGTAAATAACTTACAAAACATCTTATTGAATATACGAAACAGTTAAACATTTAAAACTCTGCTAAATATATGCTGTAAATGTTTTTAATAACAAGACTACAGTGACTACCTAGCCAGTCAAGTTCGACACTACAAAATGGCAAATTATTACGAATTACATGTAAAACTACAAATAAGACTTATGCATTTATTATTAATAATTTGATCTTGGCAGTTGTTGCTTAATAGTTTTAGGAATTATAAAGTATTTCACAATTTTTTTTTTTAACAGGGAAATAATTTTTACTGAGCCTGATCTGTTGATAGGACCTCAGTCTGAAGAATATGGAAGTTCTGACAAAGCAGTTATCATTGCTGAGGTTGGTTGAGCTAGCTACAGTAATTTTTGCACAAAACTGACAGGTTTATAAGTTCCTATATTTGTTTAGTCTCTTGTGTTCCTACTTTGTTTATAAAATTTGAACAATGTTCATATTATGTGTATGCATGCACTGCAGGGGGGAGTGTAATTGGTTTGTCTGTCTCACACAAAGTGACAGGTCTACAGACAGATGTATTTCTATCACCAGGAGAAACAGGGAAAATCTAGGGAAGGTCAGAAGCAGCACTGTAAAACAAATGTCCATGATAGGGTTGTGATGTGAAAATCAAACTGGCTTATGTGACTGATATCCTAGATTGCTCACATCAATACACCACCCGTACCCAGTAACACCAGGCCGGGCAGGCAGTAGTTGTAACCTGGACAGACTCGATTACTGTAATGAAGAGCTCTTGTTGAAATGTCTTTTGATGAAAATCTTGGCAGTTACCACCTTTTCACTTTGCTGTTATATAGCTTTGACATATAAGGTTGCAAGGGGCTCTTGGATTTTTGACTCTCTTGCATTTTTTGAATTTATACATTTATTTGCTTTGTTTACAAGATTGGAGTAATTTTTGTTTGCTTTTTTCGACAGAATTGTATACTGGACTCTGAAAAATTAATAACAATGTTAAAAAGATTTTGTTTACAGGTAATTTATTCAAGCTAAAAGGCTTAAATTTTATTTTTTTATCCAAGCCACAAATGGCCTCTGAGGCAATTTTATTTTCTTGCAACTATATTCAAGGCCAATTTTTGTTTTACCCCAGCCAGGTCTGGTGAAGACACTTTTTGATCGAGTTCATAAAAATAGGTACACAAAGCGTGCATAGGAAATAGTAAAACAGTCAGCATCATCTCAAAACTTGGGTTTAATTTTTATAGTACTGTATATATTATTTTGGCAGTTCTCATATCTCTTCAAATCATCTATTTCATACTTATATCTACAGTTTTTATTATTGTGAGATAAAGTTTTTTTAGATTTGGTCGAACTTGGTCATTTGAAGTCTTCTCTAGTGATTGTGTTTATTCCTTAAAAATGATGTTTTTAATGGTTATTCCTAGACCATTTGATTCTACTATGATTTTTAGACTCCTTTGCAGTCCACAAACTCAACTGCAATCTTAATTAACTTGCAACCTAATGTAATTTTAATAACAGACAACTGCAAGTATTCCTGTGACGCGAAACCTATTCCTGCATTGCTTTGAATTTGTCATGAGTCATCGTTTGGCACCTCTGTGGAATAAAATAGGACCTTATTATGTAAAAGGTATTTAGATATACTTCTGTTTTCTAACATACAAGAGATTTTGAGGAACAGTGTAATCAACAGAAGTGACTGGAGATTAGATTAAAGAAATTTAGTTTAAAAAGACAACTGTCAACAGAGGCATATTAATAATGCATATTATATTACCTACTGTAATCTTAGCTTAATATTCAAGTTTAACAATAATTTTTCATATATGTAATTTATCATTTAATTTGTCATAGGCAGAGATTTCTTGCAAGAAAAAGGAAAATTGTGTGCAATAAGTAAGCTAATACATGAAATGCATGTAGATTACATGTACATTTAGTTTAGTTTATCACTCTTTGTTTTGAACGGAATTGAATAGATTAGGAGCCAAATTGATAGAGACTTCAAGGGACTATGATGTAAGGCCATTGCCCGGCCGAGAAGACTCAGTCTTGCCATGCTCATTCTGGTGTAATTGTTACAAAGGTAGCACTTTCTCCTGATGATTTTTAAGACTGGGTGGTGGTCTGACCAATAAGGCTTGAATCTTGACTGTCTACCAGCTGACAAACCAGTATAAGTTACTTTCAACTTGCAACGACCGTTTGACTGGTGTCATCGTATTCGTAAGTCAACACACGTTGACTTGTGGTAACTTGCTTCTCGTTTCTTCGAGGCTTAAAAACTACTGTTTAACACCGTAAAACAAACGCAACGTCATTTTACTATTTGGATAATTTAATTGATTTTATGAACTATTAAACTAATATAAAACAATTTTATACCAACTGTGTAATTTCATTTTTTGATCTTGGACAGAGTTATTGTTTATGGTTGTAGAAGCTGATTTGAGTTTGACTGACAAAATCACTCTTGGGTTGAAAGCTCAGATGTTAACACTTCCTTTACAACAGGTATTACAGAAGCTTAGGTGATTTAACCTGCGTTCATATGAAGGTCCTTTTTCTGGGGAACAGGCTAAAAAGGAGCTAGGTGAAAGCCAGTTTCCGGCCGGCTGACCAGAGAGAAAGCAAGAATCTTCCGACTTACTGTCTTTGATTGCCAATCAGTATTTCGTGTGTAAAACGTGAACGTTAAGTGAATATAAAGGCGTCTGCGTGGTTCTGTTGCAGATAGCACTCTTTTTTCCATTTCAGTTCCCCAGAAAGAAGGCTGTTACACAGGCTAATTAGCACTTTAAGGTATAGACACTTTTGAAGTGTTAGCTCGTGCATCACTTTAAAAAGATACTTACCTTTCTTTCGATGTAATGAATTTTAGATTGAAGAGTTTGGTGTTTCTCCAAATATTTTGCGAAAGTTTCGTCAGTCAGATGCTTTTTCAATCGATGGCCTTTCACTTGAAAATAACACTTGTCTAGTTTTGCCAAGGTAATTTGCAATTTGTAAACTGATTTTGATTCAGTGACCTGCATTAGGGTTGTATTGGTAATTTAGGATGGGACGCTTTGCCCAGCTTGGCAAAACACTTTTTTACCAGGAACTCCAATTTTAAATTTACCTTGGAGGCTCTGGGAGCTATGTTTTCAATATACGAAACTAAGTTTTCAAACTATTTTTAAGCTTAAAGACTGGTTACATTACCCGTATTTCACACGGAACGAGAGATGAATTTGATTTTAAAAGATATTGGAAAGTTATGGTAAGTTGTTGGATTTTAGTGGTATTGTCGGTGTTGACTTGGTGACTGTTGGTGGATGGTCGTGGTGGTATTGACTTGGTGTTGGTGGTAGTGTTGACTTGGTTGGTGGTGGTGAAGGTGCATGGTTGGTAGTGTTGTTGACTTGGTGGTAGTGCAGGATAGTGGTGGTGTTGACGTGGTGGTGGTGGTGGTGGTGGTGGTGGTGGCCGCAGGGTTGACTTAGTGGTGGTAGGTGTTGACGTAGAGTTGTGTTGGTGGTGTTGTTGATGATCTTTGATACATGTACGCGTTCATTTACCCTATATTCCATAAATTAAATGTATTCTCTTTCCAATTTTTCTATGCAAGTACGGATTTAGACTTCCTGGAAATCCTTCAGTTCAGGATGTCATTTACAGTGTTTGTTTTACTCCTAGTGGCAAGATCTTCTTGTATCCTTTTCACTAACCGAAAAGGTCGAAAAGCTTCATCACAATAAGCAATAAACAACAAAATTCATATATTGTTTCCTTTTGGCTTGCATGTGGGATACAGATAGAATACACGTAGAACTTATAGTGTAGTACCGCGTATACCGTAAATGTTCGATTTAGCGCCGCTCTCGATTAAGCGCCGCTCTCGATTAAGCGCCGCATCCAGAAGCAGGATAATTTAATAAGCGCCGCTCTCGATTAAGCGCCGCACCTTCGAAAAAGATGAATCAGCAAAAAAACACAAACCGATACGCTAACATATCAACATATCTTTAATACATCACTGGAAATTTTTTAAACGATTTTTCTACGTGTACGATCTCAAAGTGTGTGTATTTTTCTTTGCGCTCCTGAAGCTGCTCGTCCAGTATTTTCGCCAATCTGTACTCCTTCGTCAGAGTGTTTTGCGCGATATAGCAAAGCGAAAAGGTAGAAATCTTTATAGCCTGTCAACACGAATAGATATATGTTTGCAACAGGTTTGTAATAAATAGCACGTTAGCGCACCCATCACATTCCCCAGTAACTATACTCCGGATCCCTGGTCTGTTTTCTAACAATACTGCATGATGATGGAAAAGATGAGGCATGGAAAAGATTTTCTTAACGTGATCAGTTACCCAGAATGTTGCATCAGAAGTAAAGAACCACACGTGTATTTACGATGTGACCAGAAAGCCTTGTTTTCGTCGTTTATCGAAGACCTTGAATCACGACTACCATCTTTATATGGTTCACCACTCACGTTCACTTCGTCCGTGCTATATCCTACGAAGGCATTTTACTCTGCTACCATATCGAAACAAAGCAATCTTACAAGGTCTACCATGTCTTCAAATGCAAGGCAACCGTTTGTTTTTACTGCTAGATCTGCTAAGAACGTACTCCGAAACGAAACTGCGGAATATGCAGCAGCCGAAGAAATGACTAAGAATGTTCAAAATTCATTCCAAAGCCGAAAAACTACAGAACCCAGCGTTGGCGTCACATTGTATAATACGAAACTGTACGTTCCTCGTTTTATGAAACAAAGATCATCGGGGAAAACTTCCAAGAAAGTGATTCCAATAGCTAAAAATCAGCCGAAAGTAAATGCCAAACCAATGGTTCCTTGTTTTTCTACGAAATCTATTAGCGCGAAATCTTCTGCCAGCAGTAAAAGAACAAATGTGCATCAGACAAAAAATAATTTCAGCACAGCTAAAGTATCTTCTGATGTAGCTATTATTGGCGAGAAACAAAAGTTGTCCGTTATTGGTAACAATGAACGTGAAACAACTGTACACAAAACTGGTAGAAGTCTCCTTGTACACCAACCAAGTAAAAGCACCGTTCCTCCTGTTGATTCCGAGGACCTGACAAGACAACGTGATTTGTTTGGAAAAGTGAGTATATGTAATATATCATACACGAGGAGGAGTGTTTCATCAGGATATCCAAACACCGAGACGTTTGTTGAAAACCGAGGCGAAGCCGACGTTTTTGAACAAACTCTTCGAGGTGTTTGGATTTCTTGATGAAACACTCCTCCAAGTGTATGATATAGCATCTCAAACAAACCAGTATTTTAAGAGAAAATCGAGATGAAAGTTTGCTTACTTTATGTAATTTCTTCCTCCGATATCCAAACCTCAGACACGGTACTGATTTCCTTTGTGTTTTCCTCATGAATTATTAATGAGTTTGAGATATATACTGTATGATGCTTTATCATAGGTTTTAAAGGTGTCATTTGTCAGCACCAGTACAAAGATACTCAGAGTTTTTTTTGTTTGATTTTTCTTCTTCATGTATGAAGACTGTTGTCTAGGTATTGAAGAAACTAGTCTGTTTCGAAATATCAAATAGCCTAAGTACTATATTATCATTCGACCAACCAGATTCCAACTTGACCTGTAGCTCAGTTGGTAGAGCATCGGACTAGTAAACTTCGAAAGTCGCGGGTTCGAATCCCAGCCAGGCCAACTGCACAGGGGGTCGAACCTTTACTGTTAATACCATCAGGGCTTGGAATGGTATTTCTACTGACTTAAAGAAAAGTTCTAGTGCAAATAGCTTTAAAACAAACTTTCTTAAAAACTGACTGACTGACTGACTGACTGACTGACTGACTGACTGACTGACTGACTGACTGACTGACAAACAAACAAACAAACAAACAAACAAACAAACAAACAAACAATTTTCTATAATATAAATAAGTTTTGTGGAAACACCACGTCAAATATTTATTTCTTTGCTTATAAAATATTTTACGTGGTGTTTCCACAAAACTTATTTATATTACTTTATCGCCATGAAAACGTTCAAAGAATTAATTAACAATTTTCTCTACTTGTCCGGTATGGTTCGTCACTCGGAGTAACCCCTTGTTATTATACTCAGAGTTTTTATCTACTTACAGAAAAAAGCTAACAAAACATTACTAATTCCAAGCTGAAAATTCTAAACTAACTGAACTAAAAATGTTCTGAGAACTCTGACGTCATGTTGAACGCCTTTTTGTTTGCTTATCCAGGAACCGATCAGTGCACAAGCTTGCAAACGAAAAAGAACTGAAAAGAAATCAACAGCTGAGATCGCCGACTTTGATATGAGAAAACTAGCTGTAGAAAATAAGGTAGAGTATAATGTTTTATAAAATAACATTTTGAAACCAAGCGCGGCGATTGGTTGAAAGCCGTGTTTCTATAACTTTATGGAAACACGGCAAGATCCACGCCATTCAATACGCCATCATTACGGTGTAGGATACGCCATTATGAGAATAAGGAGAATTTACGCTTTCATGCAGTGATTATTTTTACGTTCTATTCCTATTTTCGACAGGTTATTTTATAAAGGAAATAGAAAACATTTTTTCCGTGTTCCCATACAGTTATAGAAACACTTGTGGAAGATTGGGAGAACTCGAAATAGCATGGAAATACTCGCCCTGCGGGCTCGTGTTCCCACTACAATTTCTCGTTCTCCCAAACTTCCTCTCGTGTTTCTATAACTCTATGGAAACACGGAAAATATTTTCTATTTCTTAAATATTAGAACAAACATAAGAAACAGACAAACACGTCAGCTTATTGAATGAAAAAACAAGTTTGCAGCGGTGATTTTTTTGAAATCTCGAGAGTAGCGATGATGCGGAAGCTATCGAGGTGATAATTTTTAGAAGGATTCAACGAAAGCAATTTTCCATTTCCAGAATATTTTTACTGGTTTAAACTGAGTTTATAGAGTTTATAACGTATTTGCATTTGACGTTTTATATGAGTTAAAAAAAAAGAAGATTTTCAAGTTCGTCAGGATTCGTGTCCATGCGCAACTCTTTTACAGCTTTATAAATGTATAGTCTTGCACGTATGGTGATTGGTGAACTACTTCCAACTAAATTACATTTTCTGGTTCAGATTTCAAAGGTCAGTGCAGCCGCTATTTCCAAGTGGTTAAAATCCGAAGGAGTACAACGCAGGAGCAGGGCCAAAAAAGCTGAGCTTATTTTGAAAGTCTATGAATATTTGAAGCTTAGTCAGCCTGAAGCGTGAAGATCACCCACATATCAAGGTTAGAAAAATTTAATAAACAATACAATTGAAGGTTTTCTTGCTACCCTTGGATGAGGTTGGGTACCGTAGTATGGGTACGCTGGCTCTCCCCCAGCCCACAAGGGGCTACCGTAAGCGCGACTATAGCTCGGATGCCCCATGACAACGGCTGATTTTTTTTTTATATCCAAAAACATTCGATGTGCATTGTCGCCTACGCGGTTTTCCTTTTTAAACTCCCACCGCTTTCTTACGCAAAGCCATTCAATATCCCATTAATTACAAGCGGCTTTGTTTAGCTTTAGTAATGTCAGTCATAATCAGCGGGCCTATAGTGGTCAGACTAGCTGTTGCCATTCTATTCTAATTCTATTAGAGAATCCCATATATAAATTGTCTACATTAAATCATATTGTCGAAACAATTATCTTTGCAAAGCGACACATAAACAAAGTTCTTTGTATCATATTGTGCCAAGTATACTAGATTAAAAAACAAATATGTCGATTATTATTTAACGGGGAAAAAATCCGGAGGACTAATCACGATTGGAGTCTGCATGGCTATATTGACTTGTCTATAGTTTTAATAATATTCATCTATATTCTGTCAATCATTGAAAGATATACTATCCATGAATATACGTATAAACCATAGTATACATGCATGCACGCGCTGAACATTTTTTTATCCCGCACTTGCGATAGTACTTAGCCCTTTCCCGTCGGTGGATAATTCTCCCTTGGACGTGAGCAAAATCGTCTGGCGGTTAGCCAGAGTAAAATACATGACATAAAAATCGAATGCTGCCTCGAAAGAGTTGAGGCTTGTTATAAAATTTAGCTGAGTTGATAACTTTGGATTTGAATTGTTGGATGCCCCTGTTCTTATATTTGATTTCTCAAATCCTGTTCTTTCAGTATAGACACTGGTATAGACCACTTCAAAGGCACTCATGTCTCCGATTTGAACTGATATCAGTTGAAAACTCGGAGCAGTCGGATCCATCAAACCCAAATCGTATAAGTAAACGTCCGATAATTTTTGAGTCACGCACAGATATCTATACGGTTATCGCAAGAAATAGACTACATGTGTTGCTGGCCTTTATCGAAATAACAAAATTTAAATGGAGAAATTTACATCTCTGATAACCTCGCTTGCATGTACATCTAATGATCTCGGCCGAAGATACAAGACCTGAAAACTCAGATGTTTGGTCTGAGGATCAAACTCGAAATAAAATTACCATACGTATATAAAACATAATTAGCATTTCGGGAACAAAAACAATTTTTATGGGAGAGAAAACAAACTTTTGTTCGTTAGTGGCTTCATTGTCAAAGTCGATAGAACCTATGATTCTAACACCTCCTAAGTACGTTATGTGAAACACTGGTTTGTTTTAAAATTCGAAATATATGCGGAGCAGCTGTTGATTAAACATGGGAGACATTAAAGCCTGGTTTTCATATGTCGCCGATCGTCGGCGATTTGTGATTTAGATGCATGTTAAGTAAAAGAATAAAAGCACTGCTTTTCTGCATTGTTCTTTATTACTTAACATGCTGCTGCATTTCCCGTTTTAACATGCATCTAAATCACAAATCGCCGACGATCGGCGACATGAAAACCAGGCTTAAAAAGGATGCTGACACGGGGGCAAACGCTACAATGACATGTCGACGACCTAAGTACAATACTCAACAGCATTTTCCAACCAAAACAAAAGCTTTGAATTGTTCGCAGTTCCAGGAGTGCCAACAGTCAACACCTACAACGTCAAGCAAAGCGTTCGCACGCCGTTTTTCAGGGAAACGTTACATTATTGCTAGAACATTGACTAAAAACTATTTTCTCGGCGTTAATCTATTATTCGAGGCAATAAATACATTCATACTTTTAACTCTTTTTCTTTGTGGCGAGTAAAATCGTCTGGCGTTTCCCAGAATAAAATATACACAAGACTTGAGAATCGGATGGTGCCTATAGAAAGGTTTAAAGCCAAAGGGCTTAAAAATTACACATGAATCATACGATATACCATGTTTTCATTTGTGGTTTCTTTTAAATGTAGCAAATTTCAGATAGGTAATTTATAGATTGTCGTTGTCGCCCTAGGCTTAGTTTTAAATGTTTCTAAACTGTTCTTGCCACGTGAATATAAAATTCATGTTCTTCGATAACTATCGTAGTTTGATAGTTATATGTATTCAAGCTACAGTGCAACCTTTTCTCTAAGATACAGACACTCCCACAATAAATATACACATGATTGTGATAATGACAGCGCTTCGAATAATAAAAAGACCGAACAAGAAAAAAGCCCGAAAATGTACAAGAATGCAGCAAACTGTTTTATAAGTTTCAAACAATACAACGTTAGCATATTCTTTCCTCAAACTTTTGAAAAAGGGTTTTGTGTGTATTCAGCATGAATGAAAAAGGATAGTACCTTGCATGAAGATGTCTACAAAAGGTGGTCGAACATTTATTATGTTTTTAATACTTTTTAAAAAAAAATTAGTAACTTCTAACCTTTTTATTACTGAACAACATAAACACATAGCATGTATATATTTTATTATCTATAATGTATAATGTATATATAATAAAATTATTTTGATTGTCGGTCGTTTGTCATTTTCCTTCCTTTACACACCTGTCAAGTAAAGAGGTTTGTTGTCAAAAACGGATATGATTATCAAGCACGCGGCTGCTGCTTCTAGTCTTATGAGTGATCAGGCTGTATATATTACCGAAACGTATCTGCCTTGTCATTATCTGACCGATGAACGTATTGATAAACTTGATGAAGTGTGTACGAGCTCGCTGCTTGCTCGGTTACATTACGTTTGTCATGGCCGTTGAAAACCTGGTTAACAAGAACAGTCTGTAGTTAATATTCTGTGTAGTACAGATTGTGCCAATAGTAATAGTCGTAAGCAAGCATAAAAGCACTTTTAATTTGAATATTCAAACACCGCGACAGGAGGTATTATTTGCCCCACTTTTTCATTTTCGCTTTTTCGTTGTCTTGGGGCAACTGTCGAACTGCTCCGGGGTCGATTGACGATAACTCGTGTATATTACGTCGAGGACTTACTTTCTAGCCTTCAGTAAGCTATACTTTCTTTGATTACATTGAGAACTTTTTGTTCTCTTTGACAGGTCTCTTGTCTTGATGCTTTTAACCAAATTACAAACTTTGCATAACAATGACACCGAAAAATGTGTTTTGCTCTTGGGTTTAATAACACTGTTCAGAATGAAAGCGAAGAAACATTATGTTCTTTAATGTAACATTATTGGCCTTTTATCGCAAAGTGGGTATTCGAAAACAGTTAACGCCGTCGAGTGTTGGGGGTTATAGGGAAGGAAACGTTGTGCTGCCGGTTAGGGAAAATTTATTCAAAATATTATCCACGTCTTCGTCGCCACATGGTTGACAAAGGAGCGGCGAAACGCGAGTAAATGCTGCCAACATGCATGTTTTGGGCAGTTTCGGCCGACAATTTCGTTTTTCGGTTTATCGGCAGATTTCCTCGTTGTATACAAGGTTACTAGTCTAATGTATTATGTCGTTGTGTCCGCCAAAATCATCAATATATTTACGATCAAGATGGCTATACAAAACTTTAACCACAGGGAGACGAGACGTCTAAACCAGGAAAGACGAAACAAACACGTCTAATGAGCCAGTAACAACGTTAAAGTAGAATAACTCATTCAGAAAAGTATATAAAGGATGGTAAACATTTTAGTTAAAATTGGTAAGACGTATTTACATTTAATACTAAGCTGATATCTACGTTGAAAGGTAATTGATAAGTACGATACGGGTTTCGTTTTGTTTGATGCGCGTTTTGTCTTGGTCTAACTAAGTTAGCTTGACTTTTTCTAATACTTAACATATTAATTAATAATTATTTACAACAGAACTGGGACATATGCTACTTGTCTCGATAGATCTTTCCCAGTATTGTGTGGTTGCCAGACTCGTTGCGCGCCTAATTCGGCCATTGATTTGATATGCGACTGAGGACTAGCCCTGTGTAAGTTCTCCGAGGACATCATGTTTGCAGACGAGGTTATCGGCGGAGAGTGAACCATCGTTGGCCTACCATCGTCGACTGGCGAGGGAGCTATTCTGGTTTGGATGTGGTTGGGCATGTTCCCAGCGAAAGACCCGCCATTATGCAGTCCTTTACTGTTTATCATTCCGTTTGCTTGAAAGAGTTCCATGCCGTTCGCTGTGTACATATGGCGGCCATTTATCGAGTTCGACGGACTCGTTGCGCTTGTCACTGAAGGATAAATAACAGGGTAGGTTGTTGGTGGGAATTCGGGGTGAAACGAAGGTGGTCCACTGATCTTTGTGTACACCGCTTGGGCATCACCTGGGTATGATGATGCATGAGACATGGTTTGCTGAAGAGTGCCTTGAAATGTATCGGCTACAGTCATCAACGGTGTTGGACCGTAAGGTGAATACATGGTCACTTGATCTTTTTTCAACGACCTGGGCTTTCTTCGTTTGGGTTTATACTTGTAGTCAGGATGTTCCTGGATGTGAACGGCCTGAAGACGTTTCGCTTCGGCAATAAACGGTTCCTTTTCCTCTGGTGTCAACGTCTTCCATTCCTCTCCCAGCTTCTTACTTATGTCCGAGTTGTGCATCTTTGGATTCACTTGTGCAATTTGTTTCCTCTTGCCCCGACTCCACACCATGAATGCATTCATGGGCCTCTTAATATGACCTTGCTCTTGTTTCCCCATTGTCGTATTTCAGATTGATAACGTTTTTATTCTTCTCCTTACGTTCGGCCTCTTTTTCTGATTCTCTTATTTCACTCCGAATGGCGGATAACGAAAATTTCCGCTCGGCCAAGTTTCCTCCTGTTTGTTCTTTATGTATCACTCTTTTAAATACTTCTCCCTGATTTGTTGAGGATCGTTATTTTTAAACTGTCAAACCACGGAACACTTGGTGAAATACTTGATTAGGTCTATTCGCGCTGTCAACTAGCAGCGGTAACGAAAACTCGCACGTAAAAGGCGTGATTATGTTTAAGGCCTGTCGTCGTATAATAGGCCAATGCCAATATTGCATTTTCATAACAAAAAACCCTGTAAACAATAGGCGTTAATTATTTGGGATGAATAATTTATTACCTGCTCTCGACCAACGATCAGCGACCAAACTGACTGTCGGCAAGCATCTTAAGTCCTTTGAAGATTGCATAAATGCCGCGTTGTAATTATAGATTACTTAGGCCACGTGTTATCATGAGTGTTGCTTTCAATTGAATATCATGTCTTTAAACCTTAACTCAATATTTAGGCTGTGGTCAGTAGGAAATGTTCAAGCTTATTTGTAGCGTACAATTAAACAAAATTTAAATTTATTAGTTGTTTTGAAGCTTTTGGCCACCTGTAGTGTCAGAACGGTGCGTTGTTCTAATTGTTTTTCTGCTCCCGACTACCTTTTGGTTGCAGCTGCGGTTTGATTCTTCCTCCACTCACCACGTGTTTCATTAAAGCCTTATCGTAATTCTTAAGAACCTTCTGCAGATTATTCGAAGATCTTTGTCGTCCTAACTAAATAGTTTCCTAATTGCTGGTCTGTTTATGTAGAAGAAAAGGATCAGTCAGTGAACGATTCTCGCCCATCACAAATCCTTTAAAATGCAATAATAAATTCAAGGGTTCTGTACGACTTTCTGAATACTCGCGGATTCGCTATTATTCAAAATGACTCAGCTCTGGCCAAGTTTTCGTCAACCAATACGTTACCAAGACCTCGATCAATGCCATTCTTTGATATTCTGATATTCGAGCATCGGTTATACACCGATATTTTGGAACCGATGGCGACGAGAGCCTCTAAGTAAATACCCATTTCCACGTCAGTTTAGAATAGCGATGAACCGCTCATTTATCTTTAACTGCGGTATAATGTATAAGATTTGAATACTCTTTATGTTGGGTTTTAAGTGTATCTCTTACAATTGTAGAAACGTTTCTATTCTTACGAATACACAGGTACTGATGAACCATTAGGCAAGTCATTACATGTAATTAAAAGTTTTTAATAAAATTTGACTGCTTTTAGTGGTGTTTTAAGGATATTTCTATATTTACAAAGGAATACATTTTTAATGAGAAAAATCACAAACCGTCCATGATGGAGTGGCCTCTTAATCTATCTTATAGACAAAACATTTCCGGGACTTCAAATCTTAACAACGCTTCTTGGGATAGGCAAATGGTTTGAAACTAAGAATTTGACGACTCAGAACAGTTTCACTCTAACAACCCCGCCAGTTTTACAGCTGTGAGATAAGCAGTAGCAGCTAAAAACAACAGCCGACAACTTGAAAAAGTTTTGAATAAAACATATTCCAAAGAATAATACCATCCTGAAAACTCAAGATATGAGTCAAACAAGTGGAACTATAGTGAAAATTGTAATATTTCGACTTTATTACAAAGTCATCATCAGACAAGTGAAAATACAAAAACATGCCAGGTCTATATATACAAGTCAAAATTTCGATGCCATCATCGGCAACAAAAGAAAAGAAAACCTATCACTATATATTTTCACTTGTCTGATGATGACTTTGAAATAACTAACAGAGTGACTTTTATAAAAATGGAATGAAAATTTACCAGAAAGCGATCTAGATTATTAGAATACAAACGAAAGACGTCCATATTTATATAGGTCATTGGTTATTCGATGATACGCCAGACTTTTTTTAAGAGCAAGGTTTATGTGTTGCTACCGTCGCCATCTTTTTCGGTACAGTATAATTGGCGTTTTGCTGTTGTGGATTACCTTGTGGATATATTTAATTTTCTACCATTATGATTTGTAATGTTATTGTGGCGAAGTGAAAAAGAGAAATTAAATTGAATATATTGAGCTGCTTTTTATTCTGCCTGTGGCTTGTGAGTTCGTTCGTTCTACCTAAATATACTTATACATATATTGTTTCGTTCTTAAAATATATAGCTAACGATATCAACTAAACTTCGCTGTTACTTACATTTAACCATAATGCCTTGCGACCTCAAATCAGCTCAAGTAACAACTAAACATTGTTTATCATGCTAAAACAGATTAAGTAAGCAAGAACATCATTCCTACCAAAGTTGATCGTTTTAAAACCATATCTTCCAATCATTCTGCAAGAAACAATATTTTCTGCACGCAAAGGATTGCGGTTAAATGTACAAGGCGCCATCTTTTTCGGTACGGTCAATAATTGTGGACCCGAGAATTCCAGAAATAGGTTGTACTGTATAATCATTTGAGATATTTCGGTCAAAAGGATTGATGGATAATTAACATTACTTTCAGAATGACAGGTGGATCCGCCAATACATTTTTCGGCAATTTTTGCACCGGTAGGTTTCCGAATGCGGTTGGACTTAGCCAAGTGCTAGATACTTTATATCTGGATGAAAATCCGTCGGAATAGTTATGTTTACACGGTGCTGTTCAGAAACACGTTCAATCATGCTTCCTGTTTAACCAGACCGGTGCGGATGCGTTCTTTCACTAAAATGGGTTAACTCAAAAGGACCCTCCCAGTCTATCCGCGGCTTTTCCAAAATATGTCGTCAAATTTGTTTTGTCAAATTTGTTTTTCCTAATTTGTCGCCAAGTTCACTGGGTCTCAAGGTTTGGATAACTTTACCACAACAAAACCTTTTTGGAAAAGCATATTTGACGACATATTGGAAAAGACTGGGAGGGACCTTTTCAGTCATCCGAGGGCTTTCCATTATTTATATATATATATATATATATATATATATATATATATGTATATATATATGTATATATATATGTATATATATATGTATATATATATGTATATGTATATGTATATGTATATGTATATGTATATATATATATATATATATATATATATATATATATATATAAACGGACAGTGTGCTGCTAGCCAGCGCGCTAGTAGCACACTGTCCGTTTCTTCCTGCCTCTCGCCAAACGTTAAGTCCGGTCAGACTCGTTGTCGAGCTTGGAACTTATGCGAGTAGAGTTGTAGTTGAACTCTTCTGTGCTTCGGGGTTTTTTCGCTGGGTTCTCCGGTTTGCCTCTCTCTGTAAAACCAACACCTACAACTTAGCCGTGATCCGTGGTCTGAACTGTGTCGTATGGCGGCTGCTAGCTGGAGCGCATTTAATATGTCTCGACACGGCCACGTTGATTTGCGCCCTTCGCGCCGATTCAGGCACTGACTGCAAGTAAGGGTGGTTAGCGCCCAGTCGTTTTTACGCTTTATCTAAATGGTTTTGGTTGCTAGAAACTATTAGTCATCTACTTATTTTTGTATTTGTTAACACTCACTGTGCAACGGTGAAAATCATCTCTAAGTGAAATAGTTTTAAAAAATAATTTACTGTATTTACTAATTCCTACGTCTATGGAATGCCTGCTTCCAGCATGTAGTTTAATGGGTCAATGACAACAACTATAGCAATGATGGACATACAGTTGTCTTTACTCTAGTGTTAAATTATAAAAAATACATTTTGAAATCACTGCTTAAAGACGCCGTCACGCCGTCTCTATACTTTTGAGCGTCGATGGTTTATTTTTGAACTGTTTTCTCTTTTCTTTTCTTTTTTCTTTTTTTCATTTTCTATTCTTCCTATTTTTCTCAGTTTGTTTCTTATTTTTTTTCAGTTTTCTTTCCTTTCCTTCCTTTTAGCTTTTCCACTTATTTCTTCGTGGTTAACTTCTTTTGATGCATACCGCATATTAAAGTTTAGAATTTTGAACTTCTTTGTCCGCAGAATCTTCGTGTGTTTCAGTCGCTTCGCAATCAGTGTTCTTCAGTGTCTGCAATTAAGATAAAAATCCTGACTTAAAAATAATTAACGCGTTCTACCGACATTCTACCATGGATTGTAAAAGGACTGGATAGGAAACTAATAGTCATGTGGGGTGTTTTGAGCCTTTTGATTGGTTAAATCGTATTCACTCAGTTTGCAAAATGGCTGATTGCAAATTGTGATGTCACGAATGGCGTGAGTATGCTTGTTTTACTGAGGTTTTTAAGTGAACTTTTCTTCATGTTCTCACATTCAGATGACTATGTTGACGTTTCAAATTATTTTATCGCCTTACAAACCTGCCTAAGCCACAATCGAGTGTTCGCGATCGAGGTAAACGTTGTTGATCTTTGTTTTGATGTTTTCTGTCTTGTTTCAAAGAAACTGGTGTCCAATATAATACTTTGTTTTGCTCGGAATTTGTGATGCATATTTTAACTAGTAAACCTTGATATTTTCTTTTAAAACGAGTAAGAATAGATGATGATTTTATCGTATTGTGGCTTTGTCGTATTTACAGGCAGTTCGATTTTCATTTTAAGTTGTATTAATCCTAAACTTTGGATATATACAAGGGGTTTGAACATTTTGAATTATAAAGTCTTGGACATAGGATTTCTTGGCTTCTGAGAGTAATTTCCAGCATGTTTAAATGAATTTAAACTGATAAAAAATTGATCTTTAATTGTTAAGGTTTTAGGATTTTTTGTTCTTATGAGCTGGAGCAATTATCGAAAATTGTTTGTTTTTTTGACAACCAACACCTATAAGCGTGTTAAAAGTTAACATTTGTCGTAAACGAGTTTTGTATGATACTCCTCTAGTCTACGACATGTTATGGAATGCTTACAAGAGTATTATCAGATCTTATGGGGAGGGAGAGAAGGCAAAATATGTAACTTAAAAGAGTTTTGTAATTTTCAAAGTAGTGCGCTGCGAATGTTTTGCTGCGTAAGCAGTCAAAAATATTTAAATGTTGATGTTTTGCCAAAATACTCCACCGACCTCGAAAATCATGGACGGTCCTTGAATTTGAAAAATAAAATTCCAGGCCTGGAACATTTTTGCAAATCAGTGTAGATGTCCTTGAAATCGGTCAGTGGAATTTTCCTCCCGTTGTTTTACCGATAATTTAACCATGCTAAAATAACTGATTTCAAATAAAGTGTGATGTTTGCTGGCGATAGTTTAACTAAAGGCCCGGTCAAACGAGGATGAGAGTTGGCAAGCGAGAGTTTGTCTGAGAGTTTTCTCAACTCTCACGCCCCGGTCAAACGAGGATGAGAGTTGATGAGAGTTGACGAGAGTTGTAGGATTTACCGCGCGTAGCAGGGAGACTAGGAACGAATTTCGAGGTAAATAAAGTTCGTATTTTTACAATCTCGT
This sequence comes from Corallium rubrum, assembly GCA_964035015.1. Taxonomy (NCBI): domain Eukaryota; kingdom Metazoa; phylum Cnidaria; class Anthozoa; order Scleralcyonacea; family Coralliidae; genus Corallium; species Corallium rubrum. The sequence continues at coordinate 5,797,645 of OZ035999.1, read as the reverse complement.
ACTGGACAAATAAATAGACATATATTTTGCATTCTTGCCTTTTCTTGTCACGAAAAGTCACGAATACAGTCTTTTATAGCCGCTAAACTCTCATCAACTCATATGCCAACTCTCACGACCGGTCAAACGAGCAAAAACTCTCATCAACTCTCATTAAAATTTGAACCAGCTCAAAGTTGATGAGAGTTGATAAGAGTGCACGAGAGTCGATGAGAGTTGGTGGTCAAGCGCGACCGAGAGTTGCAACTCTCATCGACTCTCATCAACTCTCATCCTCGTTTGACCGGGCCTTAAGTTTACGTGAGAATTGATCAGAGCCTATTCATTTTCAGCAAAATAAAACAAAGGTCAATTTTTTTGCATATTAGGTCCTTGAATTTTTTTACTACGGCCCTTTTACTCAGTTTCTCCCTGACGACGAAGCTACGCGCTCGAAACGTTAGACTGACTCTTGAATATTTAGTAGTACATAAGCTGGAGCCGGCAATTGAAAGAAAAATAATATAAAACACAATCCGAAGATAAACATCTTGAAAAAGCCAAGATATCGATCAAAAACAAGACAAAAAGAGGAAATGGTAGTATTTCGTCTCTATTCCATCAGAATCACTTGGTCTATAATAAAAAAATAAAAAAAAAAAGGGGAGGGGGGGGGGGGGGGGGGGGATTTAAAAAAAAAATATTTATGTTGCCTAAAGTTTTATTCGAGATATATGGAGATTCATACTTTCAGCCTAAATTATATTGCATGTTGGTGTTTGCTTGTTTAAACAAAAGGTCCGCTATGCGTACATGTATCTGCGCAAACCCGACCTTGGAAAATTTTGTAAGATCTTAAGAAAAATCTTAAGATTTTTACACGTAGATCTTATAAGATTTTAGCGAGATCTTATAAGATAATTAAAGAGAAAGTACACGTTCTCTGACCTTAATAATTTTTTTGTCATGACTCATCATGACTCACAAAAACTGTGGTAGATCACACTCACAAGTTTACTATAAGTCACGTTAAAAATACTTAACCAGTTTATCAGCAATATCCCCTGTCTCCGAAATGTTTTTGTGCAAAACTTTGTCGGAAATATAGAATTTAACGGCTAACTGCTGGAAGATATATCCCAATGGCCAATAATACGGTTACGGAGACTGACAGGAGCGCAAATATCAAATTGCATTATTTACGCTATTTACTTGGCCTACGGTCAAACGCGGTCATATTTAAAGTAAATCAATCGTCTGTAGGTTTGTGCCATTTGGGAAACTTGCACGGTTAGATAGAGCGTTAAATTCTGTACAACATATGTGAATTAGAACAAATCGTATAGAATAGCAACGGCGAAAAATATATCAGTTGAACTGAGATGAGCGCTAGTATCAAATTGCATTAAGTAAATCAATTGTCTGTAGGTTTGTGCCATTTGGGAAACTTGTACGGTTAGATAGAGCGTTAAATTCTGTACAACATATGTGAATTAGAGAACATGGTATAGAATAACAACCGAGAAAAAGCTATTTGAACTGACATGAGCGCAAATATCAAATTGCATTTAATATTACGCTATTTACTTGGCGTACGGTCGAACGCGGTCATATTTAAAGTAAATCAATCGTCTGTAGGTTTGTGCCATTTGGGACACTTGTACGGTTAGATAGAGCTTTAAATTCTGTACAACATATGTGAATTAGAGAACATGGTATAGAATAACAACGGAGAAAAGGCTATTTGAACTGACATGACCGCAAACATCAAATTGCATTATTACGCTATTTACTTGGCGTACGGTCAAACGCGGTCATATTTAAAATAAATCAATCGTCTGTAGGTTTGTGCCATTTGGGAAACTTGCACGGTTAGATAGAGCGTTAAATTCTGTACAACATATGTGAATTAAGACAAATCGTATTAGAATAGCAACGGAGAAAAATATATTTGAACTGAGATGAGCGCAAATATCAAATTGCATTATTACACTATTTACTTGGCGTACGGTCGAACGCGGTCATATTTAAAGTAAATCAATCGTCTGTAGGTTTGTGCCATTTGAGAAACTTGTACGGTTAGATAGAGCGTTAAATTCTGTACAACATGTGAATTAGAACAAATCGTATATAATAGCAACGGAGAAAAATCTATTTGAACTGAGATGAGCGCAAATATCAAATTGCATTATTATCGTATCACTTGGCGTACGGTCAGACGCAATCATTTTAAAGTATCCCTGAATCATACTACTCCAATCATACACCATTGCAAAATTTGCAATTGACTTTCTTCGAAAATAATGTTGTTCTTCGTCTCGCTCCTTAGTTCATACAACATGGCGAGGAAATATAAACAGTCACTACTGCACACATTATAGGTCAGCGGTTACACCAAAAAGTTAACACACACACAAACACACAACACGATAGCAATATATCTGCGCGTTGCGCAGATACAAAAATGGCTAAATTTTACTATGTCTGCGTAAACCCCCTAGACGAGTACTAGTGCATGTGTTGCAACTCTTGGGGTAAATGCGACGATAAAATATGTTTAAATAAAAAAAAATCACTTGGTCTGATGATGACTTTGGAATAGAGTCGAAATATACCATTTCATCTTTTTGTCTTGTTTTTGATCCATACCTTTTAGCAGTACGTGCCGCATGCCTTTTTGTATTATGTAATAATACTTCGACAGCCCCGTACCTCTTCATTATTTTTGTCGCCATCCCGCTCTTCTGTGCTCGTTTGACTTCGATTATGTTGGGAGCATTCTGTGCCGCCATCTTGTTCTACAACGCGTGATTGAGTGGTATTCAACTGAGATGTTATTTTCTCATTGTTGTGTTTATGTTGGGAGCATTCTGGACCCTCGTCTTGTTCCACAACGCGCGATTGGGTGTCCATGTTGTTGTGTTTATGTTGAGAGCATTTCGGACCGTTACCCCGTTCCAGCATGCTTGATTGAGTGGTTACAATTGGTTCCGATATTAAAGGACGAGACGATTCTGGGCATGTAGAACTTCTATTCAGCACCTATAATTAAATATGATGATAATGCTAGTAATGAAAATGATGATGATAGATGGATAGATGGTGATGATAATGACTGTAACGATAATGATGAAAGCGATGACGATGATAATAGCGACGACGACGAGGAGTGAAGATAATAGCGACGACGACGAGGAGTGTTGATAATGGTAACCATGATGATGAGTGATGATGATGATAATGATGGATGGTGGATGATGATGATGGTGGACGGTGGATGATGATGACGGTGGATGGTGGATGATGATGATGATAATGGTAACCATGATGATGAGTGATGATGATGAAATGGTGGATGATGATGATGATGGATGGTGGATGATGGTGGATGATGATGATGATGATGATGATGATGATGATGATGATGATAATGATGATAATAATAATGATGATAGCAACGATGATGAAAGCGATGACGATGATAATAGCGACTACGACGAGGAGTGAAGATAATAGCGACGACGACGAGGAGTGATGATAATGGTAATCATGATGATGAGTGATGATGATGATAATGATGGATGGTGGATGATGATAATGATGGATGGTGGATGATGATGGATGGTGGATGATGATGACGGTGGATGGTGGATGATGATGATGATGATGGATGGTGGATGATGATGATGATGATGGATGGTGGATGATGATGATGGCATGATCATAGCAATGACGGCGACAACGAGGATGATGAATGATAATGATGGTCGTGATGATGATGATGATGATGATGATGATGATGATGATGACCACGCTGATGATGATCGATAATGATGATAGATGGTGGATGATGATGATGATGATGGATAATGATGATAGTGATGATGATAGCAATTATGATCATAGCAATGAAGGCGGCAACGATGATGACGATCAATGATGGATAATGATCTGATGATGATGATGATGATGGTGGATGGTGGATTATGATGATGGATGATGATGATAGCCATGATGATCATAGCAATGAAGGCGGCAACGATGATGATGATGATGATGATGATGATAATGATGATGATGATGATGATGATGGATAATGATCTGAAGATGATGATGATGATGATAATGATGATGATGATGATGATGATGGATAATGATCTGAAGATGATGATGATGGATAATGATCTGAAGATGATGATGATGGATAATGATCTGAAGATGATGATGATGATGATGATGATGGATGGTGGATGATGATGATGATGGATGATGATGATAGCAATGATGATCATGGTCATTGCGTTACGTTGTAACACGTTCCTCTACGCTATATAAGACATGCATTACGCCACAGTGTAAGGGGCTGTTCATATGAGCCGGGCTAGCCCAGTTAACCAGGACACGCGATTGATTAGGATTGACTGTGGTTTTGAAACTCATATAAACTAAATTTACAAAGAATAATTGGTTTAGTTTAGATGTAAACGAATCCCAATGTTACTTCAAATCTCCTTTTGCGGCCGAGGAAAGAATTTCGTGACACGGGTCAGCCGGGCTAGCTCGCCTCATATGAACAGCCCCTAAGACGTTGCGCTACATTGTCAGACGTTGCGCTACATTGTAAGACGTTGCGCTACATTGTAAGACGTTGCGCTACATTGGTGATGAGAGTGATGATGATGATAAGAGTGATGTGATGATGGCAACCAGTTCTATTTTCCGAAATTTGCGGGGAAGCATGTGTTGTCGAGTATATAAATTCACAATATAACCTACCTGCAGGTCTATAAAACTGGTGCATCTTTTTGGTACCTCGGATGTTGTTCGTTTTCGGTTATTAATTACTTTCTAAGTAATAAACAAGGAAGTTGTTCAAGTTATAGATGTTGGGCTAGAGCACGATGTATATCTATATATGAATATATATACGAATTCCAAAGGAATTAGCAACCGTAGCGACGGGGTTGAATGATAATTTTGTCAAATATCCATTTATCTCGGTGAAGGCTATTTCAAATCAGCCTGCGAGCAGAGCCTTCTTTTCCTTATTTTTTCGCTGAGAGAGAGGAAGAAAAGTAGGCTCTGCTGTATTCGTGTTTGGCTTCGTCCAAGATTTAGGACGAAGTAACCCGTTTAACCCTATCCAGACGGGGGGGGGGGGGGGGCGGAAAGTGGCCGCGCTGAATTTAAGAGTTAATATCTCCTAAACCAGTACAGGTATGGTTCTGAAATTTTATGACTTTTCCTAAATATGTATGGGCTTTATGTGTGGAAAATTTGGTGAAAAAATATATCGCCAAAAAAAAGTTACAGCGGAGTCGTGAACACCTACCAACACAAAATTTCAGCCGAAAATTTTTATTATGTTTGCTTTTATAATAGTTACAATAAAAGTAAGCACTTTTTGATAAAGAGAAACTATTTTTTTGATATACTACCTTTTTTATGTTAACAAGACAATAGGAAAAAAAATTTGGAAATTCTAGTAATCCTGGGTTTTTCCAATTACTGACGTCATAATGACGTCATAATCTGTCGCCATGGCAACATAAGTGTAACACATACTTGAACAAGGCATACCATCCACCTGTGAAAGTTTCGTCGGAATACACCAAATGGTTCAGGAGATATTGACCGCGGGCACTTTCCCCCCCCCCCCCCCCCCAAGTCCCAGAAGTAAAAAAAAAAGCCCAGTCTGGATAGGGTTAAGACCCGTTTAACCGGTTCTCGTTTTGTTTTCTGCTCTGATTGGGACTGGGTTCGAGATTGTAACCTAGCCTGGTACCCTGGCCCAATTTCAAAAGAAATAAGGGCCAGGTAACCACTAATCTCATGCTCGCGTCATCAGGGCTAAATCCACTTATGACGATTGCAGTTTTACTCATAGCCACTAAAAAACGCGCGAAATTTCAACCAATAGGAAAGCAGAAGTCTTTAGTGGTTACCTGGCCCATATTCTTTGATTGGGCCAGGGTACCAGGCTAATTGTAACCAAGCAACTGACATGCATGCGCAATGGAAACCAGTCACGAATACAGCAGAGCCTACTTTTCTTCCTCTCTCTGCGTAGAAATAAGGAAAAGAAGCTAAGGCTCTGCTCGCAGGGTAATTTCAGATCCAAATTCATGCCTAACATAACCCTAGGTACTTTCTGGTACCAGAAAGTACCTTATATAGGCATGTTCCTACCCTGCTAGTCAGAGCCCCTTTCCGACCTACGGAGTCAGTCAGGTTTTAACCTGGTCGAACAAGTTCTAGTTTATGAACACGCGTAAGCAGGAAACTAGCAAGTAACGCGTTAGAGTCTGGGCCCAAAATAGTATCTTGGCAACCGTTCACTGCTCAAAAAGAAATATCGAGTTTGTTGAAATTGTTGGCATTACTATCCCCCGAAGCCTACGTAGGTCGGAAAGAGGCTCTGACTTGCCATAGTTAATATAACGTATACATGCTTTTGAAGCTCCATTGTCTTTCAACATGAAGTATAGTCATGTTGAAAGACAATAGAGTTCCATATATGGAAGTAAATTCTATGGACACGTGACGATAAAGCACCGCAACACGTGATGAAGGACTACACTAATTAAACCCGATAAAATGCTTGATTGCCCTCGTACCAAAATTATGCAAAAATGTTTCCATAAAATAAGGATAATGAGCGCAATCAAGCATTTCTTCTAGACGGAGAATCTTGCGGTCAGATTTTTATTTTCTCATCCAAATTGGTCGTTGGTCTGTGGCCAACCCTTCTAGAACCTTTCATGAAAATCGGTGCAATACTTTTTGAGATATCCTGGCGACAGACAGACAGACAGACAGACAGACAGACAGACAGACAGACAGACAGACAGACAGACAGACAGACAGACAGACAGACAGACAGACAGACAGACAGACAGACAGGCAGGCAGGCAGGCAGGCAGGCAGGCAGGCTGGCTGGCTGGCTGGCTATCTGGCTGGCTATCTGGCTGGCTGGCTGGCTGGCTGGCTGGCTGGCTGGCTGGCTGGCTGGCTGGCTGGCTGGCTGGCTGGCTGGCTGGCTGGCTGGCTGGCTGGCTGGCTGGCTGGCTGGCTGGCTGGCTGGCTGGCTGGCTGGCTGGCTATCTGGCAGGCAGGCAGACAGACAGACAGACAGAGACAGAAAGGGATGAAAACATAACCTCCTGGCGGAGGTAATTAATTGATGTTGCTACAACAGTACCTGGGGCTGTTCCAACATGCTCTGAATTAGAAGAATGGTTTGGTCCACATTTTGAATTTTTTCTCTTTGGTTGAACTTCAATTTGTTTATAAAAGCCACTTTGGTGGCATCTTGGTTACTAGCTTCGTAGTGTGCAATCATATTATCGACTATTTTGTACATGTTGTGAACATTCCGTAGAATACGTTGTCTGCCAACTAGTTCTGCTGAACTGCACGTTTCTATGCCGTAGTGACAATTTTTCAGTGTACTTGACAGTTCCTTCTGTTGCGCTCTCAATATTTTCGCCATCGGGTCGTTACTAGTAGTATTAGGAAATGGAGTTGTATCTTTGGTGGCGGTGGAGGTTTCCTGTCTTGGCACATTGTTGTTATCATCTTGGCTTTCACAAGTCTGAAAGGATCGTAATTTGGACAAAAGTTAACCCTTTAGTTTCATGCACATATATTGTTATCGTGGGACAACTTTATCTTTTTACTCACACCAGACGACCTTGATTTTATATACATGCAAGCAGACTTGAATGATTATCAATGATCTTCAACTGAACTCATTTGGTAATCAGTTGAAGAGCATTCTACCACTGTAGGATAATTTAACCCTTTCATGCACATTGTCATCTGTCGTGAGTAAACTTTATCTTTTTACTCCGGCTGTCTATATAAGGTCAGACGAGCTTGGTTTAAATAATCATCAATGATTTTCAACTGAACTCGTTTGGTAACGAGTACAGTAAAAACCCGCATATTAAAAAGAACCAGTGGATTAAGAACCAACAGCCTGAAATTTAGGCAATTAAGCACCCAAAATACAAGAACCACTTCAGGCTGACAAATGAGACTGGTTCTTAAAAAACCTTAACTTTTGTACTTTAGCTGAAGCAGAAAGCATGTTCTAAGGGCAGGTATACGTCAGGTACATTTTCAACCTTTCATTGTATATATATATATATATATATATATATATATATATATATATATATATATATATATATATATATATATATATATACCAGGTGATCTGAAAACACGGAAAAGGACTGGGACTAGTTGTCAAATAGAAATCCATTTTTCGAATTAAACTATTTAATATCTCGTGAAATATACTTTATTTTGTTCCCAAATTTAGCATAGACTTATAATTTTCAACACTGAACATAAATACAAAGTTTCAACCAGTTTGATAAAGGAAAATGAAAGAAATAAGTTATTCAATACAGCAAAATGGATTTCTATTAGGTTGCTAGTTCCAGGCCCTTCCCTCACGGTCAGATCACCTAGTATATATATGCAGTATATTTATATATGCAGTATCTTTATAGTTATGATGACAGTAAATTAAACAAGACGCCTGCTTAGGCGTTCACTCGGGCTACTGATCAGCGCTAGCGCGATTGCTGTAAAACTTTGCATAGCCATGCACAGAACAACGCGCATAAGCGTTTGCTAATGATGTAACTTTTGGACGCAATGTAGTTATGCAATGTTGAACCGCACTGCGACTCTGAAAGCTATTTTGATTGTACTGTTAATAGAGGTACTTTTAATTTTCAACTTGCAAGTATTAAATGACAAATCGAACGATGTCGATATGTTGTCTTTATATGAAGCGGTGCATATTAATAAAGCGTTCGCTGATGCATGTAAACAAGTCCGCTTTCGCCGCGTTGGCAAATGTAATACGACGCCTACATGTTCGCTGTTAATGTTTTCCTCAAATAGCCAGTATGCCGACTAAAGGCGTAAGGGACGGACCATTAGAAAAGTGATGGGGGGGGCAAAACCAAAAAAAAAATTTATTCCCAGAAAAAAATTAGGGAAAAAAAAATCTTCCCAGGCATAGTGCAAAAAAAAATATTCCCTACTTGGAGAATGAGTGCAGGTAAAAATAATACAGACCAACTGTGAAGTGAATAGCACAAGTTCAGACTGGAAATAAAAACTCGGCTCACCAGTAAATATTGGCCAGGACTATATAAAACTTGATTTATAGGCAAAAGTCACGTAAAATGAAGAATTCAACATTATATTAATGACAAATATATACTATCCAACTTTTATACTCTACAATTAAAATGATGGTGTCTGTGTGTTTAACCACAATGCTTTGCGGTCTTAAATAAGATTTAGTATTATAAAATACATGATAATTTTTAAACATGCCAATATGAACTACTATTAATGCACCTATCAATGTTTATAAGCCCCAGAGGGGGAGGGGGGCATATGTGGGGCATTTGATCATCAATAGCATCCCCACCCTGGGGATTTTGATTAGCATTTTGGGCCCAAGATAGGGGAATTTGAACCAACTGACTGTTATTATATATAGTATTTATTGCAAAATGGTGGGGCATTTGACCAATATTTATTGCCCGACGGTGGGGCATTTGATCGAAAATTTGCTTAAAAAATCAAATCCCCCACATAGGTCCGATCCTCCCCCCCCCCTCCCCCCCCCTCTGGGGCTTAACATTGATAGGTGCATAACTATTAATAGCTGTTTTCCTACAGAATTTAATCTTTTTAAAACATATTTCTGATAATTATCTAGGATTCTATGTTTTACAACTACACAGTCAAACAGAAACTACTCAATCAAACTGCAATAATCTACTATAAATCGTAACATAAAATATAAAGCTATATATTATAGTTTTGTAAAATATAAACATAAAATCATCTGTTAGTTTTTTTAATATATTATAAAATTGTATGTACAAAGGCAGGCCAAAGAGAAATGACAAGTTACGGGCATTCCTTTTGCCAATCAGATCACTTTATGTCCCCAACATCAAATGAACAAATCACTCCACTTGCTATCACTTTCAGCATCTTGCACTTCTTCTCCCTCTCCCATGTCAGTCACATCTTCCTTGTCATTCTGCCTATTGGCCTCATCTTCCTGATAGATACATTTCGTGTGTGTACGGAAAATAGTTCAAAAGCTTGCCAACCTTAGGTAATTTATACTATACATCAGTTCGCTGATCGGTGGCACGTGTTGTGAATTAATGTACTACAATCTACATTTCGCATTATATTTCGCATTATATCGCTAATTTGTGATTTTTCTGCCGAGTTTTTATGTAAAATATTGTAAATTCGTACGATAAGTGGGCTGCCTATGCTTTGAGTTAATGGGGAACGACGATGGTTTTACTTGGACTTGGTACAATCAGAAAGAGTATCCTTTGTCTTTTAATTTATAGCTTTTACATGTATAGCCTAATACAGTTTATTATAGATTATGAAACGCTATTAAAGTCATCAATACGTCTAAAACATTGTATCCTTCGAACCCAGACATATAAAAAAAATATATTTCCAGCCATCAAGTGAGAAAAAAAAAATTACTTCCATAGGTGTACAAAAAAAAAATATATTGCCTCTTCGAAAATCCCCCCCCATCACTTTTCTAATGGTCCGTCCCTAATGATTCCTTGCTGGCCAATGCACCTCTTGTTATCAAACACTCTCACGCTGATTCTCCCCATTCTCCGCGCGCCGTTCCTTGGCTGTTAACCTTGGTCATTGCATAACCTCATTAAAATCCACTGATGTATGTAAATGATGTTTGAACACATCAACTCCCGTGTCTTTCGTGAACAAACCTTTGTGTTTGTTATCCATATTTTGCAAATTTAGAGGTCTTGTTAGGTAAACGTTTCACTGCGATTCATTGACACAACCATCTTTCTTTAAGCTTATAAACTTTATAGGCTTTAATTAAGTTGTTGATGTTCGTGTTTGATTTTGCGAGTTCTTTCTTTTAAACCAGCTTAGCCTTTGGCCAAAGCATAGTCAATCGAGATATGGTCTGGAAACTCAACTAAAGTTTTTGGTCTATCTTTTTGTTCGCCTTTGTCTGGAAACTCGGCAAACTTCAAAGCGCCTATAATGAGCCGGGATTTTATGTTGAACCGTACCATACACCGTGCACATCCTTTGTTTTAGGTTTATTAATATTTAAATAGCACGGTTGAGTGATTTAACTGAAACGTTGCTATTGGACAATTCGTTCATTATACTAAAATACAATGTGTTCAGTGACCGTGCACCGTGCACAAAAATGCACCATATCTCGATTGACTATTGGCAAAGTGTTGGTAGATTTTCCAAGTAAGTTGCTTAATATATGGTTGATCAGTGATGTGCTTGACACAACCAAAGAATACTAGAATAGGCATGAATTTATCGACCAATTTTCGAAGACCCAAAGCGTAGCTCCATGTATGGGAAGTATTGCGCAATAATTGCACTTTCGTGACACCCCCCAAAAAAGAAAGAAACAGAAAACAGAGCCGAAACCTAGACTCGGCCTACCACAGGTAGCCCGCGTAATTATTGTTTGGCAACATGAAATACAATTGGGATGTTAACGTTCAATTTATGTGAATAATTAAGGAAACAAATCATTTAAAACACCAAACCAGGAACAGTTTGTTTTTGACTAGAAATACAGTAAGAACCAGTTAAGAACCAACCCCGTCCAACTAAGGCTTTGGACAACAGCAGTGAGAGTGTAAGCACTAACTGGATATTATCTCAAAAGAGATCAAATAGATCTTGAGACGTTTCGAGGATCAAATACGAGAAGAATTTTTCTCATTTTGATTACATTATGACTGAATAGAAACCATTTCGATTGATGGAATACATGGAAATCATTCAATCTTACGCATTACCCCTACCCCAACTTACATTCCCCCCCCCCCCCCCCATCACTGATCCACACTCAAGTCAAGTGGATCCAAGTTGCCACAGGCAGAGGCATAGCTTGTCATAAATTAAATTCCTAATTTTGTCTGCCAATTAAAGTGGCATTGCGATCGAATTTTCACTTTGCGTTTTTTTAGCCAAAATAGTCCTTATGGTCCTATACGACTTACCATGTATTTAAAAACGATTTCAGAAAATGTTTTCTATCAGACTTCAAGCATCTTTTACGAGCGGGCGGGAAAGGATCCGGATTCATCGGAATATAACCGTTCTCACACAACGTATTGTTTCGGATTGAAAAGTATTCGGATACGAAGTTTCTACTTTTTTTCCGGATTGGAACTGATCTCCGGTTATTCTCGTGTGTGTGAACGGCCAAAGGAGTCCGGTATCAAAACGTTTCGGATTCGCCACGAATGCGGAAACGTTTGCTTTAGTGTAAACGGGGTCGTACCATCCGGCCCTATTTCAAAATGTTCGCATTATGTAAAGAGCAATATTCCTCGAAAACGTGCTTGAGTTAAGACCTAATAGGTCAATACAGATCTGCTAAATGTTCCCTGTGTAATACAAAGGGATGATTTATAAATTCACACTGCACAGCCATATATTCCTGCCCCCTGTTGTGTAACTTGCCTATTGTGCTACTAGATATGACAGGCTTACCTCTTCATGCGTTTCGTGATATTCTAGAATTGTGTAAAAGAAACAGTATGTTGGTTAGTTGTATTTAAGAGCGATAATCTTCACGTTTCTTAACATATATACATACCTAATTCGAATTCGACTACCGTTGACGTGCGTCCTATGTCCTTTAGTGCTTTAAATAACACTTCTTTGGCTGCTTTTGGATGACCCAAATTGCGATACCATTTTAACAGCGTTTGATAAGCTTTCTCTTCATTCTTTGAATTTTCATCACCAATAGATTCGAGTACTTCTTCAGGAATCATTAACTTTCTTCCCAACCTTTTCCAATCAATGGTAATTTTCTCAGCCACGTCGTTTAAGAACCCGTTGTCCATCGGTTGCGCCCTTGCAGCCATGTCGATGTCAATATATTCTTGTTAAAATAACGTTAATCATATATATGCGAATGTTTGAGAATAGCGCTATAATTATAACAAATTGAGATCACCATACAAATAGAATTATTTGATTTATAACATATTTCACAAAGCTCGCCCAGACTTGATTGTAAAAGCTTTAAAACCAAGACCTGCGAGGCCAAATTGCGGCGGTTGGTCGACTCGTAGTCGTAGAGCGTGAATTACAAAGGCGTAAAAGTATCCACGAACATTGTTAGTTCTTGCTGTCAAGCTTTCGTTAGTTGTTTATAAATATTCAGAAACCTCCGGTCCGAAGGGTCTATATATATATTTAGTATAAATTTACAAGTTTATAATGCAAATCCTCGAATTTCATTGGCTATTGCAGGAGTTTATAATTGGTGATATAAACCTCTGGGATAAGCCAATGAAAGTCATTCTTTTAAAAAAAATGACCAATGACAAAATGCGTAGTATAGCACGAACAATGATCATTAGAGCCAGCGGTTGTTCTGTTAAGCAACAATGGCGCCGAAATTATAACGGAGTTGGCAAATGAAAGACGAAATGGAAATTATTAATGGTAAGACCGTTAATTTGTTTATCAGTGTTCGTTTAAAACGAAATAACTGCAAGCAAAACACATTTCAAAATTACGCTTGCTGTTGACAAGATTTCGTGATGTGAACTATACGCTAAATTGAATGTTTCTTTCAACTTTTTGTCATTTTTACAAATCAAATGAGTGGATATATATTGTTTCAATATTGTACATGAAAATCCATGCTAAATTATGCAAGAAAACTTACTTTTCCATCAGTTACTGAACGGGCCAAGGAGATGTCCGAAATGACTGTTGAACGTTTGTTGTTGGCAGTTAAAAAATGTATTAAACGAGCCTCAAAGAATATGTTATGGTCGAGAATTTATTTAACTTTTGTTGGTAAATTTATACTAAAACAATTAGACAACTCGCCCTCGTTTTCTATGAGCGATAGTCAACTCGGCTTCGCCTCGTTGACTATTCGCTCATAGAAAACTCGAGCTCGTTGTCTAATTGTTAAATAGTCAGACGCTTTATAAACCATTGAGCCACTAAAAGTCAGAATCTGACTGTCAGATAGCATACCAAGTACTGATCTCAATAAAACTGGATGGGGCGTTCGGCCGGATTTTGCGTTGCCAGTTGTATGATGACGTGACCACTACCCACTACCGTAGATTGAAAACAGACAAAAAGAGTTATTTTAAGAAAATGTAAACGAATATAATGACACAAGAAGTACTCAATAGTTTAAGACGCTAATTTTTTGCATTTGTTTCTGTTACTGAGCTGTAAAACATTTAAATTTCGTTGTTTTTCTTCAGTGCCGACAACGAAGAGACTTCACGATAATATAAACTGAAAAACAGACTATAAAATCTACGACGAATTCACTTCCAAGTCTTAAATTGTACCTTTTATAGTAATCTTAATAAACCAAATAAAATTCGGAGGGTAAACGGAAACGGGGGAAGTCTGCATGGTTTAGAAGTCTTGGTCTTTCAAGCCTGCGTCGCGTATCTACGAACAGTCGCAATTTCATCTCACTCGATTTTAAAGGTCTTCAACGAATCCCTTGTTCCGTATATAGGTGCTAAAACCTTTATAGGCTGTTTGAGGAAGGAAAGGGGCTAGACTTTTTCCAGAAGTGAAAAAAATCGTTTGAATAAAACACTAATTACTTATGCTGCCAGGAAAGAGTTCAAACCCTGTCGAGGGCTTTCCCCAGAGCCCCAAAGTAAACCGCCTGGCGCTATTATAGCCAAGAATAAAATACAAAGGCCTGTGACAAACGGCGTATTTTTCATGCGCCGTATAAAATATGAGAATTAAGTTCATAAAAACTACGCCGTCTGTAACCATTAAATACGGCAATTTCATTAAGTTCGACAGAGCCATTAAATACGACGAGCCCAATTATATAATACGACTCAAGTACGGCGTTGCTGCAGACGGCGTACTATTCATACGCCGAATAAAATGCAGACATTAATTTACAATATGATAATATACTTTCTATCCACAATTCATGTTTGTAACATCGTTTCCAGACCTACGACTCGAGAACTGTAATTTATTCGACTTATTAAATACGACGAAAATACGCCGTATAACTCAACAGGAACAATTTCAGAATTTGGGTCGACTATATTAATAGGTATTTTATAGGCCGATATACCTATGCGTAAAGAAAACGTTGGTTAAAGTGCATGGCGTTTTATCAATGGTTCTAAAGGACTACTTTATTATTTACCTTTATTTCCTTATGCTGATTCAACACTTCTAATATGGTTTACTCACTTCCGCATATCAACACACTGTTTGTCGTTCGCTCTCTTCAGGCTTTTAGCTTTCAATATTAGATTACCTTTGATATGGTTTGTTGTCACCCAATGTCGTTCTTATGTATTCTTTACAACTGATCTTTGGCAACCTTTTAAACAACCCTTTATTTGTGTAATCTTTAAACAGCGAGCTTTCTGAATGTCAGTTTAGAATGTCCAATTGTACGTATATACTAAGAAGGAAGCTAAGTGAACTTGGGAGTTGATAGGTCACATCACACTGTGGTTGTTGAAGTCCGTGAAACCTCATGAAAAGTTCATGATGTTAACCGATCGACGTTTAACCAATTGTTGTCTAGCTAGCTCTCATCACGTAGCGGGCTAGTATCTACTGCGCACTTTCTGAAAAATTCATTGTTAAAAATCTGTCACAGTAGGTGTTTAGAACTTCCTGGTTACCATTAGTGGGTTGCGGTATTCGTCATAGTAACTTATTATATATACCTTTAATTTATAAATGACGTAAATATAAGGTTTGTCCATCTTTGTCAGTTTGTTGTCATAACAATATTTACACATATTTACAGTATATATAATATGATACCCAGTATAAGGATATGATATGGATATTGATCTTATAATATCGTGAAACGTTGAAACTATAAAAGGCTATTTATACTAATTAATATACAATATTACTTATATTTATACTATCAGACGTTATATGTATATACAGTATATGATATTCATGACACCCAGTATGACATAAAATTGATATCTTATATTGTATGATTCGATTTGACTCTGAAGTTCTGAACCCTACATTACAAAACTAAAGAGGACAGACAGGAGCCAAAGTCAGCCGACAAAACACAATCAGAAAATCTTAAAAAACCAAGACAAAATGGTAATATTTCGACTTCATTCCAAAGTCAGCATCGGAGTGGACTAAGTGACTTTGATAAAAAATCGAAATATTACCATTTTATTTTTTTAGTCTTATTTTGATCCATGTCTAACTTGGAGGGTTTTAATGCTTTCACATAAATACGCGATGTTTGTGTTTTGGCTCGTACAGAACTTACGCGAGTAAAGCCTAGTTTACACGAATAATTTTTCCTTGACAAGTTTCTCCTTGACAAGTCTCCTTGTTGAAAAGCTGGCATACCAGCTTTTCAAAAGGGAGACTTGTCAAGGGAAAACTTGCCATGTTTCCTTTGTAAACTAGGCTTAATGATCGTAAAATTAGTTTAGCCATATTTGTTAAAGCGTAAATGTGTAGCAAATATAATATTCACTCGAATTTGCTGCGTGGTAAACGCGGGGAAGCCCTCAGCATTAACAAATATGTAACAAATTGCGGAGTTGCACGTTAGGTCATGGTAGGACCTACCACCAATACGGACTTCCCCTTGGTTGCCCTACAATAAATTTCAATAAATATATTTGCTATACATGTACCTAGTAGCAAATATGAGTAAATCCATTTTTTCGTGCAGTACTATTAATGAAATAGGACGACGTGTTACTGTGAGAGTATTCTCAAACTAAGACAGCACTATTAGTACTTTATCACGCTATAATGGAATAATCTTCCCATGTAAATGTTAATTTCCGTTTTCACTTCCTTATAGCTCGTTATAGCGATCTGTGGGGAATCCCCACTGGGCTTTCATTTTCGGTTTAAAAAATGTCACTTAACCTTAGGTCACACAATTGCGCGTCGCATCTAATTCAAGTTCCCTGCCATCGTTTCTAAGTAACTTTTCTATGTTATCTGTACATAAACATTTTTTATCTGGCAAAGCTAATAAAATAAAATAAGTAAATAAGCTCGTCGTCAGTTTATACGAATTTAATGGTTATTTACTTCATATCGATGTCAAATTGAGTTCGTGAGGACTTTATATTCTTATGCATCTATTCTTATCTCATTGCAACCACTTTCGTAAGCAACCAGCTCTCACAACGACCATCTTTGAGATTTACGAACTGGACTTGTTCTTTGGTTTTAAGCTCTCATAAACGACTACACTGTAGTTCTCTAGTTACAACCAATTCCACATCTCTGAGGTGGTCGCTTACGAGAGCTTCAACTGTACATCCCAGAATAGGTGGTTTTCACTGTGACGTCACAAAATTCTAAAATGTTTATTATTGAACCTAAAAGGTTGGTTGTTTTATATATTTTGTAGATCATTATTACGAGTTTTCCTGGAAAACGTTAAGTTGATACAAGTTTTCCTTCTGGCGTTACAGAGTTTTGAATTATATTATTGCTGACGTCAGCATAGTTTTCAAATGTCGTTAAAAGCCGCATTGTGTCCACAATTCAACGTATAAAGCTTTGTTAAGCTTTAGAAGTGATGTCTAAGTACATCTGATGTACAACCTGAAAACTCTGGCACAAACTACACTTTATACGAGCATTTGTTTTTCGATCGCCATGTCATGGCGTCTGTGAGGTACACAAATATGGCGGCCAAAAAACAAATGCTCATATAAAGTGTAGTTTCAACCAGAATCTTTAGATTGTACATCAGATATAATTAGACATTACTTCTAAAGCTCAACCACAAGGCTCAACCAAGCATTGAGACCAAAGCACGACTTTTCGAACGGGCAAGGGAGAGAGTGGGGTTAGTAGATTAGTGTATTTTGAGGAAAACGTATATTAGCCCATGATTGTAATGTTTTTAGCTTATAACTACATATGTCAATTCTAAATCCACAACTTATAAATATTTTATGTTAAATTCGTATTTTTTAATATTTTTTTTCTAACATTGTTTTAATTAGTTTATCTTGTATGTACATATATGTATATGTATGTGTGTGTGTATATGTATTTAGCATATACCTCGCAGGTGAATAGTGCTTTTCAAGCAATCTGATTGGTTCCTCTAGCTCGGGATATCCTGCACTATTCACCTGCGGGCAAAACAAAATGGCGGACAGTTTTGCTTTGTTTACCGAAGCAGGAGATTTTGTTGATAAACTAGGCTGTTGTTGTAGAATAACGAGAAAAGTCAACAAAATTAAGTAGAAGAGTGTCCACAAGTATGTTTCTTTACAATTTTCTAGCCATTAATGTATTCAGAAGTTGTAAAAACTGTTTTGTCGACAAATATCGAGTACGCCAAGTGCCCAAGTTGCTAGCGGCCGTGTCTTGTATAAAATACCGAAAAATATAAGAATGTTAAACTTGTCATTTCATTTATGAGGTATATGCTAAAACAATTATTCTCCTCAGTGTCGGTGAATAGTGTGGATATTCACCTCGCCGAAGCGGCTCGGTGAATATCCAGCACTATTCACCTCCACTTCGGTGAATAATTGTTAAATATATATATATTTATTTTTTTTCTTCTTTCATATCGTAAATTTGTAGATGAAGAGCCATGTACAATGGAAAGCTACAATAAATCCGTTATTATTATTATTGCTGCCGAGCGTCAGCGAGGCAGCACACTATTCTTGACGTTGCCTCGTGCCCAGTCCTTTTTCTGAGCTATGTATGGCCGACCAAGATCTCGATTTGTTAAATTTTGCGGATGTTTGTTTGTCGGCATTACGTCATCCATATATGAGCTGATGTGACTCAGTGCGCATGTTCCGCTACCGTTCAGCTTCTTCCTCGACAGAAAATTCGCGGTAAGAACAAATACATCATGTCTTTATATTACTTTCTCGTGGAAGTATTCATCAAGGTCATGAAGGTTTCAGTGGCCAGTCTCGAGGAAAGCAGTGCTCTTTCATGAGTTTATCAGCGCTGTTAACAGCACAAACTATCGAGTGGAACTCGACAACCATGATCTCATTCCTCGTGAGAGATGTCGCTGGACAACTTTAATACCAACTGTTGTTTGTTGCCGTTGGTTAGAAGACAAGTCAAAGAACTCGTCTATTGAGACACGTCGATCAGAAGTTGTCAGCACCACGACGGCGATGGATTTTCTAAATTGGCAAATGGCAATGCCACGACACACTAAGTTGTGAACTGTCTTTAGTGTCTTACAATTTCAGTGAGGAGAATATCTTGTCGAGGTAAGATATGAGTTTCTACAACTGACAACTGTGTTCCTTGATAGGAAATTTCACGGTTGTTTTCTTCTATTTTTAGGTGTATATTGGTGTGGGTTCATTGTGTTTGCGCTGATCAACGTTCTGACTGCGTGTGTGCATGCTGACATATTCTGGGCTCTAGATTTGTCAAAACATAATTAACCACTTGGAATTGCATTGACAGTTTTGCCACAGCATTAGCGCAAGAGGCATGATTATTTCATATTTGTATATTACGTGTATTGTGGGTATCCTGTCAAAACCCTTGCCAGACTGTATTATGTCAGGTAATAAGTTATAGTAACTTGTAGTTTTCAATTTTATAATTAAAAAATATAGAAGAAATGTGTAAATACTCTGTCTATTGTAATTAATATTAAATTTTGGGACTTTCCAGTGTCCTTCACAGGCAACTCTGTGGGCTCTTATGGGGAAGAGGTCAGAAAAACTTGGGTGGAGTGGGCAAACTCAGGTGGTGTGGGCAATCGGGTGGAATGGGCAAGGGGGGTGTCACATTGGCTACAGACTACATGAAGTTGCTTGTGGGTTTTCGTCCCATTTGAGGCAGCACTTCACTTGCGATAGTAATTTCTAGTATTATTATTATGTATGCTCAATAGTGTGTACAAAGTGACTTTTAACGACGTTTGAAAATTATGCTGACGTCAGCAATAACATAATTCAAAGCTCTGTAACTCAAAAAGGAATGGTTGTATAAACCTAAAATTCTTATAGATCGTTATAATGATCTACAAAATATATAAAACAATCAACTTTGTAGGTTAATAATAAACATTTTAGAATTTTGTGACGTCACACCACCTTATTAGTGGTTTTACTAAGAAAAGTGGTTCCCTATAGTAATTTTAATAGGAGACTGGGAGCTAGTATCGCACACTGAGTAGCTGTTTTGTTGTTATTAATAAAATACACAGCAAAATCCTGATTCTTTTTTTTAAGAAAAAAAAATATACTTGTTTTAAAACAAGTAAAATTGTTCTTGTCCATATAATAAAAATATTATTTTAGTTCAGAGTATTATTCTTATCAAGAACGGCATTCTTGATCAGAATATTGTTGCTCAAAATAAGTGATAATATTCTTATCCAATTCTTGTTGCAAGAAAAAAAATTCTCATTTTAAGAAAATATCTGTTCATATAGTAAGAATACAATTCTCGGCAAGAGTGTTTCCGAGAATATTTGTGCTAAAAACAAGTAGAGTTGGATTCTTGTTTTATTAACAAGAATTACAGCCCAGAAACGTCTATAGATAATATACTCACTCTTACCACGAAAGAGAAAACACACATATTTATTTATAAGTTAACTTTAGACTTAATTCATTGTACAATACAATTAACTACTGTATATAAACTGAAAGTATAATCCAAAGCACATTACACGTTTTGGTTAATTAATGATCACGAGTGTGATATGGGATTTAACATGGTATGTATTTTATTTTATTTTATTTTAATAACTTTGCCATACACCTTACAAACGTAAATACAGACATTAAGACAATAGGCTGGGTACAGGGGCGTAGCCAGAGGTCGCTCCCCCCCCCCCTTTTGCATGATGAAATTTAGTTTTGAACACTCGTACTCAGATGCACAGGTGATAATACCCAGCGGTTATTGACTGGATCTCAGTCGCTCTTCTGACGCTAGTGACTAATAATATGAAATGGTACCTTCCTTGGCTCCTAATCACGTTTATTGATATATCGCACGCATATATATGTAACTTAACTCAACGGTTAGTTTTTTTTTAGTATTTTATGACTTTTCAAACTTTCAGAATTGTGTAAAATCTTCTCCCAAAATGCGGGAAATGCCATTTTAGAGACTCTAGATTTCAAATATCCTCTAAAAGCAACACGATGGTTGGTGGCTTCATAAGGCTTCGAGCTGTGTTGCATTTTAAACATTATACATATGCTTTTCCATGTTGGTGGGTCGCCTACGTCATATATGTTGTTAAGTGCGTTAATGTAGTAGAATGTAGTAAGTGAAGCCACTAGGGGTCGTATAATTAACCATCTTATCCCATGACACACCCAAAATTACAAACTTACGTTGAAAGTAAGGTTAAAACGCATTTCCAATAAACGATAAAATGCCTTGTTTCAGTGGGTGTTCATTGTGAATGAAAGCCATTTGCTGTTTAAATTAGCAGTGTTAATCTCATTTGTATGCATAGGGTGATAAGTAGTTATCCGAGTGGGATAACTAGTTATCGAGTGGAAAACTAGTTATCCCTAGTTATGTAATAGATACAGCATGAGCAGCCGAGCTGTATCTGATTTACAAGGCGAGCTGCATGCTGTATCTTTCTTAAAATACAAATGCATCTAAGTAATTAAGTTTACCAACTATTTTGGGGACACGGTCTGTTTTAGCCGAGAAAATCGAAGCTAAAGTTTATGTAAATCAGGACGATGCTGTATCCGATTTACAACCACTGCCACGGTATTGATTTCTTTTTGTGTTTTCGGCATGAATTATTAATGAGTATATTTTAACGCATGATAATGGATTGAGCATTTTTACCCCACACTCCCTCTCTTCGGAGCCCTGCCCACTTGACGCCGTTTAAGACAGTTGGATAAAGGATTTAACGCGTCTCTTGGAAACAATGAATTTTAGGCGTGTCATGGCAGAGTTAATAGAAAATATACATCGTTTGGAAGCTCACAAAAGTCATTGTTTTATGTTTTTGTTCAGGTTTATGGAAAGTTTTGCACTTTCACGGTTACTGAACATATTGTGTTTTCTGTATAATGAAGCAATCATCCAATAGCAACGTTTGGGTTCAATCACTCAACTGTACTGTTTAAATATTAATAAACCTAAAACAAAGGATTTGGCACCTTCATGTACCTTTCAACATGAATCGTAGCTTGATTGTTAACCGCTTTGAAGTTTGCCGGGTTTCTAAACCATGTATATTTTCTATTAACTATGGTCATGGGACAAATATACTACACAGTGTGTATAAAAAAAAACTGAACTTAGAAAACAACCTATTGTAGTAGTTTGAAAGCCCTAAAAGCGCTGCGTTATAAATTAATCAGCACATGAGTTAAACAGGAAGAGAAAAAGCTTTTAAATACTTTCACCATGCATACACCTCAAGTTATCTTAATTTCCCAAGTGTATAAGACCGTGTGTTTTACGCATCTGTGGGCTCAGCGAAGTGTTTAGGGCTTTCAAACTACTTCAATAGGTTGTTTTCTAAGGATTCAGGTTTTTTTGATACACACTGTATTGTTCGTCCCTGTTGTTCAATTATTAGATTTAACCGGATTTGATCACGATACTCGTTATTGTCAGTGGTCATTGTCCACGCCATCCTGTTTATATGGTGTAGTATCTTCGGGCTGTTTTTCCACCAAGTCTTCGCTCACTTTCTGATAGCAATGAACACTTTTTAATATCTGCAATGAGAATAAAAAGATTTAAAAAAAAAAGATTTAAAGTTACTTGAAGGTGTACAGAGGCCGAGAGGCGTGCCAGCCGTTTTATTCTAAGTTGTAATTCTGATCTTAATCTCCGACCTAACTATAAGACTCGCCTAGTTTCCCTAAATCTACTTCCTATCTCTTACTGGCTAGAATGCCGTGACTTATGTTTTATGTATAAATACATAAACGGTTTCTACAACATCCAGCTAAACCATTATGTTTGTATCTCTAGTGGCCGCACCAGAAGCTCTGTTTCTAATTTTAATCTTCGTCCAATTCACCGTTTTCGTACGTCACTGTTCAGAGACTCTTTTTAATCGCATTGTTCGACTTTGGAATAACTTACCACTTGTAATTCGTCAATCAGATACTTTCTCCTCCTTTAAATCTCAGTTGTACAATTTCTATTTTACTAAAGATAGAAACTGCCTTCGATAGTGATAGAGTGGGAACGTGGAAGACTGTGTCCCCTAATTGTAGGAGTACTGCTGAGAATCTGTATTCTCGCAAATCTCTAATTTTATGTCAGTTTCTTTATTTTAGTAGTGTATATATGCGGGGGTTGGCCTAGTTGGGACTTAGAGTCCGTTCGCCAGCCCCTTATTTAACTCAACACTTTTGTTGTTTGTAACGTATTTGTAACTTGTCTTTTTTATTGTATTGTATTGTATTGTATTGTATTGTATTGTATTGTATTGTATTGTATTGTACTGTACTGTATTGTATTGTATTGTATTGTACTGTACTGTATTGTATTGTACTGTATTGTATTGTACTGTATTGTACTGTATTGTACTGAATTGTATTGTACTGTATTGTATTGTATTGAATTGTACTGTATTGTATTGTACTGTACTGTATTGTATTGTATTGTATTGTATTGTATTGTATTGTATTGTATTGTATTCAGAGAGTTTGATTAAAGCTTCTGTTCAATAGATTCTGATTAAAGTGCCGCTATGAAACGAAAATTAAGTTTGTCTTATTTGAAAGAACACTTAAAATGATAGAGTAACATATTTTCCAATTTTTCGTTTCCTTGCTTCGTTCTTGAGATATTTCTGTTTGATTGATATTCAAATTTGAAACATTTTGACGTGAGTTATCGAAAAAAGTTATATATCTCTGATTAACAAATAAAACATAAAGCTCCGTGCATATGTACTCTTATAAAGGCACGTTTGACGTCATTTGAACACGAAAGAAGTTGAGCACTTCTTTCGTGTTCAAATGACGTCAAATGTACCTTTATAAGAGTACATATGCACAGGAGCGGTATGTTTTATTTGTTTTATAAAATAATAATAAGAAAAATCAAGCTAAAAGTGAGGTAATTTTAGAATTTCGCGGGATTTTCCGGCCAGCTGACGCCATTCTACGCCACTTTACGTCATTCATGATCTATGTTCTCTTATAAATGCACGGAGCCCAGCCAATCAGAGCGTGCGTAGAGGACACCTTATTTTATAATATCAAACGAACTGAAATATCTCAAGAACAAAGCAAGGAAACGAAAAAGTGGAAAATATGTTACTCTATCATTTTAAGCGTTCTTTCAAATAAGGCAGACTTAATTTTCGTTTCATAGGTACTTTAAATAACAAAATGTTATGAATTACTTAGAATTATTTTACCCATACAATGTATTTTTTTATTAGATAAATTAGATAAATGAATGTCTGATAACAATTAGACATGTCATTAAACTTTGCCATCACTGCAAAGTTTTTAGTTACCTTAAAAATGAATTTTCAAGTGATTGTAAAGATATATGACCTTTTCTAACTCATGTGACCGGTCAAGATATTTAATTTGCATGTTAAACAAATTGAGATATCTCGACAACTAACTTTCAAATAAGTTCGCAGTTTCAAATAAGACAGACTTTATTTTCTTTTCTTAGGGGCCGTTTACGTGAATCCGGATTGAGTTTCAATCCGGATTTAACTCATTCCGCTTCTGATCAAACCCCCTTTATCTGCTTACATGAATCCGGATTGAGATTAGCTCATTCCGGATTGAGTTCAATCCGTTTCTCATTCCGGATTGAAATCTCATTCCAGATTGAAATTTCGTTCCGGAATCATGTAAACGCGGTGCGAGTTTCATTCTGGAATGAAAAACGTGACATAGAGGACTAGAACAAACAATGCATGCGTGTCTTCTAATATTTACGGGTTTCAGGCGACAGGGGGATTTCAATCCAGAAATCCAATTCCCATGTAAACACGGATGGACTTCGCTTTTCAATCCGGATTGAAACTCAGTCCGGATTCATGTAAACGGCTCCTCAATAGACTACTAGAAAGAAAGCTAGAAACTTTGCCAGGAATATTAAAGAGGATAATTAAAAATCTATCTATATTAGTGTATAAGTATAAGAGTTAGTACCTCGTTGCTACTGTTGCCATCTTGTTCTTGAAATTGTAGTTGAACAATGATAGTTGGATATGTCATGTTTGCGTTGTTTTGCTTAGTTTTGGAGCATTCAGCACAAGTATTCTCTTCCACCATGTCCAATGAAATTATCGGAAGTGGTATTTCTACGCTGCATGATTGATTAGGTTGGGGGCATTCTGCACTGTGCGGGTGTCTTGACTGAATCTAAGTATTGAAAAGAACATAAGGGGATTGTGACTTAACAGAACAGAAAATACACCTGTTGGGCTATTTAAGAAATGGTTCATGGTTTGGCGTGTTCGTCGAGTTATGGATGCGCGTGGGAAGTTGGGAAAGCACGAAAAAAAGCGGCTTAACTTGTAATTTACGAAAAAACGTACCGTCGAATCTACAGAACTGCTGAGCTTCAAACCGGAGTGTCACAGGAAATTCGCCCCCCTGTAAATTCGCCCCCCTCCCCATGGGGGGGGGGGGGGAGCGAATTTCCTAGGAATCTCGCGAATTTCCTAGGAATCTCGCCCTCCCGGTGGGCGAATTTCCTAGGAATATCGCCCCCCTTTAGGAATTTCACCCCCCCTTCTCGATTTCGATTTAAATTCAAAACATGACAAGAACATTGTTTAGTAAATTTAATATCTTACTAGAAATACATGAATGCAACAACCCCTCGCCCACTTTTATTAAATGCTTTTTTGAAACACCCTATTAAACACCCAAACCATTCTTACCGCGTGACACCGTACAATATATATATATATATATATATATATATATATATATATATATATTTAGTATACACCCAACCATCGTCTATTACAAATCCTGCATTCTGATTGGCTACTCAACCGTTGTCTATTCGTGATGGACAACGTTTGAGAAAAATGAAAACAAACCTGAAAAAGTATGGCAGTAAACTCTCGTTTTGCAGACGTTTCGGAGGAATTTTTTTGAGAGTTTGATAGAAAATTCTATCCCTGAGAAAACTAAAAACGCCACAAAATATGGCATGAAGATTTTTAATGGTAAGGAACGAAATACAATTAAACCGTATTTTATTAATTAAATCTGCTTTTACTTGCCGCTCACGTGTGGTTAAATAACACAACATTTTCGTCAGTTTGCACGAGAAAAACTGTATTTTTTAGAGTAGGTACAGGGTGTATACTAAAACAATTAGACAACTCGTCCTCGTTGTCTATGCGCGAATAGTCAACTCAGGCTTCGCCTTCGTTGACCATTCGCTCATAGACAACTTGGACTCGTTGTCCAATTGTTAAATATATATAAATAAACTATTTCCCAGATTTCGTCTCCCTCGCTTTTTCTACACGCGTGTAAACTGGACAACACGCATGTCGAGATTAGACCCTCACCGGGCTCCGGGCCTTCGGCCCTACGCCCGGGCTCGGGGATAAAAATTATACTAGTTGACTATATAGCTCAATGGGTTAGCTTAGTCCTTTTAGCTGGTGGTGGAGTGCACGAAGGGCAAAGCCACTCACTCTCCGTAGAATGGCATTGGTCTGGTCAATACCGCGACGCAAAAAATAACAGTTCTACCTCTGGAACCAGGGTACTCTTATGAAAGATAGAAGTGCTTCCGATTCTGAAGGGACTTTAAGATCCTGACAACGGCTACGGCAGGAAGTTTAAGAGTGGTATTAAATAGTGTTGTATTTATACATTCATAATCGCACGGACTCATTCTGTTCTTAAATGCTTGAGGAAAAACACTTGTTCAATCTATGTTAGTTGCGAAAGTAAGGTTAAACTTTCCCAAGGCTTCTGTAGTGACTCGGGTTCCGCGTTGTCTATGCAACGTGAAAATGCTTTTTCACGTTGTCAACAGAGTCACGACTGCGTGAAAATTACTCTTGGGAACCGACGTCGTTTGTAAACGTTCTTTGTACATGACATAAAATTCTAGTGTTCAAACACGTTGCCGTAGTAGTTTTATCTCGACTGGCTTCCAGAATGCAGGTGTTGTTGGCAATATAAATGTTTGCCAATTTGGGCGATTTATGTTTTGCGACTAAAAGGGGGAGGGCGAAATTCCTAAAGGGGGGCGATATTCCTAGGAAATTCGCCCACCGGGAGGGCGAATTTCCTAGGAATATCGCCCCCTGGGGGGGCGATATTACGGCGGGACGGATTTCCTGGGACACCGGTACAATTTGAAAACGGAACAAAATCATGCCGGCATGCAAATACAGCATATAACATTTCATGTTATTTTTGTGCCGGTATCGTGTAAACGCAAGGCCTAAACGGCATGATTTTGTTCCGTACATATATATATATATATATATATATATATACTTATGTGTATATATATATATATATATATATATATATATATATATATATATATATATATATACATAAATAAAGCTTTAGTATTTCTGGCATTGCGCTTCTTTGTGTTGTCATATATTGTTAACACATTGGTAGCTTTCGGAACAATATTGTTTGATATATGATAGTGTATGATAAACAGCTTTTTTCTGCAGCTTATAGTTTTACTACAAACTATAATAGAAAAGATTTTTATAAGTAATACCATGATCGTATCGCCTCGGATTCTTTTGTTCTCCGAGGGAATTAAACCTCGTATTTCCCTCATTGCTCATGCAAGAGGGAAATTTTTCCTTTGTCTTCTAGCTAGGGAAAATCAGTAGAAGACAAAGCTAAGAAATCCTTTGTCTTCTTCTAAATTTCCCGCTTGCATATATTTTCCCTCATCAACATGCACGGGAAAATTAGATGCAACTTCTCTGATCAACCGTGTAAATTTCCTGTCGGTAAGATTCTCAAAGTTTTTCTCGGCGATCATAATATTACAAACTAATACCATGACTTTTCGGGAAACTAGCGATTAAATTTCACCGTTGCCTAGGGAAATTTAATCGCTAATTTCCCTCAAGTCATGTTATTACTTATAATAGTTCTATACGGCATGTTGTGTTTGAGCAGTTTCATACCTCCTGTTGTGTTAGGTTCAGTTGAATAACGATTTGGGGTGTTTTTTCTGCTTGAGTTTGGTTAG
The DNA here is from genome assembly GCA_964035015.1 of Corallium rubrum. Lineage (NCBI taxonomy): Eukaryota > Metazoa > Cnidaria > Anthozoa > Scleralcyonacea > Coralliidae > Corallium > Corallium rubrum. Next base: position 5,769,388 of record OZ035999.1, on the reverse strand, counting down.
GGTTTGTGTTTATATCCTGTTCATCATGCGGCACGTTTAGTTGAAGAGTGGATGTCCTGCTGCAGTTACCCGCGCTGTTTTGGAGTTTGTTTTTGCTAGATTGGGAACACTCTGAGCTTTCGTCTTCTTCCACCTCTGGTTGTATGACCGGGCTTGGAAATATTATTTCTATCTTAGATTGAGCACATTTCCCACTGAATGCGCCCGATCTTGGCCGAAACTAATTATTTAAAAAGGAAAAAAAGCTAGCATCAAACAAATAAGTTTAATTCGGGTACTAAAAACGAATTATATACGTAATACTTGAACAGTTCCATACCTCCTTGTCTTCCCTATTAATATGTTTCAAGTTTAATCGGGGTTTCCCGATTTGTGGAACCGTTTTAGATTTCTTTATCTCCTAATTAATGTAAACAGAAAACATTTAGTATTCCTTCTTTTCCATACCGTACATATTATATTGTAGTTATTAGCGATAAATATACTTAACTTTAACTTTAACTTTAACTTTAACTTTAACTTTAACTTTAACTTTAACTTTAACTTTAACTTTAACTTTAACTTTTACTTTTACTTTTACTTTTACTTTTACTTTTACTTTTACTTTTACTTTTACTTTTACTTTTACTTTTACTTTTACTTTTACTTTAACTTTAACTTTAACTTTAACTTTAACTTTTACTTTTACTTTAACTTTTACTTTTACTTTTACTTTTACTTTTACTTTTACTTTTACTTTTTACCTTTACCTTCTTTACCTTTACCTTTACCTTTACCTTTACCTTTACCTTTACCTTTACCTTTACCTTTACCTTTACTTCACTTCACTTCACTTTTACTTTTACTTTTACTTTTACTTTTACTTTTACTTTTACTTTTACTTTACTTACTTTACTTTACTTTACTTTACTTTATAACTTTACTTTACAAGTAGTTTTATCTTACAAGTAGTTTTGTAAAGTTTATATCTAATTTCTAATACAACATACCGTTGGTTCTAGAGAACTACCGGGATAGCATCTAATTATCACTTCTGACCAAGGTCGACGTTTCTAAATAATGAAAATAAGCTTTCAAAATACACATGTTCGCGGTTAGTGTTTCAGTAAAAATACTATTTTGAAATGAAATGAAAATTGAGTTTGCTCTATTTCCGAGACTTGCTGAAAGTGTGATAGCGGGTTTTGTAGTTTTTCCGGCATATCTCACTTCGTGATATATATATATACTTTATAATTAACTGTCAGGGCACAGAATTAGGGGCTGTCTGTATGGGAGGCGTGCCATCTTGCTCTTGATTATTTCTTTTCGTTTATATGGACAAGCGGTCTAGCCCGGTTGGCAGGATCTCACTTGAATTTGGTGAGATCTCAGCAGGCGAGATGGAAAATGTTCTGTGTAACCCTTATTGACCGGGCTGGCTCGCTCACCGGGATAAAAAGTTTTGAATTGCGCGTACGCAGAAAGAATTACGTAATTAATTTCAATGTCAAATTTTATCCCGGCTAGCGGGATGAAAACTACCATATAAACCAAAAAAATAATTAATTCTTTCTGGCAACCGAGTCAGCTCACCGGGCTAGCTCGCATCCATGTAAAGCCCCTTCGACATACCAGGAATAGGTCTAGTGCCTGTCTTCCCCCCCCCCCCCCCCCCCCTTACACTTTAGAGTATTGGAGCTGTTTTTACCTCAGATAAGGGTAATTCCCGTTGCTTCGACAAATTGCCCACAACAGTAAAGGTAAATTCCTATGGTAAATTCCCCCAACGTGAGATTAAGAAATACCCACATTTCATCAGTTATACATATAGTCATTAATCATTTGCACTTCTAGCAGGAATCATTTTAATAATTGTCAGTTGTTTGCTGTACAAGCTGTGTTAGTTAGTAATACTCAGAAAAACTCTGAGATCTAAGCGGGACTCGAACCCACAACCTTCTGAATGCCAGCCAGACGCTAGGAATCATTTTGTTTCACTCCCCATGCATGACCCTGACGTCTTTTATTGTGATCGGTCAAAATGTTTAGACCTCAGGGTTATATGGGGGGGGGGGGGTGTGAAACAAGTCCATTGGTCGTAAAATCATGGTAAAATTAAAGTAGAAATTGAGTTGGTAAATTTGGGGAGGCAAAAAAGGTACCTTCCCTCCCCCTCATGCAGAATGGTCACGTACGCCAGCCCACTTCCCCTCTCTTCTGCTTCTATTAACAAGCTTACCACGTCTGCCGGTATACCATATTCTGAAAGAATAAACAATAAGAAGAATAGCACTTAGCACTTAGTTGTATTTGAGAGCGATAACTTTTACATTTTTTAACATAGTACATACCCTTTTCCAATTCTTCTGCTTCTAAAGTGCGTCTTATTTTTCTGAGTGCTTCAAACAACACTTCTTTGGTTGCATTTGAGTTACCCAAATTGCGATACCATTTTAACAGAGTTTGATAAGCTTTCTCTTGGGTCTTTGAATATTCAACACCAATAGCACTGAGTAAAGCTTCTGGAATCTCTAACTCTCTTCCTAACCTTTTCCAATCCGTGGTAATTTTCTCAGCCACGGCGTTTAAGAACCTCTCCATTTCCGCATTTACACAGTGTATATCCTTGTTAGAAGATATTAGATTTGAGGAGTTAGAATATTGTTGTAAATTTACCCTTCAACTGTACTTCCTTTTTGTGTATCTTCCTTCTTGTGTGGCGTTATAGCTAGAGTAAAAAACGCGTCATGTCAGTACATCGGTACTTCATGCACTGAATATCAAACGATTCTTAATATTTTCCATATAAGGTTACCTATTAAATTGCTCTTTAAATTATTATCCTTATATGTATATGTTTATTTCTCCAGATATCTATAATCCATAAAAAGATGCTTGGTCACGAAGGAATTAACCATCACTTGTGGATGGCGTTCAGAAAACCATACTTTTATGAATTATATATATATATATATAACCATTCACAGGAATGTCAGTGGTATATATGTACGTTTATTTACTTATACATGCTTATATATAGATATATGTTTTGTGCATTGGCTTTATTGTACGTAAATTCATTTGTTTCATGTGGCATGCCGTGATCCAACTAAGTGTTACTATTCTATTTCAACTGACAAATGTAGGCAATATTCACCTCGTTTTAATTCATTTCCGTGAAGTCCTGATCGGCTTCAACACTGAATATTTAGTTGCGTTTTCTTGCATCTGAATATGGCTATCCAGGATCGTCGAGTGACAGCGATGATGTCTATCAAGCTCCTGGTATATGATGTATGTTATAATGCTTCAATTCTGCTCACAGCTAATCAGTAGTGATGTCTCCTTGTAATACACTCGACCAACGATCATGATATGATTGCCTGAGCAGTTATGATGCACGCAACCAAATATAGCTTGCTTTGCAGGACTGACAGGAGAGGGCAGGGAGTTTTGAATATATAATAAGCAACCTTATTCATCTCAGGTATGATAATTTTCTAATCATTGTATCGTTTAATCCTTAGCGAAACAACAGGATCTGGCGCGCCATGACTTGCCCCGGTAACTGGTCATACACTCACGCCTTCTCTATAACACTGCTCGCACAGGTGGCCATAGCGTATAACCCTATAAAGGCTTGTTTTCACTACGGCCGGGAACATTTTCCGCAGGACAGGAACGGACAGGAAAGTTTCCTTTGTGTTAAAGTCATTAGTTCCGAAAGAGAGCTCATAAGACAAAGAAAACGTTCCTGTCCATCCTGTTCGGAGGAAAAGTTTCGTGAGTGGAAACCAGCCTTTAATGTTCTCCGTAATCATCGGTGAAGTCGCATGGCTAGAAATAAAAAAATGCCTGGGTATGATTATATAGTATGACCGCTAACTTTGCCACTGGGCTCTACATTGGGTACTGCGCATGCAGCTGGAAGTACATACCTTTATACAATTAAACAAACTTATACGACTTCCTGCATTCCTCCTCCGTGTGAACCGCATTGTAATAACATTGTGGTATTTTACATATAACAGTTTAACAAGTGACTTACAATAGACCATAAAGTGCTCAATACATTGCAGGAAAACGTAACTTAGCCTAGTTTCTAAGCCTTTCGTTTCCGCCATGCGCTTGGCCGCGTAGTCGGTTTGGGTTCTTGAGAAGACTGGGGAGAGGCTGGAAACGTGTCAATCGAGGAAGGCCTAGAAATTAAGCCTAGAAACTAGAGTAATTATAAAATAGAGCTATAGTGCTAAATAGGAATTCGCAGCACACACACTCGCATATATATATATATATATATATATATATATATATATATATATATATATATATATAAGTATTGTACATTTTTAAGATTTTTAAGCTATGTTTCTGGCATAAATATGAGTATATTTGTTTTCATGGATATGTAGTCAAACCTGATTCTAAAGCTTAGACAACACTTATAGCACTGGCATAATTAGTTTCTTTGTATAAACAATTTAATAATTACAGATTTCCGGTAGGACAAGACTTATCACATGCAGGGGAACCCCATATTAGCTAACATGCCCTTGGGGTTTGAATTTCGTCGTGCATGTGGGCGATAGACATCAACACCGCTGCCAGACGCTTTGCACCTGCACGACATCTGAGCTCGCACCTTAAAAAAGAGTGGGGAAAGCCCTGAAATATTTGGAATGGTCCGAGAGTCCACACAAAAGTTAAAATTATAAGCATACTACGAGTAATTTGTGTTGTAACATATTCTAAAATGACCCCTTCGTAATTTTCATGACCCCTTTTTTTAAAACACAAATGAATATTCGAGTCTTACTTAGTCTTTACTGTCTGGTCGTTGTTGCCACGGCTATATAGTTCCCACTTCTCTCGCAATGTTTGCTCTAGCAAATTCACGCCTGCGCAAACGTTTGGCAGCGCTGTGTATACATCAGGGGTTCTCAATTAATTTTCTACGAGGGCTAGAGAAAAACCATCGGTTAGAGCAGAATGCAGAATCACAAAATCTCAACCGATACCTATTTGGGGCAAGAGTAGGCTGGTAGGATGTTCAAGCCAATAACCGACGTGTGCAAGATTGTACGCCATGCAGAGCATTTAGCAATATCTTTATGTAAACACCAAGTCACAGCAATATGTATATTCGCTATATATATATATATATATATATATATATATATATATATATATATATATATATAGATAAATGAGATATGTGTTGACACACAAGTAATAATTTATAAGGAAAAAGACATTTGTCAAATAGAGGCAATTGAATGTAACACTCGTTTTAGTTGTGTGGTATTTATTGCACTAACGTTTTCGCTGTTTAGCTCTTCAGGTGCTATACTGTATAGTACCTGAAGAGCTAAACAGCGAAAACGTTAGTGCAATAAATACCACACAACTAAAACGAGTGTTACATTCAATTGCCTCTATTTGACAAATGTCTTTTTCCTTATATATATATATATATATATATATATACAGTATATATATTATAGAAGCTAAAAAGATAAAGTTAAACCAGAAGTTTTTTACTTGATGTCAGCATTAAATTACTGAATAGACTTTGACCATATATATATTCTTTTGTTTTTAGTCTGTTATTATCTGGAGGTAAAACCCCTTTACGAAAACAGACACTATTCTTGGATTATTACTCGATATTTATTTTAAGACTATAAGTATACAACTTGAATTTAAAGGTTTCCTTTTTATTTTGACTTTCTTCTATAACGTTCTCTGTCTCTGCTTGTATTAAATATTAGGACTTTCGAATTTCTTCCCCATAGCTCTGTCTTCCTTTTTTCACGACAATCAGCATACTTCAAGTCCTGAGAAGAAATTAAATCCTGATCAATAGTTACTCCACTACCAAGCTATATACGTACGAAAACTGTTGCGTTGCGTTGCGTTGCGTTGCGTTGCGTTGCGTTGCGTTGCGTTGCAGAGTATTGTAACGTTTATTAGGGACCTTACGAAGTACGACGGCAACTTCAACGACGACGCCTTTTAAATAAAAGAATTCTGGTTTCGAAACCAAGAGATGAATATTTAGTCCCAAGGGGGCCATCCATTTAGTACGTACGCACGGGAGGGGGTGAGGGGTATGGATATCTCATTCATTGGGTCTTCTTGTACGCGTAAGTGCGCAGAGGGGGCGGGGAGGGAAAAAAAGTTACATAAACTTACAAAGGGAGGGGAGGGGGTAAAAAATTGCCGAAATTTTGCGTACGTACTAAATGGATGGTCCCAAGAGTAGTCTCAACACCGTCCTCGTGTTCTTTATACAACGCCACTTAGAGCATTTTTACGTCTTCAGGACGACGTCAACGGCCAAAAGATGAGAACTGTTGCTTAAGATTACTATAATATAGACGCTACAATCATTTTTAGGAGTACTGAGGCATTTTGAAAGTCATTAAATCAGTTTTAAAAATAAAATAAAATCGTCAGTTAGCCGTGACTTATTTTATTTATAAAATTTAACCGCCATCGTCCTAGAATCGTAAGGTCCCTAATGCCCATATCACACTCCCAGAACACTGCATGAAGAACGTTAATTATGTTACCAGAACAGTTGTTAAGAGAAGAGACATATACTAGCTCAGATATGAGAATTGAGTGTACATGTTCTTTGATGTTCTTTGTTCTTTTTACTCCGACAAGACGCCGGCTCGGCGTTAACCTCGGGTCGGTGATTCCCATGCTATGCATACGAAGTATTGTACATTATATCAACATATACTCGACAATAGTTATCCAGCTAAACATATATGTCAAAATTATCACATCTTCTGGTTTTAAATCAACAATTTTGACGGATTTTGTGCAAGGACAGCTTCGGGTTCCGTTTCGCCTTGGCCGATGATTGAAATTTCCCGGAAGTACACTTATTTACCGGAAGTTGTCGTGTCCTCCGCAGGCTCTTCGACTACGCGCGCGGCTCGACAAAATGGGGAAAAAAAAAAAAATAGGAGCCGAATTTATGACCTCGGTGTCGTAGCGACCCGAGGTAAAAAGTTATCGAGTTCCCAAACGGGACTTGCCTCCACATGCAACCTTCTGATCGCCGGTGAGACGCTCTAATCGTTGAGCTATTTTGCTACTCAGATGATTTGAACGTAGGTTGAGTTCGATGTATGACATGCATGTCGATGTTGTAATGCACGTTGTTATTAGGGGAAAAACGGGACGATGATGACGACGACGACGATGATGATAATGAGATGATGATGATGATGATGATGATGATGATGATGATGATGATGATGATGATGACGATGATGATGATGATGATGATGATGATGATGATGATGAAGAGTGAGAAGAGAGATGCTAGTTCGGACTATTTTACTCCGAGAAATTTCTGTCTAATCCATATATTAAATTTCGTTTCCGATGGACACTTTTTTTAAAAAAACATGTTATTTACGATGTTGCGTACCGTGTGATTTGGAGAGCTGGTGCACGTACGTATCAGTTCTGATCGAGGTCGGGGTTTCTAAAAGATAAAAACAATGCATGTAACCTTTTAAATATAAACATAAATATATATATATATATATATATAAATATAATAAAACTACAAGTTTGCTGAGTGTATAAACTTAACACTCAACACAACATTTTTTTACTGAATTTGAGAAACAGTTAAAATATTTTTTTTTGTTTTTAGATGACGTCACTTAACGCATGCTTGAATAGCTTACCGCGTACGATCAGACTTATACCCAAATATTTTAAAATAAATATAGTTGTTAAGTATATAGTTCATGATCAGTTTATGTGATTGCATGCATGATGGTGATAATGGCGATGCAGAGCAGTGATGCTCATAATGATGTTGATGATGATCATGATCAGTGAAGCTGCTACTGCTGATGATGATGTCGCTGATCAGTGATGATGACGATGATGATCAATGAAGCTGATGATGATGTTGACCAGTGATGCTGCTGCTGCTGATGACGATGCTGATCAGTGATGCTGCTGCTGCTGATGATGTTCCTGATCAGTGATGCTGATGATGTTGTTGATGTTTGTGACGATGATGATCAGTGATGCTGCTGCTACTGATGATGATGATGATGATGATGATGATGATGATGATGATGATGATGATGATGATGGGGCATGGAAAGAAATAATAAATACATTTTACTCTCCTAAGTTTAGGATTTTTGAGAAAGGGTTCAAAAGCGAGCTAAGCGTGAAAAAATAAGCCCAAAAAACCTTTGCAGTACTTCAGCAACTTCATACCTCCCGTTTTCCTGATTGTGGTTTAGTAAGAACGGTTAAAGACGACGATTCCATGTTATTTTGGTTAGACTGGGACCATTGTGAACTGTCATCCCGTTCTGTCACGTTTCTTCGACTAGCAATCTGTGGCGATCTTATTTTATCATTTTTCTCGTTATCTTCGAATACTCTTGGACCGCTCTCTTTTCCTATCATTTTTGTTTGGGCTATAGCAATGTTTGATAGAGGCGGTATTTCTACGTTGTCGTGGTTAGATTCAGAGCATACAGGACTGTTATGTCGTCCTACCACGTTTAATCGAGTGCTATGTATTTGAAAGGAATCTTCTCTGACCACGTTGTCTTGGTTAAATCGAAGGCGTGTTGGACTGAATGCGTCACATCTTGGAAGCTAGTTATTTAAAAGGGACAAAATTTAGTTTAGAATTGACATAACTAGAAACAACCGATTAGGGGAGCACGGGTGGCGTGTGCTGTTAGCGCGCTGCCTCTCACCAATAGTTAAGCCCGGTTAGACGGGGTTAGTACTTGGATGGTTGGATGGGTGACCGCTTGGGAATGACCCCGTTGTCCGGCTTGGACTTATGTGAGTAGAGTTTGTAGTTGATCTCTCCTGTGCTTCGAAGGTTTTTCGCCGGGTTCTCCGGTTTTCCTCCCTCCATAAAATCAACACCTAACATCTCAGCTGTGATCCGTGGTCTGAACTGTGTCGTTGGCGGCTGCTTCGAGCGCCTTGATATGCCTCGACACGGCCACGTTGATCTGCGTCCTTTGCAATTCAGCCACTGGCTGCAAGTAAGGATGATTAGCCTCAAGTCCTTACTTACTCACTTACTTACTTACTTACTTACTTACTTACTTACTTACTTACTTACTTACTTACTTACTTACTTACTTACTTACTTACTTACTTACTTACTTACTTAATTACTTACTTAATTACTTACTTACTTACTTACTTACTTACTTACTTACTTACTTACTTACTTACTTACTTACTTACTTACTTACTTACTTACTTACTTACTTACTTACTTACTTACTTACTTACTTACTTACCTCCTGTTCTCTCGTTTCTTGTTTAGTAGCAACCTTGTTTTGGTTAGATTCTGAGTATCTTACAGTACTGTTGTCTCGTTCTAGCGTGTTTGATCGACTACTGAGCATTGGAAATGAGTCTTCTGCGTTGTCTTCGAGTTTTGGACCGTATGTGTCACATCTTGGACGAAGCTAGTTATTTAAGAGGGGGAAATATTGGATTTAGTATTGGCATAACCAGAAACAAAAGTGAAAACTGTTAACTTGGACGCAATTATTCAGTTCATATAGTGCAAAACGCTAAAAAATTGCACAGTCATAAAAACTACAAATATAGTTTGTGAAAATTAGACCACTGCATGAGGTGTACTTAACAACTCCATATATACCTTCTGTTCTCTCGTTTCTTGCAGTTTAGTAGCAACCATTGAAGGCAATATCGTCACGTTTGAATTAGATCCCGTCAATTCTAGACTGCTATCTCTTTCTACCATGTTTGTTTGGGTAGCAATGTTTGTTGAAGGCGTTATAATTATTTCCGCATTGTGTTGGCAAGATTCTGAGTTTCGTGGACTGTTGTCTCGTTCTAGCGTATTTGATCGACTACTAAGCATTGGAAACGAGTCTTCTGCGTTGTCTTCGGATTTCGGACTGTATGCGTCACATCTTGGACGAAGCTATAGTATTTAAGAGGGGGAAAAATGGATTTAGTATTGACCGCAAAACTAGAAACAAAAGTGAAAACTGTTATATAGGCGACTTGTACATTTAACCACAATCCTTTGCGTGCAGTAAATATTGTTTCTTGCAGAATTATCAGAAGATATGGTTTTAAAACGATCAACTTTGGTAGGAATGAAGTTCTTGCTTACTTAATCCATCTTAGCATGATAAACAACGTTTAGTTGTTATTTGGGCTGATTTGAGGTCGCAGAGCATTGTGGTGAAATGTACTCCGCTGCCATATTTTTCGGGAACGTCAATTATTTTCATATAGTGCAAAACGCTAAAAAATTGCGTAGTCATAAAAACTACAAATAGTGTGTGAAAATTAGACCATCTTAGGGGTGTATACTTAACAACTCCATATATACCTTCTGTTCTCTCGTTTCTTGCAGTTTAGTCATTGAAGGCAATATCGTCACGTTTGAATTAGATTCGGTCAATTCTGGACCATTATCCCGTTCTATCATGTTTGTTTGGGTAGCAATTTTTGTTGAAGGCGTTATTTCCACATTGTATTGGCTAGATTCTGAGTTTTGTGGACTGTTGTCTCGTTCTAGCGTGTTTGATCGACTACTAAGCATTGGAAATGAGTCTTCTGCGTTGTCCTCGAGTTTTGGACCGTATGCGTCACATCTTGGACGAAGCTATAGTTATTTAAGAGGGGGAAATATTGGATTTAGTATTGGCATAACTAGAAACAAAAGTGAAAACTGTTAACTTGGACGCAATTATTCAGTTCATATAGTGCAAAACGCTAAAACAATTGCATAGTCATAAAAACTACAAATATAGTGTGTAAAAATTAGACCACTGCATGAGGGGTGTACTTAACAACTCCATATATACCTTCTGTTCTCTCGTTTCTTGCAGTTTAGTAGCAACCATTGAAGGCAATATCGTCACGTTTGAATTAGATCTCGTCAATTCTAGACTGCTATCTCTTTCTGCCATGTTTGATTTGGTAGTAATGTTTGTTGAAGGCGTTATTTCCACATTGTATTGGCTAGATTCTGAGTTTTGTGGACTGTTGTCTCGTTCTAGCGTGTTTGATCGACTACTAAGCATTGGAAACGAGTCTTCTGCGTTGTCTTCGGATTTTGGACTGTATAATGCGTCACATCTTGGACGAAACTAATTATTTAAAAGAATTAGAATTGGGTTTAAAGTTATCATAACTGCAAATAACACTATATGCTTATAGTTATGCGGAAGTCGTGTGATAAGTCATGTGTTGTCTAAAGCAGCTATTTTATCGCGTCAACGATCCTACATGGTTTAGGAAATAGATATAAACTTCTTCTTGAATTGGGACGAGTTTTAAAAAAATTCCCCGATGCAAATACAAGATATTTGCGTTCATTTTTCTTTTGCCATTTTTTCGTGCAATTTTACGTCGTAAAATTTCCCGATTACTAGTAAATTTTCCGACCAATCAAGATTTTTACGATTACAAATTTACAATCAAGACAGTTGTCAGCTCAGGTTAGTTGTCTGCCACATCTGATCGCTACTAAACTACAAAGTCAGTCAGTCAGTCAGTCAGTCAGTCAGTCAGTCAGTCAGTCAGTCAGTCAGTCAGTCAGTCAGTCAGTCAGTCAGTCAGTCAGTCAGTCAGTCAGTCAGTCAGTCAGTCAGTCAGTCAGTCAGTCAGTCAGTTTCAAAATCTACCAACAGCGTGCAACAACACCTTGATCAAAAGGCAAAGCTAAAGGAGCAAAGAACTTACTACCTGTCTCACGGCCTGACTCCATCACACAGCTAACAACTCACCGAAAGTGTGAATAGTAGCGCAAGTAAAAAGTGCAAAAATGCAAAATCGCGACACCAAAAAACACAAAAAAAACCAAACCGAAACCTACACACGTAAAAATCTCATCTTGTCAACAAAATGTGTTCGCAACAGGCTTGTAGCAAGGCCGGGAACAAGTTGTAACAATGCTGTTCATTCAAGAAGCTGCTACAACCTTGTTAGCATCAATCTGTTAACAACTTGTTGACTGCAGAGCGGTAACAGGTTGAGACATGTTAACAGACTGGGACAGCCAGTGCGAACACATGACGGCGACAGCCTGTTGAACAGCCTTGTAACAACTTGCTTGCAGGTCTGTAACAGCTTGTGCGTTTTTACGTGTGTAGACTCGGTCTACCACTGGTAGCCCGATTATGAAACGTTTGTGACTTAATTCGCTATTGGACTGAACGCGATGTAAAATAACACAATCCTATGTTATGTATATGATCCATGCCCCACTGTTACGAATCTCCTTTATTGTGCTTCTTCTGACAAGCCTTACCTCTGTTATATGCTCATCATGTTCTGCAAGAGTAAAAGAAAAACAGAATGCTGCTTAGCTGTAGTCGGTGAATAAAACCCCGTTTGCACTATAGAGGAAAGTTTTTGGCTTCATAAATATTTCCAGCTTCATTTCGTACGAGTATTCGGGTTCGTTAGGAGTTTACAAAGTATTCAGATACAATTTTTCATGATGTCTTACACTGCTAAAGTCAACCGAAAAATATTTCGGCCGACTCGAGCGGGATTTGCGCAAAATTTTCCGGTTGACTTTAGCAGTGTAAGACATCATGAAAAATTTTCTCATAAATAACCATGATGACGGGAAAAACAAAACGCAGTGTGACGAGGGCCAGTAGAATCTACATTAACAAAATAAACATTGCCGTCTCTGAGGATGATTCTGAAGCTTGTATTCCAGATTCATAATAATATTACGAATCCGGCACCAAAACCTTTCGGATTGCAGTCAGGGCCCACGCGATTAGCTTAACATATTTTTAATATATTACATACCGAGTTCTGCTACAAAGGTAGCTCCGGTGATTGCTTTATTCTCTTCGGTTGCACTTGAATGACCAGTGTTTTGATACCACAAAGTTTCGTAGGATCTCTCCTCTATCTGTGACCAATCGGCATCAAGAGCATTGAGATGGTATTCAGGAGTTCTTAAGCCTTTCCCCTGAAAAGGTAATTGCAAGTTGGTGCTAATTTCCCCAACTAAGTCCTTTAAACAACTGTCGATTTCCGCTATTGTAATGCCAATGCATCCTTGATAACGATAAAAGAAATCACATTTGAGAAGTTTTTAGTAATACATAGTAAACAAAATAATGTTGTTGTGAAGAAATTACACACTGAAGCGCTCGTACCTTCCTCTTCTGCTGGTTTGGCCATCATAACTGGCTTCATGTATCGACTTCCATTTCACTCATTCTGCAGTTCTGATTTTTGAGGATACCAATTAAATTTTTCTTCTTATTCTGACTATTCATGCATGCACTTTATAATCTTCAGACAAACATGCAATTATGAGTGATTCAATAGCTCCAGATTTAACCTGATTTGATCGAGATTTTGGTGCTTCAATTCTGGTGTCTTTTCCGTTGTAAAATCAAACGGTACATCTATGATCAATCATGACGTCAAGATGTAGCCGATAATTATTAGCGCTGAAAGGGGAACCCCTGCACGCATACATAGCTTGAGGTTGAATATTTTGCTGTTATTACCTGCACAATTATTTTTAATTGACGTATGTTTCAGCCAAAACATCCTACGCACAATCAAACTTCAATGTATTGAACTAGCTATTTCATTTGAAGATCTATCAGAAATACATATCGAAACATGAAATATATATCACTGTATAGTTTTTATAATATTCCTTCGTGATCTGATTTATATGGCATTCGCAACATTTATTAGTATAGCTTGATTTTTATTTTGACATTCGAGCTTTGCCTATAGGGAGTATAAGCTTTGCCATACTGTTACTGATGAGTATATATGTACTGAGCAAAGTGGAAAGGTGGTATGAACTGCCGAAAATAGTTTTGATAACGAAACACCGACGTTTTGAGCGGAGGGAGCCCTTCATAATTATACGGACTGCTGCATGCTAAGTATACTCCCGACTGCTACAGAAAGGCACAGTCTAGTATATAAAAATAGCGTGGTGAGACAGTGTTGAAACAACAATCGAAATATAGTAATTAGGTTTGATATACTGCCGAAACAGAGAACGTAGGAATCTAACGTTTCGAGCGAAGGCCCTTTGTCAGAGAGAAACGAAGGGCCTTCGCTCGAAACGTTAGATTCCTACGTTCTCTGTTTCGGCAGTATATCAAACCTTATTTTATATATATATATATATATATATATATATATATATATATATATATATATATATATATATATATATATATATATATATATATATATATATATATATATGATTTAATAATATAAAAATAATTATTGTTCTCTAGTTTGTACAGAATTTTCGGTTGCAGACTGTCAGCCTTCCTCAGCACAAAATCTTCTAATTTGTACAAAGTTTTTATCTAGATCACTTTCAAATTATTTTTATATTATTAAATCATGGTATTTACTGATCGCTCTTTAAGCATTTAATATATATATATATATATATATATATATAGATACCTCAAAATAGGCTGTTTCATAAAGAATCTTATGACAATTTTATATATCCTTCTTGTCGGAATAGTGTGGGGCGAAATATATGCATTCATGGCTTTGTTGCGCTGTTTGCGCAACAAAGCCATATGTATTGTTTCGCCCCGACTAGCTGCCGTGTTTACCGCCTATACGCTATCCGACCCACCAACGTGTTTATAGATGTGATTCGAACTTTAACTTACTGTAAACTCGAATCCAAACTCGATGATTTGGGATCCCATCTTGAATGTATTGTTTCGCTCCCACACTCCCACGTTCCGACAAGAAGGATATAAGCACCCCTGTTTTCGAAAATTGTCATCTGCCTGAAGATTCTTTTTATATATAGGTAAGCGAAAATCTATATTTGCTCTAACTATATGTTATCGAGCACTCTTTGCGTTTCGTATATATATATATATATATATATATATATATATATATATATATATATATATATATATAGGTCAGTCTCATTGCTGTGCATGATTACCGCCACCGTGCATGTCACGCAGTACTGTATGCGTAGTGCTGCGTGGGCAGTGTAGAAACAACAATCGAAATATAGTAAGGTTAGATATACTGCCAAAACAGAGAACGTAGGAGTCTAACGTTTCGAGCGAAGGCCCTTCGTCAGAAAGGCCTTTCTCTCTGACGAAGGGCCTTCGCTCGAAACGTTAGACTCCTACGTTCTCTGTTTCGGCAGTATATCTAACCTTACTATATTTCGATTGTTGTTACTTTTCAACACTCTTTTTTACTTTGTTTTTGTGGTGTTCAGTATTATTATAAAATGTTTTCACTTTTTGAACCTTTCTTACTATAGTATAACCCTTCACTGCGGGGTATATACTCGCAACCTTTCTCCCTGATAAAAGAAATAGTCTCGTGTCGCTTGCTGCATGTACACATGAAACATTGTTGACGCAAACACAAAAGTACTCGCTCTTATGCATGGATCAACGTTGTTCTCTTTAGTATTCTCAAAAGGTCGAAATCCTGAGACGAACTTACATGCACGTCTTTGGAATCTTTTTCAATGTCGTTTATTTTTTAGGCTTTTGTGTATTTACAGTAGAATTCGAAGGACTGTGTTTGACGTAAAGAAACTGACATTCCATAGCTACTTATTATAAAAGGGTGGATGAATGCTATTAATTGTGGTTTAGAAATGGGTTTTGAAGTGGGTGGAATATGTCTTCTATTGTCTACTGGTTATTATAGTTGCCAGAAGCTTCTTCGATTTAAATTTCTCACGCGTTTTAATTATTTTCAAGTGTTTTCTTCGTTAATTCTTTGAAAGTTTTCATGGCGATAATGTAATATAAATAAGTTTTGTGGAAACACCACGTAAACTATTTATCTGTTTTCTTCGTGTTTTCTTTTTCTTTATATACTCTGTTTGTTATAGGATATCGATTATTGGGACTCAGATCGATGGTAACGTAGGTCGAGTTCAAGGTTATATAGCAGTATATACCTGTGTCTAAGTAGCTCGATTGTCACCGTCGATCAGATCCAAGCTTCACGTGAAAGCTAGGGTTATCTCGGGGGCCAGGGATAACTCAGTAGTTGCGTTTTATCATGTGAAACAGGGTCAGACCGCTTGGTCGAAATTTAACTAAAATGGTCGAGGAACATGTTTACACTCGATTCTCATATCCGAGCCAGCATATTCATCTCTTCTCTTAGGTGCCGTTTACATGAATCCAAATTGAGTTTCAATCCGAATTGAAAAGCGAAGTCAATCCGTGTTTACATGGGAATTGGGTTTCTGGATTGAAATCCGCCTGTCGCCTGAAATCCGTAAATATTAGAAAACACGCATGCATTGTTTGTTCTAGTCTCTGTCACGTTTTTCATTCCGGAATGAAACTCGCACTCCGTTTACATGATTCCGGAACGAAATTTCAATCCGGAATGAGATTTCAATCCGGAATGAGAAACGGATTGAACTCAATCCGGAATGAGCTAATCTCAATCCGGATTCATGTAAACAGATAAAGGGGTTTGATCAGAAGCGGAATGAGTTCAATCCGGATTGAAACTCAATCCGGATTCATGTAAACGGCCCCTACCCAAAGCATAGGTTTTCGTCATTTAAAAACTTCAAAGACAAAGCAATTATCTCCTTCAGATGCTTCTTTTCTTAATGAATCTGCTCTAAGTTAAATTAAGCTTCAGAACAATTATCTACTTGAAATTGTTAAAGCTTCAGTTGTTTTTCTACAGCAAAAACAATTGAAACTTTGTTTATAAGTTGTCACTATATGCAATATATACTAACTTCTCTAAAATGTTAAACCCGTTATGACGAAGTTTCCCGTAAAACTCGATGTTCTCGAGGTAAAAGTCAACCAGCATTTTGTTATATACCAAAGACTTTTAAAATACAAAATACCAAGCTGACTCGAAACTTGCAAAAGGCAAAGACTTGCCAAAACACTTTGACTTTGCCTTCGTAATTTTAATTCAACTAAACAAATACACCAGAATTAAATTTCTCCAGTTTTTTTCAGACCTTCTTTGAAGATGTGTATAGATGATATTCTTTCTCAGTTTGGAAAATGGACTATTTCGTACCAAAAACTACTACTCCGAAGAGTCCAAATTCTTGATCTGATGCAATAATCATTGTGTATTCACGTGAACAACGCATGATTAAAGCTGACGTCAGAGGGATACATTGCAATGTTTCCCTGGGCAAAACGAAATATTGAGTTTGTTGAACAACACGTGACCATGATTTGACCAATAGGATTTCATCTTTGGCAATTTTATTTATTTCTTTTTTTAATAATTTACAATTACAGCCTGCTTACTGTTACATCTCCTTTATTTAAATATATAAAATATATTTTCAAGCGTTTTGAATATGCCCATAGACCGATGGCAAAACTCCCTGGAAGCGAGGCTTTTCGTACTTTATTTGGGCGTTATTATAGACCACTTTCATAATAATGACTAATTTGAATATTCTTTTATGTGCATCTTAATAAGCCTTTCTGGCCTCGTTTGTGTGTCTGCAATTCAAAAGAATCTTTGCTTCATAACGAGGCCAGAAAGGCTAATTTAGATGGTCTATTGGTGTATTATAACAACGGCCAATAAAGTACCGTGTATCGGGCCCTAGCAACGGTCACCATCGAAAAGCCTCGCTTCCAGGGAGTTTTGCAATCGGTGTATTGATTACTTCGAAATCAAACTATTTCGTGCTTACATATAGATATCATGTAAACGGAAATGGCAAAGTTCAATGTAATCCCAATAAGTTATCAAATAATATATAAATGTAATTTTGGCAATGATTGATGCATATTGATAAAAAATATTTAAAATTTTCTAGTTATAATTAAGCCAACATCATCGGTTCAAAAGGTCCATGATTTTCCTGTACAAGCCAAATTTGGTCTTCAACATCACCGATGCTGGAATATATTTGTTCCCAGTGAAGATGGGTAGCATTCACAATACGAAGATGCCCATATCCATATTCGCCTGGCAACCATGATCTGTACGCTGACCAGCGACCTAGTAACAAAATGTTAAAGTGTCTATGAAATGAAAAATTCGTTGGCATTTTTGTTGTTTTATTGTACAGAGGAGCATGACAGGAGCACTCACTGAAAATTTCAAGAGAATCTGATGCGAGCTTTCGCGCTATTAACTCTCAATATTTGCCGTGGATAGTTTGTTTTGGCGAAATTTGAGCTTCTTGGTAACAATGCCTCATGACGTACGCAGATGGATCATTAATAGTGAAATCTATTGTTCTTATGCATAGTTGTCCATCTGCGTACGTAATAAGCATTGTTTCCGAAAGCCCAATTTTTCTCCAAGAACAAACTAGCCTTGGCAAACTTTGAAAGTTAATAGCGCGAAAACTACGCATCAGATTCTCTTGAAATTTTCGGTGAGTGCTCCTGCCATGCTCCTCTGTACCATAAAACAACAAAAATTCCAACGAATTTTTCATTTCATAGACACTTTAAGAGATATTTTAGTCACTGGATCATTGGCCCCTTTTTAAAGACAATATATAGGGTCCGAACAAGCACGCTATAGCAGGGATATTTGTGATGCCCCATGCATGTACTGTTGCTTTTAAAGTGCTTATATCGCTTGTGGGGTTTTAACGTATTTAAATAGAGCAGAAAAAAATCAGTTAATAAGTTATTTTGCCGTTTTTGATTTAGTCAAATAGTCCCTGACAAATTAGCATCTGAACATGCCAATTCTCAAACATTTCCGTCGTTCATTTTAACACCTTGGGGGCCTGGGACTCAGGAACCTAAGCCGACTGTTGTCTTAGTTGGAACTCTCGTGCGTACTGGAAAACGGGTGTGAGCTCGACATTTCGATTTTTCAGTCAAATATATGTGTTTTTGTGAATCAATAAGCCGAAACGTAGTTGTTTTGGATTGACTTGTTCCTGAGTTCCAGGCCCCCAAGGTGTTCAAATGAACGACGGAAATTTTTGGCGAAAAGCCGAAATTGGCATGTTTAAAGGCTTATATCTCAGAAACTATTAAAGTAAATCAAAAACGGCAAAATGACTTATTAACCAACTTTTTTTCTCTGTTCAAATACGTTAAAACCCCACTAGTGATATTAGCACTTTAACATTTGATTTGCTAAGTCAGGCTTTAAATTCTGGCAATCCTACTTTCTCGGTTTCTCCTAGCCTGAGAAAATCAGACCCCATCTCAGGCGCAGGCCCCTCCCGCGCCCGGGCGGGGAGGTTTCTCCTAGCCTCCTCCGCAGGCAACTCTGTGTGGCTTCCCAGAAATGTGACTAATACTGTGCGGGCAATGATGTTTTGGTCGAGATTGTGACTTTATTTCAACTGTATACACACGGGTAATATTTCGGTCGAGATTTTCAATTTGGTCGAGCACGAAAGGGAACTGGGAAGGGATTGGGAGCGGGAAGTCCCTTCCGTTACCTTTGTACTCATTGAGTATGAAGGAGCTTTTAGAATACAGGCGTAAGAAATGTGCTGTGACGTCACAACCGTGCTGGCATAGCCTAACACGGTATAACTGACCAATCACAGCGTGCGTAAGACGCAACATATTTCATGAAGCCTGGTGGAACTACATTCAACCAACCTAGCACTGAAAACAACTTTCGACCAGGATAGTGTTTACACCTGGAAAGCTGTGTGCTCTAAATGTTGTATGGTCAGAAACGTAACTAAATGTAAGCCCTGTTTACACGGCCAAAATTTAAGCGGGATCTGAGCCACATCTGACTTTAAGCGGGCTTAAAATGTCCGTGTAAACAGATCGGCGTAAATTAATGGCGATTAGTTTGCACCACCTCAAGGAGGTGGAGCACGATCAGTTAATCGCGTTTAACTTGGCCGTGTAAACGCAACGGGATTGGAAAACGCGTACTATTAATACGGTGTTATTAATACGATAAAATGCATTTTTTTGCCCTGCTGCAGAAGCTTCCATCTTGCTATTCTTTGCTCCTTTCTTTCTTTTAGCTATTACTCTTTCTCGTGTACCGATGTCCGTTGTGCTTTGACGCACGCTACCCATACGAAGCTTCCAAAACCAAAAATATAGCTCGTCCGCCATGTTGAATAATGGTGTACGTGTTTTAGTTTGGGATTATTAAATGACCATGTATTATAAACGCACCAAGGTGGCGCATTTTAAGCACGCTTAACTTAAGCGTGCTTAAATTTTGGCCGTGTAAACACGACTTTAGGCAATGTTAATTGTTAATTGTTATTAGGACATCACGGACCAATTTTTTGTTTTGTTTTGTTTTGTTTTGTTTTGTTTTGTTTTGTTTTGTTTTGTTTTGTTTTGTTTTGTTTTGTTTTGTTTTGTTTTGTTTTTTGTTTTGTTTTGTTTGTTTTGTTTTGTTTTGTTTTGTTTTGTTTTGTTTTGTTTTGTTTTGTTTTGTTTTTATTATTTCAATTATTTTTGCATCAACCCTGTTTGGAGTAACGCTCTGTTGTTGATAACCCACGTTGTGAACTGCTTTGTTAATGTCATCAGTATTATTTATATTATTACCATTATTATTGTTAACTATAACTGACTATCAATTATTATTAATGTATTTTTGCTTCACAACGAAAGCTGTATAAATAAAATAAATAAATATGAAATGACTTTCAAACCTCTAGGTCCTAACATAGGATTGACACAAACTCCTAATGCTTCATTGCATCCAGCAGCACCAGAAATGATATGTATAGGTGTTTTGGGATTGTTGTAATTCTCTGCATAAACCTTTCCTTGATATACAGGCCATAATCTTTCATATGAATGCTCGTGAGCTTGGATGATTAGATCGACGCCATATTTCATGAACACTGGCTCTAGACTATCGGAAAAAAAAATAGAAACAAATTTGCTTGTGAGACCTGTTTGCGGCAACATAGTGGAGAACAGCAGACGGTAATAGAGTTAGAGTAGAGAAAACCATCTAACTAATTTCTGTCCCTAAACTATGGTCGAAGTCAGTGTTGTAGTCAAGTATGCCTCATTCGAGTTTAACGCCTGTAATCTAAAAGCTCTCGCACTCAATAAGTGCAACTCAACATTCAATGTGTCTCCACTCACCCACACTGAGTATGAGACTACACTCACTCTCCAACCATTCAGTTGAATAGCGTTTAGAGAGTGAGTGTAGTCTCACAGTCAGTGAGGGTGAGTGGAGACTCATTGAGTGTTGAGTTGCACTTATTGAGTGTGAATGAGTTTTCAGAATACAGGCGTATTTGTAATGCATGTCTTTGCCAAGTCCTTGCCATTCCGAGTCCAAGTTCGAATCTTTACACTGTAAAGACTTAAATCTGTATTGTGACTATTGTTAAACAATAATTACATTGTTGAACAATAGTGTTGAACAACAATTGTTTACTGGAAAATGTGCTCGTGAAAGTAAATATGTAATAATAATTAAAAAGGGTACTAACTACTAAGTAAGATAACAAAACTGAATTAAAAGCTCCTTTCTGAAAAGAAAAAAACGCGGTAAAAATTTAAACCTTTCCTGAATTACTGTACTCTCAAAATTACCAGACTTGACCTGGACTTGCTATGAATCCTCGCACCACCTGAGTCCAAGTCTTATTTATAATAATAATAACATGTATGTATACCGCGCAAATTCAACTTTAAGGTTTTCAAATGCGCCTTACAATAATTTTTGACATAGCCGAGTCGAAGGCATATTAAAGGCGCTCAGGCAGCCGCCATACGACACATATCGGCCAACGAATTACAGCTAAGACCTAGGTGTTGGTATTGCGGAGGGAGGAAAACCGGAGAACCCGGTGAAAAACCCTCGAGCACAGAGAGACCAACTGAACTCTACTCACATGAGTCTCAAGCTCGAGAACAGGGTTATTCCCAGACGGTCACCCATCCAAGTACTAACCCCGTCCAATTGGGCTTAACTATTGGTGAGAGGCAGCGCCCTAACAGCACACGCCAACCGTGCTCCCCATTTAGCCGAGTCCTAGTCCAGCTTTGACAAGTCCAAGCCCTACCCTCGGGTCCAGAATCAAGTCCTACAACACTAGTCGAAGTATAGTGTTTATTTCTGGAGTTGTATCGTCTTTCATTGAAGACTTTACCTGGCTCTCAAGATAGGTCGTTGTGTTGTACAGTCATCAGTATCGATATTGGAACAATACATTGGTCTGTGACCAAAAGCAATTATCCAAGGCCTCAACTTTCTGTTTTCTATCTTGTTGGCTTCCGTTAGGTCATCTATCAGCCACTGCATCTGGGTATCCACATATTTTTGATCGTATGTGAAATATACCTCAGTTGAATAACTGTAAGGTAAAATATAACAATGAAAACAGTAGAATACTGTTAATATATTAATGTTAAACTACACATACAGCCATTTTTTTAGAAAAGTTGTCCCTGGTAAGGCAAGGAAAATAACATATACATATATACATATATATATATATATAATATATATAAAATACGCTTGCAATCTTGAACCATCTTCGTACTTGAAAACACGGTCACGGTTCTTAGTGTGACTGTTGGCTTTTAAATATTCATATAGGAACAGACACACATTTAATCACATTAGCTTAGCAATATATAACTCTATTTTTCGCACCTACCTGATAAAATGAGCCATGCCTAGATCAAAACTGTACGCCATTTTCTCCACAGTTGTAGGCCATTCTAACCGTGGCATCGAGAATCGATATCGATAATGGCTAAAATTAAACTTAATTTCTAAAAGAGGAAAATATACTTGTCTTCAATACATCTATCCGCACCTATAAAACATCTTAATGTATGTATTACATAGGGTTCGAGCTTATATTTGGTTCTTGAAAATGCCAGAAAGCCCTTGAGTTTGAAAAACAAAATTCCAGGCCTGGAAAGTTCTTGAAAATTAATTTTGGTCCTTGAAAGTCTTAGAATTCTCCTTCAAATATGCTACCGATAATTTAAACTTTCCTCGCCAGCGGTATTATTTCACCCGTTTTCAAAATTACGCGACCCCAGAAATTCACATGCATGTGACGTGATGTGAGTTTTATACCAATTTGTTGTCACAAAATAGCGGACATCAATACGAACAGAGGTCAGAATATGATGAAAAGAGGACGTTAATGCTGACCGAATGGCGAATTATTTAACCAATCCACGGGAATGTTGAATACAATGACAAAGTAAGTTCTATTGAGGTATTTTGAATTGCCATAGAACTGCAATATTTCCGGCCTGGTCGCGTAATTTTGAAAACGGGTGTAAACAAAATATATTTCATTGCTACGCGATCTCACCATGGTTACCAGGACATGTCATATAAGGAAGCCTCGAAGCAATTGGTACAATTCTCTTCATAAACTCATCTCCATTCTAAAAGTAAATATAACGCGGGATATATAAATAGATATAATACTATATGTCTTTTCAGTTGGGATGATCTTACGAAGTAGTAAAACACACGGCAACTAGGATAACACCTATACTGTAAGACTAGCATTCAGGCTGGGGGAGGTTGTTAAAAAAATGATTAGCTTGGTCAGTTCTTGACTTCTGAAAAATCGTTGAACAAATTTCTGGAAATCTTCGTAAAGAATAAGGTATTTTTCTTTCACAGACCTTGTATATGAATTAATAAAGGTCTTAATATATTCTCTGAACTTAGAAGTGAACCATTACTATAATATATGTAGTCCAGCTTACCACACCGCCTTCTGTAAAAAGATCATATGCAAAATCCCCAACATGAAGAACAGCCGTATTTAAACCTGATTCCGCTTCTTTAATTAAAGCCTTCAAACTTGGCGCACCACCATGTCTTCCCATGTCACCATAAACCAGCAGTTGAGGAATAAAGTCCTTGAAAAACAAAAACATTTGTATATATAAAACAGAACTAGTCGTTTCAAAATTACTACGCCAATGAACTTTGTCGTTTTTGAAGCTATTCAGAACACTCGCAGTACGTGTTATCAAATTGTTCGTGATAAAAATGATTGTTCGTGTTTATTTAAACTGCATATAACGCCTGGGGGGATTTAACATATTTGTAATCTATATGCATTCTCCTGAGAAAACTTGTAATATATCTTGTCAGCCGAAAATTTCATCTTCATAGACTTTTTTTGCTGTTAAAGTGTATATGAAATGAAAATTAAGTTTGTCTAATTTGAAAGAACTCTTGATATTGTAAAGTAACATCTTCTACAGTTTTTCCATATCTTACTTCATTCTTGAGATATTACTATTGGTTTGATATGTAAAGGAGCACACTGCATATACGTCACATTGTAATGAGTTGTTGGAAAATTAGGAATATTGTCGAAGTTATCGAACAAAGTCACACGAAACTGGGCATGTAGGTGTATTTGTCTCATGACTTTAAACAAACACAGGTTCAAGCGATTTAACAGATTAATATCAATTATATGCACGATTTCTCAGTAACTCATTTACAATGTGTCGTATGCAGTGTGATCATTTACATATCAAACAAATGGTAATATCTCAAGAACGAAGTAAGATATGGAAAAACTGTAGAAGATGTTACTTTACAATATCAAGTGTTCTTCCAAATTAAACAAACGTAATTTTCATTTCATATACACTTTAAAGTTGATGGAAGTGATGTCATAGCGGGCATCTGTAAAATAGCAAAAAAGTCTGAAGATGAAGGCCACGTATACGTTTTCATAGCGTTTTCATATTGTTTCAGGTAATGAGACCATTATTTTCTGCTCCCCTGAGGACCGAGAACAATATAAAAACGCTATGAAAATGCATACGTGTGGACGTGGCCGAAATTTGCGGCTGACAAGATATATTACAATTTTTCTCAGCAGAATCCATACATTACAAATATGTTAAATCCCATGCACAGGTGTTTTATGCACTACGAAAATATATGTATGAATGCATGGATGTAGAAAGAAAGAAAAATGTATTGATTTACTCATTACCTTATCCACTCTCATGGCCTCGAAACTATACTGAGGACTTGACAGGTTTCCACTGTACGCTTGATAATAATATGTTTTACCTGGTGTCAAATTCTACAATATTAAAATTTAAAACGTTTTAGTATAAAATACAAAATGGAAGTTAAAATATTATATTGCACACACTCACACTCAATGAGTGGCCCCTCATACTCAATAAGTGGCCCCTCATACTCAATGAGTGGTCCCTCACACTCAATGAGTGACCCCTCACACTCAATGAGTGGCCCCTCATACTCAATGAGTGGCCCCTCATACTCAATGAGTGGTCCCTCATACTCAATGAGTGGTCCCTCATACTCAATAAGTGGCCCCTCATACTCAATGAGTGGTCCCTCACTGTCACTGCAGTCGGCTGCAGTGGTTAATGGACAGCGGTTGTTCTCATGGAGAGGTTCTGGTTTTTTGTTGTCTTTCGTAGTGACAACTGACAAGTTTTAAATTCGTTTGTTTATACGTTACTGTATCCATGTAATCCTCGAAATAGAAAACTCCAATCGGTAAGAACTTGACGATTTCCCATTAACATACCTTTTATCTTTATCCTCATGTACATATTTTATATTTTAACTTTACTGTAGAATATTATCTCGAATTCATGAAATGCAAAGGTGTTCTTCAATTTGATTTGTGAATAATTTCGAAGGGGTATTAATACAGTGTAAAGTGCAACTCTTCTGGCGGAGCAAGTGCGAAACCAGAGGCCAGTCACAATAATATTCGAGGTCTGTGTTTGCCGAGGATTCTCAGGATGAATGAAGGTTCAGGAATTGCCGGAGAAGCAGGTAATGCGGTCGAGAAGACTGTAGACGAACGAGAACAAGATGGTACGTGTAGTAAGAATGATTTGATGGGGATAACCCATAATGCTGCTATTGTTGATCCCCCCAGTGATCGAGAAGAGGATATAACTACGTCTAGGAGGAGAAAGCTGACAAGTAAAGGTTTGATGTATCATGTTGATATTAAGACAAAAAACTTTAATAGTAAAAGAAATGAATTAGTCAAGCAAATACGACAAACCCTATTGCTCAGAGGGGAATGTAGAGAAATTCAGATGTGGAAACATGAACTAAGCAAGGCTCAAATTTTGTGGGCTGAGCTAGGAGATATTTATGGTGAGATACAAGATTTGAACTGTGAAGACGAAAGGGTTAAGAAAGTGGAAATAATGTTAAATCAAGTTGAAGGTGAATGGTTAAAATTTGAAGAAACCATTAGCTCAGAAATACAGGAACTTGTACAACTAGAACAACTTCAGGTTAGACTGGAAGTGGCTTCTTCAGCATCTGTAAAATCTAGAAGAACCAACCGTAGCGACTCTAGCAAGGCCAGCTGCAGATCTAGCAGTAGCTCATACTCTACCAAGCAACTTAAGGTAGACTTACAACAAAGTGAGGCTTCACTGAAGACCAAGCTAGCCTTTTCTGCTGAAGAAAGAAAATTGATGATATGGAAGTTGGAATGTGAGCAGAAGGCAAAGTTAGTGGAATTAGAGAATACAGCCAGGCTCCAGCAATTGAGGCTGGAGAGGGAGTTGGCCGAAAACCAAGCAAAGCTCAAGGCATGTATTGAGACTGAGAATGAAGAGTTTGGTTTTCAAGCACAGGACTTTGAATCCCAGTTTCCTTCCAATAAAGAGGAGGACATGAACAAATTCTTTAGTTCTACCAAGCAGGAAGAGGACCCCCAAATTTTCACCATGTCACATGTCCCCAATACAACTTCTACTGCAGTCTTCACCACTGCTAACTTGACAACAGCAGTTGAAAACACATTATTGACAACTTCTCTGCAGGCTAGCCCAATAGTGATTGCACCCACAGGTATAGCAAGAGTAAATGGATCATACCGAGAATCAACAACATCTTCGACAAAGGATCAGTTAAATCCACAGGTTGAACCTTTCGTGCCAATCAGTACAACAAAGGGAACTATAACGTCAACTGGAACAGCTGTAGTACATGCAGCAAACGCTGAAGTTGGGCGGGAGCAAGATTGTTGTACATCTCCAGAAAATGGATGGGAGAGGATAGCATCCTCATTGGAAAAGTGTATGGAGAAGCTAGTATTAACCAGCATGGAGCAAAATAAGGTTAACACTCAGCTGACTATAGCCAGTCAGCTTCCAAAGATAAATGTACCTGTTTTCAGTGGAAATGCTTTGGAATACCCAATGTGGAATAACTCCTTCTGTGCTCTCATTGACTCGAAGCCAATGAATTCCCAAATGAAGTTGAACTTCCTTAATCAGTATGTATCAGGAGATCCCAAGAAGATAGTAGAGCACTTCCTTTTAATTGGAACTGAGGAAGCATACGAGAAGGCGAAGACCATGTTACGTGACAGGTATGGTAACAGTAACATCATCAGCACAGCATTTATCAAGAAATTAGAAGACTGGCCCAGAATTGGTCCAAGAGAATCTGTCGCATTGAGAGAGTTCTCAGACTTTCTGGAAAAAATTTTAGCAGCATGGGAAACCGTACCAAGTCTTTCGGTCCTAGATTTTGCCAAAGAAAATGTGAAACTCCTAGCCAAGTTGCCTTATCACGTTGAAGTCAAGTGGAGAGATATCATTATCAAGTGGAGAACAACCCATGGCGAGTTGAGCTTCCCACCCTTTTCCAAATTTGCAGAATTCATGAAGCAGACAGCTGAGAAGGCCAACATTCCTGAGTTAGACGAGCTATCCAAAGGCAAACTCAACTCAAGGTTTAATCGTCCACAAGGTGGAAACGTCAATCAACAACTTAGTAAGAATTTAGCAGCAACCTCCTTTGTCACAACTGGAAAACAACCAACTGACCTCGAAGATGGTGATGCACCAAGTGGTGATAGTGACAATGTTTTACTTACTGTTTGCCTATTCTGTGGGAAAGATCACTTTCTTGATGACTGTAAGGATTTTGCAGCAAAATCTTTCAAGGAAAGAAAGCAGTTTTTCTTTGACAACCGCCTGTGCATGGGTTGTGCTTCAAGCAAGCAGCATATATGGAGAGATTGTGACAACAAAAAAAGGTGCAAAACATGCTCTGGTGCCCATCCAACTTGTCTTCACCTGAAGAGTAATGAGAAAGGTGTAACCAATTGTACTAGCGTTTGCTCATTATTGAGGGACGGTGGAACAGACCATTCAATGATCGTGCCAGTTTGGGTGAGACCTGCAGGCCAACCTACAGACGAGGTTCTTCAGTACGCTGTCTTGGATGATCAATCCAATGTTAGTTTTGTCTCCAACAGCCTTTGCGACAGACTAGGCTTAAGCGGACCATCAACCCAGCTCCTTTTGACCACGGTACAAGAGAAGGATTCCTTGATAACTAGCAACAGAATTGAAGGACTTGAAGTTCTTGATTACAACAAGGAACATGTTGTTCAACTTCCAATGCTTTTCCAAAGAGATATCATTCCAGCTCTTCCATCCCAGATTCCAAGACCAGAAGTTGTTCGTGAATGGGAACATTTGAAACGAGTTGCTGATGAGCTCATGCCGTATGATTCCAGTGTGGAAATATCTCTGCTGATAGGAAACAACTGTCCGAGAATTGTTAGACCACGAGAAGTCATTGCAGGCAACGAAGACGACCCATATGGTCAGAGGTCTTTGATGGGATGGGGTGTGATTGGAAATATGTGTAAATCTCGAAGTGAAGATAAAGGTCAGAATGCAGTATGCAACAAGGTACAAGCCAATGAAACGTACCAACACTTTTCATTCCCAAATAAGGTTAAAGAAGTCTTCGATTCAAATAAGGTGTTGAGAGCGCTTGAAGCTGATTTTGTAGAAACGAGTCCCAACGGGAGGTCCTATTCTACAGAAGATGTTCGGTTCCTGAACGTCTTGGATAATGGTATCAAGAAGAGACCTGATGGTCATTATGAGATGCCATTGCCGCTGAAATCAGAAAACATATCCCTGCCCAATAATCGTCAACTGGCCGATAAACGATGGAAACAGCTTCAAGCCCGGTTTAGAAAGAATCCCAAGTACTTCGCAGATTACAAGAATTTCATGGAGGAGGTCGTTGTCAATTATGCCGAGAGGGTCCCCGAGCAACGCCTTGACATTCAAGATGGTCGAATTAACTATGTTCCACATACTGGTGTCTACCACCCAAGGAAGCTTGACCAAATCCGCGTAGTTTTTGACTGCTCTGCCAAATTTCACGGTGTTTCCCTCAATGATCACTTGCTGCAGGGACCAGACATGACGAATGGATTGCTAGGAGTCTTATGTCGGTTTCGTCAGGAGAAGGTAGCAATCATGGCTGACATCAAGTCGATGTTCCACCAATTCTACGTCACCGAAGAACACAGAGATTTACTTCGGTTCCTCTGGTGGGAGGATGGCGACACCACCAAGGACGTAGTAGAGTATCGAATGAAAGTTCACCTTTTTGGCGCAGGAAGTTCTCCAGGATGTGCCAACTACGGGCTCAAGAAGGCAGCTGATGATGGAACAGAAGAGTTTGGTTCAGCAGCTGCATCATTCATTCGCAAAGATTTTTATGTAGATGACGGACTTAAGTCTCTGCCCACTGTTCAAGAAGCCATTTCTCTGATCAACAGCACCCGAGGTATGTGCGCAAAGGCAGGACTGAAACTCCACAAGATATCTTCCAACGAAAAAGAAGTGCTTCAAGCAATCCCTATGGAAGAAAGAGCCAAGAGAGTTAAAGATCTTAATCTAGATTCCGATCCGTTACCTGTTGAACGAGCTTTGGGAATAACCTGGTGTGTGGCTAACGACTGCTTCCAGTTTCGTATACAGTTGCATGATCAACCCTTCACGCGTCGTGGAATTTTATCGACTGTAAGCTCAATCTATGATCCCAATGGCTACGTGGCACCCGTAACGCTAAGGGGAAAACAGATCCTCCAACAATTGTGCAAGGAAAGATTAGAGTGGGACAGCCCAATTCCTGATGATCTGCGCCCAGCTTGGGAAAAATGGCGGAAAGAAATTTTACAGCTGGATCAACTTCTAATTCCTCGATGCTTCAAACCCAAGTCCTTTGGCAAGGTCGAGACAGTAGAGTTACATCACTTCTCAGACGCCAGCGAAAGTGGTTATGGACAGTGCTCATACCTCAGACAAGTCAACGAACAGGGCAAGGCACATTGTGCCTTCGTCATTGGAAAAGCACGAGTGACGCCTCTCAAGCAAGTAACGATGCCCAGGCTGGAACTAGCAGCGGCAACCGTGTCCGCAAAAATGAGTGAATTCCTGAAGAACGAGCTTTCCCATAAGAATATCGTGGAGTTCTTCTGGACGGACAGCAAGATTGTTCTTGGCTACGTGAGTAATGACGCGAAGAGATTCCAAGTCTATGTCGCCAATCGAATTCAGCAAATACGTGACAGATCTCATCCGAATTCCTGGCATCATGTGGAAACCCGGAACAACCCGGCTGATGATGCTTCGCGAGGACTAACCGTCAACGAACTGGTAAACGAGTCTCGGTGGTTGAAAGGCCCAAGATTTCTATGGGAAGATGGGGCGTTCATCCCACAACTTGCCGAAACAATTCAACCAAACGAACTTGACCCAGAGCTAAAGAAAGCAACAACCCTAACTACTGGCATTAAGAAAGCAGATGGTGCCTTTCCGGATTACTTCGAGACCGACCGACTTAAACGCTTCTCAAGTTGGACGCGAGCAACAAGAGTTGTCGCACTGTGCCTTAAACTCAAAGCTAAGCTAACGAAGAATGGCAAGGAGAAACCAAAGACGCAGTTGGATGCAAGAATCAATCAAGGAGCCTTATGGACGGTGGAAGAAGTGCAAGAAGCAAAAGAAGTTGTCATTAAATCACTCCAAACGGAGCATTTTCGAAAGGAGCTCGAAGCTCTTGGGCAATTTGAAAGGGGAGGGGTGACAGATCGGAAGACGACTAGAGAACGAAACAAGATTGTCAAGCAGTATAGCTCATTGTTTCAACTAGATCCTTTCGTTGATGACCGTGGTCTACTTCGAGTGGGTGGCCGAATTAAAAGAGCCAATATGTCAACAGAGCTGAAACACCCGTTGATAATTCCTCGGAAAAGTCATATCACAGAACTTTTGATTAGACACTTTCACCACAAGGTTAACCACATGGGACGAGGAATTACCCACAACGAAATAAGGCAGCAAGGTTACTGGATAGTTGGTGGATCAGCAGCGGTGTCCAATTACATATCTCATTGTGTAACATGCAGAAAGCTTAGAGGGAAGCTACAGAAGCAAAAGATGGCCGATCTTCCGGAGGACAGGCTGCAACCCGAACCGCCTTTTTCATACTGTGCCGTCGACTACTTCGGCCCCTTCTTAATCAAGGAAAGAAGAAGCGAAGTGAAACGATATGGGGTCATCTTTACGTGTATGGCCTCAAGAAGTGTGCATCTGGAAACAGCTAATGCCCTCGACACAAGTTCATTTATCAACGCTCTTAGACGCTTCTTGAGCCGACGTGGTCCTGTAAGGCAAATCCGATCCGATCAAGGAACAAATTTTGTAGGCGCCAGAAACGCGCTAAAGGCGGCATTTGATGAAATGGATCAACAGCAGGTTGAACGTTATCTCTTGGCGAATGAATGCGAGTGGATCCCCTTCAATATGAACGTGCCCCACTCGAGCCATATGGGTGGGGTTTGGGAAAGGCTAATTCGAACAGTGCGCAGAGCCCTAGAAATTCTTCTCAACAATGCCGGCAGCCAGCTCAATGATGAAGCGTTCAGAACCTTCATGACTGAAGTAGAAGGCATCGTTAACTCACGACCTTTGACAACCGACAACCTATGTTCACCCGACGCACCAGAGCCACTGACGCCGAACCATCTCCTTACCATGAAGCCGAAGATATTACTGCCGCCCCCAGGAAACTTTCAAAATGCCGACTTATACTCACGTAAATGGTGGAGACGGGTTCAATACCTTTGTAACGAGTTCTGGTTTAGATGGAGAAGAGAGTTTCTCAATAGTTTGCAGACAAGACACAAGTGGATTCGTCCCGTAAAGAACCTTGTCATTGGAGATATAGTTATTTCCAAGGAGGAGACCCAGGGTCCTAGAAACCAGTGGCCATTGGCAAAAGTGGTTGAAGTCTATCCCAGCAAGGATGGTCATGTGAGGACAGTGAAACTCCTTATAGCAAGCGATACAGCAGACAGCAAGGGACGTCGTCAACAACGCCCAACCTTTTTGGATAGACCAATACACAAGTTAGTTCTCTTGGTAGCAGCAGAAGATGAAGAAAATCGCCGACAGCAAGGAAAGAAGTAGAGACCAAGGAATTCCCCGTCGAGGAGCCAAACATAAGGAATTATTAACTGAGTTGTTTTGTTAATGTATTAATGTACTTGTTTGGTTAACTGCCTTTGGCAGTTAGGGGAGCCATGTCACTGCAGTCGGCTGCAGTGGTTAATGGACAGCGGTTGTTCTCATGGAGAGGTTCTGGTTTTTTGTTGTCTTTCGTAGTGACAACTGACAAGTTTTAAATTCGTTTGTTTATACGTTACTGTATCCATGTAATCCTCGAAATAGAAAACTCCAATCGGTAAGAACTTGACGATTTCCCATTAACATACCTTTTATCTTTATCCTCATGTACATATTTTATATTTTAACTTTACTGTAGAATATTATCTCGAATTCATGAAATGCAAAGGTGTTCTTCAATTTGATTTGTGAATAATTTCGAAGGGGTATTAATACAGTGTAAAGTGCAACTCTTCTGGCGGAGCAAGTGCGAAACCAGAGGCCAGTCACACTCACACTCAATGAGTGGTCCCTCATACTCAATGAGTGACCCCTCATACTCAATGAGTGGTCCCTCATACTCAATGAGTGGTCCCTCATACTCAATAAGTGGCCCCTCATACTCAATGAGTGGTCCCTCACACTCAATGAGTGGTCCCTCATACTCAATGAGTGGTCCCTCATACTCAATGAGTGACCCCTCACACTCAATGAGTGGCCCCTCACACTCAATGAGTGGCCCCTCACACACAATGAGTGGTCCCTCACACTCAATAGTGTCATTTAAACGGAGAAAATAAGTCGCGACTTAATTAAGACGCGTCCTATTTAAGTCGCGAACACACTCGTATAAACGGTCAATTTCTAATAAGTCGCGACTTATTTTGGACTAGCTCTCAACCCTGTTCTTATTTTAGTCGCGACTTACTTTGGTCCCGAACAAATTCACCATTTATACGGACCTATTCGAGTGTGTTCGCGACTTAAATAAGACGCGTCTTAATTAAGTCGCGACTTATTTTCTCCCGTTTAAATGGCCCTAATGAGTGGTCCCTCACACACAATGAGTGGTCCCTCACACTCAATGAGTGGCCCCTCATACTCAATGAGTGGCCCCTCATACTCAATGAGTGGCCCCTCACACTCAATGAGTGACCCCTCACACTCAATGAGTGGCCCCTCATACTCAATGAGTGGTCCCTCACACTCAATGAGTGGTCCCTCATACTCAATGAGTGGCCCCTCATACTCAATAAGTGGCCCCTCATACTCAATGAGTGGTCCCTCATACTCAATGAGTGGCCCCTCATACTCAATGAGTGGTCCCTCACACACAATGAGTGGTCCCTCACACTCAATGAGTGGCCCCTCATACTCAATGAGTGGCCCCTCATACTCAATGAGTGGTCCCTCACACTCAATGAGTGGCCCCTCATACTCAATGAGTGGCCCCTGATACTCAATGAGTGGCCCCTCATACTCAATGAGTGGCCCCTCATACTCAATAAGTGACCCCTCATACTCAATGAGTGGCCCCTCACACTCAATGAGTGGCCCCTCATACTCAATGAGTGGTCCCTCACACTCAATGAGTGGCCCCTCATACTCAATGAGTGGTCCCTCACACTCAATGAGTGGTCCCTCATACTCAATGAGTGGTCCCTCACACTCAATGAGTGGTCCCTCATACTCAATGAGTGGTCCCTCATACTCAATAAGTGGCCCCTCATACTCAATGAGTGGCCCCTCATACTCAATGAGTGGTCCCTCATACTCAATGAGTGGTCCCTCACACTCAATGAGTGGTCCCTCATACTCAATGAGTGGTCCCTCACACTCAATGAGTGGTCCCTCATACTCAATGAGTGGCCCCTCATACTCAATGAGTGGCCCCTCACACTCAATGAGTGGTCCCTCACACTCAATGAGTGGCCCCTCACACTCAATGAGTGGTCCCTCATACTCAATGAGTGGCCCCTCATACTCAATGAGTGGCCCCTGATACTCAATGAGTGGTCCCTCACACTCAATGAGTGGTCCCTCATACTCAATGAGTGGTCCCTCATACTCAATGAGTGGTCCCTCACACTCAATGAGTGGTCCCTCATACTCAATGAGTGGTCCCTCATACTCAATAAGTGGCCCCTCATACTCAATGAGTGGTCCCTCATACTCAATGAGTGGCCCCTCATACTCAATGAGTGGTCCCTCACACTCAATGAGTGGCCCCTCACACTCAATGAGTGGCCCCTCACACTCAATGAGTGGTCCCTCATACTCAATGAGTGGCCCCTCACACACAATGAGTGGCCCCTCATACTCAATGAGTGGCCCCTCACACTCAATGAGTGTCCCCTCACACTCAATGAGTGGCCCCTCACACTCAATGAGTGACCCCTCATACTCAATGAGTGGTCCCTCATACTCAATGAGTGACCCCTCATACTCAATGAGTGACCCCTCATACTCAATGAGTGACCCCTCACACTCAATGAGTGACCCCTCACACTCAATGAGTGGCCCCTCATACTCAATGAGTGACCCCTCACACTCAATGAGTGACCCCTCATACTCAATGAGTGACCCCTCATACTCAATGAGTGACCCCTCACACTCAATGAGTGACCCCTCACACTCAATGAGTGGCCCCTCATACTCAATGAGTGGCCCATCACACTCAATGAGTGGTCCCTCATACTCAATGAGTGGTCCCTCACACTCAATAAGTGGTCCCTCATACTCAATGAGTGACCCCTCATACTCAATGAGTGACCCCTCACACTCAATGAGTGACCCCTCACACTCAATGAGTGGCCCCTCATACTCAATGAGTGGCCCATCACACTCAATGAGTGACCCCTCACACTCAATGAGTGGCCCCTCACACTCAATCAGGACTTTAAGATTTACGACGTCAACCTCAACGACGACGTCCTTTAAACAAAATAATTCTTTTTGCAAAACAAAGAGAATGAATACTTTTTTGTCCCAAGAGTAATCTTAACACCGTCCTCGTTTATTTATTTATTTATTTATTTATTTATTATACTTCGCCATTAGTAAATAAATATATACAAAATACAAATCTGGCAGGGATACCACTACAGCTTTCGCCAATTACTGTGGGCCCGTTCTTCATACAACGCCACTTAGAGCATTTTCACGTCTTAAGGACGATGTCAACGGCAAAAAGATGAGAACTGTTGCTTGAGATTGATTTCAATATGGACATATACAAACATTTTAGCAGTGCTGTGGCGTTTTGGAAGTCATTATACTAGCTTCAAATATCGAATATAATAGTCAGTTAACCGTGACTTCTTTAATTTGTAAAACTTAACTTGCGTTTTAACTGCTGTCGCGTCCTAGCATCTTAAAGTCCCTATAATAAGTACAACTCAACCGACTCAATGAGTCTCCACTCACCTTCGCTGAGTATGAGACTACACTCTCTAGCTAACCATTCAACTGAATGGTTAGAGATTGAGTGTAGTCTCATACTCAGTGTGGGTGAGTGGAGACTCATTGAGTGTTGAGTTGCACTTATTGAGTGGGAGCGATCTTTTAGAATACAGGCGTTGGAAAAGATAGCTAGATTGAGGACAGCTATTACCAACAACTCCATTCTTTTTAGACTTTACCTTTTACAAGAATAACTAAAGCGAATCGCTAGACTTGATGATAGATAATTATTTTTTGTACCTTCCTCGTTCTATAACAACCACACTATATAGACCCCGTTTACACGGTACCGGACGCATTCGAGACCGGTTCCGAATTTTTCTTTCGTGTAAACAGGCGGAACCGTACGAATTCGAGACCGGTCTCCAATTCGTCCGGTACCGCGTGTATAAACGTAGCCTAAGCATTTTCACGTCTTCAGGAGCTGTTCCTTAAAGGCCCAGTCAAACGAGGATGAGAGTTGTAACTCTCGGTCGCGTTTGACCACCAACTCTCATCGACTC
Source organism: Corallium rubrum (assembly GCA_964035015.1). Taxonomy (NCBI): domain Eukaryota; kingdom Metazoa; phylum Cnidaria; class Anthozoa; order Scleralcyonacea; family Coralliidae; genus Corallium; species Corallium rubrum. The sequence goes on along the minus strand of OZ035999.1, from coordinate 5,733,201 downwards.
TCATACACTCTTATCAACTCTCATCAACTTTGAGCTGTTTCAAATTTTAATGAGAGTTGATGAGAGTTTTTGCTCGTTTGACCGGTCATGAGAGTTGGCATATGAGAGTTGATGAGAGTTTAGTACTTTATTTACCTCGAAATTCGTTCCTAGTCTCCCTGCTACGCGGGGGAAATCCTACAACTCTCGTCAACTCTCATGGTCAACTCTCATCAACCCTCATCCTCGTTTGACCGGGGCATGAGAGTTGAGAAAACTCTCAGACAATCTCTCGCTTGCCAACTCTCATCAACTCTCATCCTCGTTTGACTGGGGCTTAACACCTTGACTCGCAAGCGCGTATGTAGACGCACATTTAGTTATTTTACTCTGGCTAACGCCAGAGGCAGAGTATTTTACTCTGGCTAACGCCAGACAATTTTACTCGTCAAGGGAAGACCGAAGACCCATGTAGTCAAGGGGTTAATTAATGTTGGCATCAGCTTTATAGACACTACAATCGAATGAAACGTCTTGAAAGTCATAAAACGAGCGCTTGAAACATCAAATACGGTAGTCAATACACCGTGGCTTCTATACTAAATGCTTCAATTCACATTATATTTTAACGTTTCGAAGGCGGCGGTGTCGAGTTTAGCGCTGCGTCGTAAATCTTAAGATCCCTAATTAGCAATTAACGACGCTACGGTGTTCGTTCATGAGTCACTCACTCTGAATTGACTTTCTCGACAACGACTGCAGTAACTTCATTACCTTTTCCACAGAATGTAGTAAATACCCCCCCCCCCCCCCTAGTTATGCTGCGATAAGTAAAGTTTACTCTCGAAAGCTAAAAGCGGTTAAAACCAATCAATTATTCTTCCAAGTAAAAGTGCTCGCCTCGCGGCAGCCGTTTCACCTGGAAGTAACTTGTTTTAGTCATTCCCTGCAACCAACTAGCTACCTTATAGAACTACATAGAACACCAATATAAGAAGTACTTAATATATGTTTTAAAAATAACACTTTTCTATGTAATTCTTTTGCAGATAACTTTCCTTTCATCCGCATGAGATTGCCATATTGGTTAGCTGAGATGCCGTCGAGCAACATACGTAAGTGAAACTGAACTATACTTTGTATACCTACTTCTTTTTAATTTTTAATTTTGTGTTAAAGGTGACGTATAGTCCGTTCTGTGCATTACCGCATTGTTTTCCCCAAAACATGACATTCGTAGATAATTACATGAAGTACTTAGCTCAATGTAAACCGTTAGGAACAACATGGCAGAAAACCAAGCGATTCGGCGAGGATATCTCCTCGGATTTCTTCTATTTCTGCTGAAAATGTTTTGTTTTGGTTACAAGTAATGTATGGGAACCAAGAAAAGCTTGCAATCTTTAAGGTATCAGTACTACCATTTGCGTTCAAGTGTTTAGTGTTTAGCGAATTAACTAGTTGTTTCCAGGTTTTGAAACAAACGTTGTCCAATGACAACTCATCGGTTTGACAGATCAAACAATGACGAATAGGGGGTGTAACGTTTCGTTGTCAAGACTTGTCATCGTTCATGTCAGACCGCAGCGTTTGCTTGGAATATACTTTTCTTTGGCTTAACTGTGAGAATTGGAATGATCAGCAAACGTAGGTCGCTTAGATAAGGGTAGTTCCACATCAGTGGGTAGTTCACTTCGATATGACGGCTGCCGAACGCATTTATTTTGTATTCTATGTTTGCCGTGGCCCGTGAGAAAATATCAACAAACCGTTGAAACTTGAAACGGAAGCAATAACAACGAAAAGTTACACCCCCTATTCGTCATTGTTTGATCTGTCAAACCGATGAGTTGTCATTGGACAACGTTCGTTTCAAAACCTGGAAACAACTAGTTAATTCGCTAAACACTAAACACTTGAACGCAAATGGCAGTATTTTTTTTGTAAATAAAGATGTAAACATTAGTTTCCTACATGCGCAGAACGGACTGTACGTCACCTTTAATCTAACTTTCAGTACACTTATAGTTCTTTTCCCGCACTTTGCTGATGCATCAAACAACTCGGTATCTGACTGACAGACAGACAGACAGACAGACAGACAGACAGACAGACAGACAGACAGACAGACAGACAGACAGACAGACAGACAGACAGACAGACAGACAGACAGACAGACAGACAGACAGACAGACAGACAGACAGACAGACAGACAGACAGACAGACAGACAGACAGACAGACAGACAGACAGAACCCTCTCTGTGAAAACAGCATATCCTCTCACTTAGAATTCATGATTATCCTTAATTGTGAAATGTCGTAGAATTAACGATAATCCTCAATCCGACCCCCACCTCTAAACCTGACCCTGATTATCCTTAATTGTCAAAGTGTCCAGAATTCATGATTATCCTTAATCTTAGGGGACTTTTTTCTCCCACATGCTGGATGTTAAACTGAAAAGCATAGGGGTGTTGTGGTCGGGATCTGAGAGTTGGGACTTTTCCCCCGGAGGGTTTTGGTTAGGTTTAGGTCCAGCGGGGGGTCGTGGTTAGGTTTTGAATGACAAAGGGTCCGCGGCGCTCTACCTTTAAGAAGACCCTGGGTACGAGGTTGTTAAAGTCATTTAAATATTACGTGATCAGGCGGATCAGGCCACTTTCGTCAACGGCTTATTTCCGGCGTGGTTTTTAGTGACAACACCTACTGGTCAGCAGCTGTAAGACTCGACATATAAACAATATGATATAAAAGAAAGAATACGCTCCGACATGAGTACAGACTCCAACGTCTTATAAATCTCTAGATTTCATTGCTTAAAAAATCCACCTACACTCGAATACGAAACGGAGGTGTTTTGATATTATTCCAAGTCAAGATATACAAGTAACAACACTTTAAAGGCGTCGTATTGCTCCCAATGTATTGAAGTACCGAATTACGATGTGAATAATACTTCCAAGTTTAATATCCCAAATATTTTTACTTTTCCGTCTGTACGTATACCCATCTTGCTAGATAAGAAAAGTCTGTCGTACTTTTTTTTCTGGAATTTTTCGGCACAACTGGGTTATTACATCTTATTCTTTATTATACAAGTTCTGTCAAACACAAGTTCTGTCAAAATACAAATTTATATATACGACTACCTTTAATACAGCGCGATGTTGTTGCTTTAATCCGTCTGGATTTCCTTCCGTAAGAATAGCATCTGTGGCATTGGCTTTCATATCTAACTTGTCGGAGTTTAATCCATAACTTACGAGTGACACACAAGAAATTGAGACGTTGGCCGTCGACCACACTACAATCATTTGGTCCGGAGTATCGCCGTACGAGATGTGAACCTGTTCTGGTCCACGGATACCGTTGTCTTGCTCATGCTTATTACTAGCCGTTGGGGCAGTCAAGCCAGTTGAAATAAGAATATTTACCAGACAAATCCCGAGGATCAACATTGTGGCAGTTCGCCGACGAAGTATACAATCGCCAATCGGAACTGCAGGTTGGCAGATGCTGTGTGAAAATGCAAAATATGTAGAGTGTATCGAGTCTCGTGACTTCTAGTTCTCGTTCATTGGTCAGCATGGAATACGTACATGCAGTCAAGGTGAAAATTATATGCATATATACGACGAAGGTCAAGTAGGGATTAGGAACGGCGTATTTTTCATGCGCCGTATAAAATATGAGAATTAAGTTCATGAAAAATACGCCGTCTGTAACCATTAAATACGGCAATTTCATTAAGTTCGATAGTGCCATTAAATACGACGAGCCCAGTCGTATAATACGACTCAAGTACGGCGTTCGTGCAGACGGCGTACTATTCATGCGCCGAATAAAATGCATACATTAATTAAATTTACAATATGATAATACATTTTCTATCCACAATTGTCTATCCATGTTTGTAACATCGTTTCCAGACCTACGACTCGAGAACTGTAACCAAGGAACATGTAGTTTAATGGAGTGAATATGTTACTTGGATTTAGAAAGAACCAAGCCGAACTCGTTGCCCTTGTCTGTCGTGCATAATAAGGCCTGTGACAAACGGCGTATTTTTCATGCGCCGTATAAAATACCTATTTATATAGTCGACCCAAATTCTGAAATTGTTCCTGTTGAGTTATACGGCGTATTTTCGTCGTATTTAATAAGTCGAATAGATGAGGGAAACTTTTGATTTGCTAAAATGCAACACCAAGGCCTTCCTATACTGCGATGCGGTGCTTTGACCACGGATCCTTGAGCTACGGAAAATATTACCGAGAGCTTAGTCAAATAAAATCGAATTATAAATTTTAAGATACCACCGGAATGCAACACCAGTTGTGTGTATTATTATAATGGTGGTAATGCTGGGAGAATGTATTATATTTACAAGTAATATTTGGCATTTAACTCGATTACATGGTGCAACATGTTTCCATAGAATAATAGTATACACGAATGTACGGGAATATAAAATTTAATTATTTCGAGAAATACTCAAATAAGTTTTATATATGCAAGCAGGTCTGATTTGCAGCACCATGTACCGTTTTGTTTGTTATATAAAAATAGTCGTAATTTTCGTTTTTGTTTAACTACGGAAGCCGAGAGGTGTAAGTGAAAATACGAATTAAAAACTCGTTTTGAAAACTCGTTTTTTTACGGTGGGCCTTCCTTTGGGGTATAAACTGGTATTGTCTTTTCTGGGGAGGGGGTGTTATTATCCAAAGTTTACAATAATGATAACTTATAATAATCTGTCAACTATTCATCTGATGGAAAAGAGAAGCTCATCAATTTCCCGTTTTTAATTATTTGGTTTTATGAATGTAAGTACTTTGAATTATTTATCGAGTTCATTCCCTGCATGTTGGCGAGCTTGAACTGTGAGAACACAAGGCACAATAAATGAACCTTTCATAGGCTTTCATAAAATCACTCGGGGCCTGTTGAAAGGGGAGGCAATACTCGGTACATGGCGAGTTCCAGGTCGGTAGAACCATAGTCCCTGGAATTAAAACAAACACTGTTTTTCCCACCGCATTGTTTACATGAGAGTATGATGAGACTTACGGGTAACTCGGCTGACCATAGTAACTCGCCTCCATATAAGCAGGCCCTCATTTTGTAATTTATAATTTATGGCTGGCTAACTGGCTTGCATTAGGATCACCCTGCAACGCACAAGCTCCGAACTTCACACCATGCACTGATCTCTATAGGTCAGTGCTTCACACTCACAGTACAAGATAAGGCCATATGTTGACACAACATGTACACCTGCAGTTTGTGACACTTGCACTCCCCTATATACACTCGCGAAGAAGTGGTCGTCATGCAAACAAAATAATATTTGTACTTTCGTGCTGAAATGCATATATCCGACATAAAAATTCACCCCGTTTCCCCCCCTTTTTTTCCTTTGTTTTTGTATTTGAAAGAACACTTATTAACTAATGAGAAAAGCATCCACATGTCCATTCATATCTTTTCTTGTTTCTACTAACTTCACTGTGTAAGGCTACGTGCACACGGTGACGTTTCCGAGCGTTTTCGTATTGTTTACTGTTCTCAAGGGAATCGAGAACAATCAGCTCAAACTTGAAACAATACGAAAACGCTCGAAAACGTTACCGTGTGCACATAGCCTAAGTTTCACTTATAGAATGTCTCAGCCAAAGTTAAGAAAATGTTCTGATGCTATCATTCATCTGATTTATGGCGCCAATTAATTATTAATAAAAACCTGCATAAAACCTTGTAAGTATAAATGAGAATGATAAAGCACAATACTACAGGCACGCGTGAATTTAGATAATTTTTTTAAACCATTTTAATTCAAGTCCTTTGACTTGCTCAGCATGATAATGTTATACAGACAGTCTAGACTAACATGCGAATATATTTGTAATCAGTTAAAGACTCCGATATTATATATAACATTGGAAGTTAATTCAGCCGAGTGCAAACGGTTATTGAAACCAAAATGACCACCAGATTGACAGCATTGCGGAAGGCGGACGAGTTGGGGTTTGTGTCATACATCGTAAGCAAATAAGCCTTTGTCTTCGTCGTTACTACAGTACAGTTCTCTGAGCTTCCATCGACGACACTCTCGTTAAATTGAGTACGCGTTTCGATGGTAACGATGTAGTTGTCGAGCGCTTCAGACGAGACCGTCACTTTTGAGGTTTCCAAGCCGGAATATTCCTGTTGAGGAATCGGAGGTATTCCAAACTTCCCAGCTTCAACTTCGTACGAAACTTTCGTGGTAACATTTAACACGTTTTGGGTGTCATCTCGCGTTAGATTACCGGTAGTACAACTCGTGCCGTCGGCGTTTTCAACTTTGTACTCTTCTTCCTTGATTCTCAGTGCTCGCTTTTTCGGAATTACAACGTATGAACCATGATACGGTGAATAGCGTTCACTGTGTAGCGGACTTCTAAGTAGGGAATATACCACCACACCTGCTACAGCGGCCCCGACGAAAGTTTTGGGAACTGTTTTAACTTGGCTCTTGATCACGTTCGAACGAAACGTAGTGACAGGTAAAGGTTGATTTGGAGACACAGCCGGACGAACGGCTCGTCGAGTACTTCTTCTTGTGGATCGGAACGAGCTTCTTCTGGACGATCTGAACCCTCCTCTCGCTCCTCTTGCATCAACGTTGTAGAAACATTCGGAAAGTAATATACCGAGAACAACGAGGACGATAAACAGACGTATTGAAAGATTGCTTGAAGCCATTGTGCATGTCTTATAACTATTACTGTATTGTGTCTTGAATTTGATTGCGCAGTTCTTTATATTTTTAAATAATTATCGAGTCGGTTTTCTTTGTTCTTCCGACTTCCGAGGGCTTTATGTACATAAAGCCCTTTGAATACTAATTAGAAAATAAATGAAGAAAAAAACTAGCAAAATATTTGTCCAAGGTAGAAAAAATAGACAAAACTTTGTTGGAAAACCTCCTCAATAATTATTTCAGATATAAGTCAAATAAAACCCTCGAACGTTGTGATTCAAAAATTAGCGCAGTAAGAGGCGGACTTGGAGCTTAATAATAGGGGGGCGACAAATTTCCTAGGAAATTTGGTCCGGGGGGACAAATTTCCTGTGACACCGGCGTTATATATAGATCAATTACATCATGTCATGTTGAAGAAAAAATATCATGTGATAATCAACATCATCTTTACATCATGTGATGTTGTTGAAAACTGCTGAGGCATCGTCTTTCGGTGACGTACACTAGCTCAGATCGATGTAAAACTTGGAGAAGAATCCCCGAAGCACGGCAGGGAACCAACAACAATTTTGCTTCCAAGGTCGGCGAAATCGGCTGGTCACGTGACACCCAGAATTTTGGGGGTGTTTATATGGCAAGAAAATTAATGCGGTCTTTGTGTTGTGTGTTTGTATAATATGTATACATGAATAATAAATGAAAATATTTAAAGGTGGATTTCCATTCAGTGCATTTTGTCGCGCGATCGACTTTTTGCGATCGCTTTCTTTTGAATTGTGGGTTGTCAAGCGGAACACATTTCATTAGCTTTGGTTGAATACACACATTTCAAAAGAAAGCGATCGAGAAAAGTCGATCGCGCGATAAAATGCACTGAATGGAAATCTACCTTAACGCTCTGCCGACTCACTGAATGTTGTTCTTGACTTTAACCAAAGCTATCATTTTTATTCTAGTTGGGTAAACTTTGCAGAGTGAATCTATTGCAATTCAAATTTTCATAAATAAATTGTACTCTATATCTGAATTAATCAAGTTCTTAAACCATCCAATCAGATTATAGAGCGTTTTCACTCATGTGATCGGTGGCCCATTGGGGGTGGTGAAACAATACGAAATATTTTAATAAAAAAGAGCTATTTCCCATACCGTACACCAATATGACCGCCATTTCATTGTTTTGGTACACCAATATGGCTGCCGTGACGTAAGATGAAAACGCTCTATAGAATCGGCCAGCCGATGCCAGGGCCATTTTCGCCGACTCCCGATCGACGTGGAGGCAAAATGCCCTGGGTACGAGGTTGCCAAGCTCGGACAGGTGTACTCGGATTTTAATTGCGGTCCTCAGCGGTGAGAGCCAGCGGTTAATAGCGCGCACCACGCGCGTGTACGTGTGCCATTAACGCGTTGCCTTTATCGGGCGTTGAAGGTTTTTGGATGGGTCTATTATTTATATTGGAAGGAAACCAGAATCAGATTGGCGTGTAGACCTCCTGCCGAAGAAACGTAAATATTTTTGATTAACAATGAAGGCGACCTCTCAGTTTTACTTTTTAATGATTTGGCTTTACGACTGCACCAATTAATTATTTATCGAGTGGGAAAATTACGCCCCGAACTTCACTCCTTGTTCACAATATGTCGCTTTTTATCATTCGCTAGTATAGCAAAACCAGAAACTGAACGTTCGTTTTAGAAAAGAACTGAAATAACACGATGCAGCTGCCAACATCCATCAGGCCGAACTGTTTTTACAGTTATTCGGTATAACTATACTTCCCGACGAGCGTTTTCAGTGCAAAAAGGAATTGATATAATGCTAAGTCAACAGTAACCGAATAAAATTTACCTTCAACTTTAAATTCGTACCGATATACATAAATTGAGCTTTGACTTCTCTTCCAAAACCGATCTCCCAAGAAAAATTAATTATATATTTTGGCGTCATAGAGAGAACAAATAGACCGAAACAAAGTGCTTCTGAAAAGAAGGGTTTTAGACCACGTCCACACGTATACGTTTTCCTAGCGTTTTCATATTGTTTCAGGTAATGAGAACAATATAAAAACGCTATGAAAATGTATACGTGTGGACGTGGTCTTAGAATTTAATATTATTTACCTATATCACTGAATAGATAAATATGTGAAATATGTGCCCACTGGAGATCGGACGCGAATATTTTAATTTACTTATCAAATACTAAGTGTAGATGATGAATACTTCGTTTAAGAGTTATAAGAAACGTTAGATAAGATCATTTTAACTCAGAAAAAACTGAATTTGAGCCGCTGGTGTCCAATAACTTTGATAAAACATTGATGTTTTTGAATTTTCCCTTATGAATTATTAATGAATTTGATAAGTTTATATAGAGAATAATACATGGATGTGTGGAAATATGAAATTTATTTCGAGTGTTGACCAGGATATCTCACGAGTGAGCGAAGCGAACGAGTAAGATATCTTGGTCAACACGAGAAATAAATTTCATATTCCGCACATCCATGTATTGTTCTGTTTATTATATAAAAAAATTGTCCTATAGACTTTATTCAAAAATCACCGCCGAATTAAAATTCTTTTATATACATATGAATTAGCCCTTATGAATTCGTTTTCATGTGTGAAATTCAAAAGAATTTTTACTTTAAAACGAGGTCATAAGGGCTAATTTATATGCACATAAAAGAATTCTAATTCGGCGGCCATTTTTGAATAAGGTCTATTGCCTTACAAATATTGCATTAAACTATAATGCTGATTTAGCGATAATCGTCACATGTGAGACTATCATGAATAATCACACATACATGTGAGATCATTTTTATTAGTGGCGGAAAAATCAATAAACTGAACACTCTATTTTATATAATAAATACCTATATCGTGCCATTACAGTGATGCAGCGGTTTATCTGGATAGAATTCTTTACTACTGCTCATAGTGATAATATCCATTAATACATAAGTCATAATACAAGGCTTGCGAATACATACAGTTGTACTTTATATTAGGTTTAAGCAAGTCTAAATCAAGTCTTTGATCTATCAAAACTGGATCCTTGCAAAATTTTAGGTTAATTCAGACGAGCACAAACAATTATGGCAACCAAAGTCATTATCAGATCGACACCATTGCGGAAGGCAAACGAATTGGGGTTTGTGTCGTACATTATGAGCAAATAAGCCTTTGTCTTCGTTACAAGTACTGTACAGTTCTCCCAGGTTCCATTGGTATTGACAACACTTTGGTTAAATCGTGTACGTGTTTCAATGTTAACAATATAGTTGTCAATAGCTTCAGGCGAGATGGTCGCGTTTGATGTTTTCAAACCAGTGTACTCCTGTTGACGAATAGGAGGTATTCCAGTCTCATTCTTTTCGTACGAAACTTTCGTGGCAACATTTAACACGTTTTGGGTGTCATCTCGCGTCAGATTACCGGTAGTACAATTCGTGCCGTCGGCGTTTTCAACTCTGTACTCTTCTTCCTTGATTCTCAGTGCTCGCTTCTTCGGAATTACAACGTATGAACCATGATACGGTGAATAGCGTTGACTGTGTAACGGACTTTTAAGTAGGGAATACACCAGAGCACCTGCTACAGCGGCCCCAACGAAACGTTGTCGAAACGTTTTGGGAACTGTTTTAACTTGGCTCTTGATGATACTCGAATGAAACGTAGTGACAGGTAGAGGTTTATTTGGTAGCACACCCTTTTTAGCTTTAACGGGCGGGACACGACGGTTACGTCGAGTCGACTTTCTGTTTGTAGATGTGGACGAAACTCGTTTTGAAGATTTACCAGACCTTCTCGTTTTTGCGTCAACGTTGTGGTAACATTCTAAAACTAGTACACCGAGAACAATGAAGAGCACAAACAGACGTGTTGAACGAGCTGCCATTATTGCGTACCGTATGTATGTGTAATGGCGAGTTTGCAGTATATATTTATATATTTAGATGATAATTACTTCAGTGTTGAATTATTCACATCATGCCCAAGTAAAACGCGTACAAATATTTAATTAATGTCAAGCAGACCAAGGGGCCGTTTTCATTAATGAGTTTCCACCAAGTCAAAAACAATCGAATACAAATACTCCAAACGAGTGTGAACGCTGTCTTAAATTAGACCTGATTGATATGAGATGAATCTAAGTTGAATTGCTCTTAGTGTAAAAGCTAGGCCCCCAAAGCAAAATATTTATAATGAACTCAAGATATTTAAAGGCACAGTGTCACCATGACGCAAACTTGAAAAACTTTGTGGACAAATTCAAGTTCACATGATTAAAATTATGGTGAATATCGCGCACGTCAAAACTTGGCGTAAATAGTTTGTAAATCCTGGTTCTCATGTCGCCGATCAGGCGCGCAACGAGAGGGGGGTCGGGGGGTGCGAGGGAAATTTTGGAGGTCAAAAATTACTTCTACTCTCTCTGAGGCCTAAATCATGTGATTTAAAACCTTTATACGTGGGTCAAAAGTGTCCTCAATGCAGAAAATGCCATTTTACAGATCCAAAGTTCAAAAATTTCCAGCGGGGCTATGCCCCCGGACTCCCCTAGATTTGTGTCGTAACTTTATCTAAAAACGACCCCCCTTTCAAAAATCCTGGTTGCGCCCTTGTCGACGCCGATGGTCGCCGATCCATGATTTAGATCCATGTTAAGTAAAAGAATAAAAGCACTTCTTTTCTGCATTGTTCTTTATTACTTAACATGCTGCTGCACTTCCCGTTTTAACATGCATCTAAATCACAAATCGCCGACGATCGGCGACATATGAAAACCAGGCTTAAAAAAATGCTTACTTTTTTAACGTTTTAATATATTTTTTCTGTCGCGCAAAAGTATTAATGACGCTGTGCCTTTAATAGGTAATGACTTTTTGTTTGTTTGTCAGTTATAAATAAAGCGGTTTCCCGCTGCCCAATATTTGTTGGACGAAGATATGCTGTAAACGTATACATTGACTACGTTATGTTTCGTCGATCGTCGGTGTGTTGTCGAAATGAGGTATTAATCCAACTGCATTTTTCATATGTGACTATGTCATGCAATATGTATTTTAACAATATAAGGAAGTAGTGATTTGCTCGACATTCAAACATGAAACATTTGTAAAAAAAAAACTAATTAACTTGCTATCGCCGAAACCGCTTTAGATGCACAGATGAAGATTATGTGTTGGCCCTCACACCATATATAGCGAGTGCGATTAATAGGGATTCGAAGTAACTGAAACAATTTTCAGTTTTCATGTCACTGTTTTTCATTGAAAACGACAACTTTGCATTACTGTGTGATCCTTTTTGCAAAAGAATATATTTTTTTAATACTAACATCAAGACTGAAAATCAAATAGCCCACCTAGATGAGCTGACGACTCCTGTCACAAAATGGCTTTAATCAGCCGCAAGACGAGGTTTGAATCAACGTTAGATATACAAATTTAATCGATGCCATTTTCAAAACCGCAGTATACACAGGACAGCCGTTAAAAAATATTTTGAAAAGTCAACTAAACCTTTTGAAGTTATATTTTCTTCTGAAAAGGGTATCATCTAATTTAGCAAAAGTAGAGAAAAATATGGATTTCGAGGTAAAGCAAATAATTTATCAGGTGCTTTTGCGTCTTCAGTTTACGTTTATTTATATAAAAGCATTGTGATGTCCTTGTGGCTTTCGTGTAAAAGAAACATTGTAATTGCTGTCATTGGAGCGGCCACATCAAGGCATTCCATGCGCTTGATATCGTTCGGACAAAAATGAACTATATCTTCAACCTGCTATCGATCTACTACTCCCATTTTGAATTTTTTTTTTTTATATCAATTAACGACAAAATCATAATATTACGATTTGTTCAATTAATAACGAGTGTAATTTTGGCATTAATAATAACATGAAAGTGTTTCTGACCGTAATTGGCTTATTGACCGCCACTGCATGTTAATTATACCAAACCGAGAGAAACAACAATGCAAAAATTTGTTATGCCAGCAAATAAAGTGTTAAAGGATGGATGGATTGGGAAAATGGTTAACACGTTGAATCCTTTAAGGTTTATTCTGGCTAATAACGCCAGACGATTTTATTCAGCACAGAGAGAGGTCCAGGCCCAAGTCCAGGCCTCATGCGAAGTGTTAAAAGATTTTTTTAATGGAAAAGTTATATTTGTACAAAAATCTTCTGTATTGCCAGCAAGAAGAAAGTCACACTAGATCTTGGAAGAGAAGACAAGGATGGATCAGTGATGGATTTACAGGGGGTGGGGCGCACCCCCCTGGCCTTGGCCAAGGGGGGTGCCAATTGCCTTGTCAAATCCAAGTACATTCAATGTCCGTGTAAACTTCATAGGACCTAGGTATTAGGTATAGCTATCTGCTATCATATGATTCATAGATATATGATTCATATATTAGCTATCATATGATTCATAGGTATTAATAGGTGTAAAAATATATTTTCTGGTGGGCTTCGCCCCCCTAACCCCCAGCCCCACCACCAGCTCGGCCCCTGGACCCTGCCGCCATCAGCGGCGCTCCACCCTGCCTCGGTCGCTGCAGGTCTGATCTCACTTCGCTCGCTCAGCACCCCCCTACCAGATCAAGCTGGATCCATCAATGGGATGGATATAGCTTAATAAGAAATCGTACTTCCCCATGTTTGCAAAAACATTTTGACTGTTTTCTATTCAAATGCATTCTATATATACAGTACACCTAAACACAATTACAAATGTAAGAATGTTTTAGCCTTCAGTGTCTTCTATTACTAAATATTTTATCACTATACATATCTTCTAAGGTTTTACTTGACATATGTCTGAACAAGCAAGATCACGTTTTATGTTGTATAACAACTACTGTATATAATTATTACTACAAAACAATCATTTCACTCATGTGCTATAACTTCTGCCCAACATTCATATTACAATATAGAAAATAAACTATGCAACCTGCATGCTAAAAGTTTGGCTTACTCTACGTTTAATTTCCCATCGGTACCAAGCCCGACTATAAATAACGAAGTAAACGAACACTTATGAATAAGTATTACTGCCTTGAAAGATGCAACAACAACGACAATTGTTACTGCCTTGAAAGATGCAATAATTACTGCCTTGAAAGATGCAACAACAACAACAAGAACAACAGCGACAACGACGACAACAACAGTAACAACAAACAAACAAACAAACAAACAAACAAACAAACAAACAAACAAACAAACAAACAAACAAACAAACAAACAAACAAACAAACAAACAAACAAACAAACAAACAAACAAACAAACAAACAAACAAACAAACAAACAAACAAACAAACAAACAAACAAACAAACAAACAAACAAACAAACAACAATCTAGTTTTGTGCGTTATTCCTTGCATAGTGATTTCTGTTCTTCATCTTTCATTTGAGTTGGTGTCGACTGTCGAGTGTAAATTTCAATATTTCTTGCGCAGTAAATACACCAGCCAGCTGGTTATTTTACCGCAAAAACAAATCACTATATACAAAACATGTTCCAGTAATATATCACAATACACATTCTATACCGGATTCCGGCTCACTGTTAAACCAGGTCACCTATAACGTTGAAAAAACCTGTAAGAAATATACAGAACAATAATGAATACGTAAAATCCAGGTAAACAGTAAGGAGTATGGGAACGAATTGCTAATCGACAATGTTGATTGGTTACTTAGGCTATGTGCACACGGTAACGTTTTCGAGCGTTTTCGTATTGTTTACTGTTCTCAAGGGAATCGAAAACAATCGGCTCATTACTTGAAACAATACGAAAATGCTCGGAAACGTTACCGTGTGCACATAGCCTTATAGCCAGTCCGAAAACTCGTTCGTATTAGGTAGCTAGGTCTTTACTGATAAACATCCCTTAAGAACCCACCCTGAGCGCCCTTTCTGAGGGTCCACAAGCGCCCTGGGGTCCACAATGAGCTTCTTGAGTTCCGAATCCCGTTCGATATTTGGTACCCTTTCCCGTGTCCCGACAAGTCGAATCCCGACCAACGCCTTCGTTATTTAGAAACCCCGAATCCCGTTGTTCAATTCTCCTTATTTCCCGAATCACGACAGCAAATATTTCTAAATCTCGTTTCCCGTCATTTTTTGAAATCCCGAATCTCGTCCATTTTTTTCTCTTGTATCCCGTTTCTCGTTATCAAAACAACCGTTATCCAGCGTCCCGAAAAACCTATTCTTCACCCTCCTCTGTAGTTACTAATTTATTAGGACGAGGGCTACCTTGTATTGACAAAAGACCAGATCTACGTACCAACGTTGAAAGTGGAATAACTAGGCTCGTCGTATCTGGTGGGAAACTTGGTAACAAGTGAAGCAATAGCCTCACTTGATTTGTAGCAAGGAATAGGAAGAGTACTGAAATCTGGAGGAGAATGACTCTGCAAGTACTTGTTGATACATGATTGACTGTAAATAAATGGCCTTTCTTCACTAAATCTATGGCGAGAATTATCTATAATCTCTTGCAATTGAAACTGTTCATCGATGCTCAAGGTTGGGGATACACTGAGCCTTCTGCGGACATGTTCTTCTGCATTTCTGTGAGCTTGAGAAGACTTTTTTCTTGGAAGGCTCTGGTGGAAAAGTCTGGTTTGAGATGATACGCTAAAAGTGTTGCTTGGTAAACTGGATGTTGAGTGTGGGTGATGCCTTAGGTGGTTTTCTCCTGGTCTTGTTGCTTGGCAAGGGTACTCAAACACGTTATCTTCAAGTTCCTAAAATGACAACAGATAAGACGTAAAATACGGTATATATTGTGGTTACATTGTTTTTGCTTCAACACTGCACCTGTTCGACTCACGGATGGTGCGCAGCAAATTAAAGCTTTATATATAATTGTACAATTATACAGTACAGCTAACAAGTCCCCACATTAAATTCAACCCATCTGGGTGGAACTGACACAGCTAAAAAAACGTTGCGCACATGCAGGGTGATTTTAAAACCTTTAAAACTCTCCGTATTAATTTTTCCCGGGGGGCGGGGGGGCGGGGGAGCTGGCTCTGGGGACGAGATTGTATTAATTTTAAAATCTATTTTTTAGTCGTTCCCAGAGCCTGCGGTCCTTTTGGATCGCTGACTCAGTCTTAGTCCTTTCGCGCTCTTTCGCGGCCACAGCTTGGCACCTATATTAAATCATTCTCGTGGCAATAAAATAATAAAAATAGCGAAATTTCTACTACAACGAGAAGCTAGTCCTTTATAATGCGTACCGTATCGTACCAGCTCAGTATACTGTGGAAAATGCGCTTTCTATTAAATCTAATAGGTAAAAATGATGTTGCATAATTCATGTTTTAAATTGCGATTTTTTGGTACTATTTAGTCTAGTTTTCATCAGTACACCTCATATATTCTTTCTTGAAATGTTTAAAAAATTAATTTAGTACCTCTTCTGTTTTTACAGACTTTCTTTTCTCACTTCTGGCACTTCTTCTGGGAAGTATTCGGCTAAAACTGCACAGCAATTCGCCAAGTCTAGTACACTATAAAAAGGTATGCAAATTAAGCAAATAATCATTTTATGTCGTCAGTAACATATATAATTCAACTGAAATTACGGTTTTACAACTTAATGAGGGTTAATCAGGTCGACATCACCTAATGTACATCACTCAGACCTTCCCCCTGATTGGCCAATAATTGAAATTGTTGCTTACCAAAAAAATACTGATTGGCCAATAATTGAAATTGTTGCTTACCAAAAAAATACTGATTGGCCAATAATTGAAATTGTTGCTTACCGCAAAAATAATTGGCCAATCAGAAGAAGGCATTTATTTATTTATTTATTTATTTATTTATTTATTTATTTACAGTTATTTAAACACGGTAGCCTTTCAACTTGTAACTAAACCTAAGAGTTATAAAAGTACCAAAAGTCATATAAATCAAGAGAAAGAAAAGAAAGAAAAAGAAAGTTGATTTTCAAAGGGCTGTGTAAGAAATAAGATAAAAACTATATTTACAAGAATAAGAAAACACTAAATAGATATATTTACATAAAAAATTTATGATATATTAAAAGAAAAGTGACACACGTTTAAAATTTGATAAGAATATTATGGTATTAAACAGCCACTGGGCTTCTAAAATTTTCCATAAACAGGGAGATCATTCCAGACTCTGTGATGTCAGACCCATGACATATGTGATGTCAGACCCATGACCCTCTGTGATGTCAGACCCATGACATATGTGATGTCAGATTAGACCTGATATACCCTCATTGAACTGTGGACACAGGATTTTTTAGGGAGGGGGGGAGGGGGGGGGGAAGTGAGTGTCAAATTGGTGTGAGAAGCCTCTAATGCACCCCCATGCAAGCTCTAAGATTATCCAATGCACATGCTTCCCTGGGAGAATTTCCTGAATTTTGAGGGCAGTTTTAACAAAAAAACATATCGAGGTCATAAACAAAGACACACTATAATTTTATAATGGATCGAGTGATTTTTAATTACTTTTTAAAAATTAATTTTTAACAGCTTATAATAATAGCCCACAATGTTGAATGGTCAAAATTCATTTATACAATAATAGGACTGGTTTTCTAAAATTATGAAAACACAACTTAAGTATTAATTCTTTCGGCCTGAGTCAACAGGCCGAAAGCTTAGCAAAGAAATATTTTACGTGGTGTTTCCACAAAACTTATTTATAAGTTATACAACTTAAGTATGTTTCAATTTTTAAACATTTAAAATACAGCACATGACTATATCTAGAAAAGAATGTTACTGATGTTGTTATGTGATAACTTTATTTTCATCTTGATATGAAAAAGTGCTACCCAGGCTCTGTTGTACATACCCATGTTTGGATGTTTGGCTTCGTCCACGATTTAGGATGAAATAACCCATTTAAAACCTGTTTAATTAAATGGTCTTGTTTTGTTTTCTGCTCTGATTTGGACTGAGTTCGAGATTGTAAACAAGCAACTGAAATGCTTCAGAATATTCTGTGGGATTTGGAAATGCTATAGAATATTGTATAGAGTCTCAAACTCCTACAGAGATCTATAGAACATTTTCATAGGGCTAGCTTCAGAAAGCCCAGTGGTGAATGAGTGCAATACAACAAGGTCGTGGGTTCAATTCCTACCTGAAGGCCTGTGTAGTTGCATTTTTTGCAACTGGTCCTGGTTTGGTCTTAAAATGTATATATATATTCTACACTCGAATTTTCCTTCACCCAAAATCCTTAGAACATGCTATGTAATCGCATGAAATGCCCAGTATTACTTATAATATAGCCAGTTAATAAATAAATAAATTCTCTCCTGGCATTACCACCTTATATATACAGAACTCGCGATCAAGCTCTCAGCAATGCCCTCCGTGGCTCAGTAGTCAGAGCATTGCACTAGAATCACAAGGTCGTGGGTTCAATTCCTGCTGGAATTTGGTCTTAAAATGTATATATTCTACACTCGAATTTTCCTTCACCCAAAATGCTTAGAACATGCTATGTATTTGAGTGAAATGCCCAATATTACTTACAAAAGTAGAACAACCTCTCACAATAATCAAGCTCTCTTACCTGTGGGAAAACTCGCAGATCATCTACAGTATCAGTATATTGTTCTACAGTCTTTTCCACCTCATGCAATCTCTGTGCAACATCTCTCAGTTTTCCATCTAACTCTGTCCACTCCTTGCTTCTCTCTTGCTGTTGCATGTCATGTATTTGCTTCTGAAGGGAATCCAGTTTGTCTTCAATCTCCACATTGTCGGCCAGCTCTTTTAGTTTTTCTTGTAATTCTCTTGCTTCTTCTTGTTCCAAGAGTCTACTGCTTAGTTCCTTTATTACTTTTACTTCTTTTTTATAAAATTTCACACTGCGATTTAGTTCCTGCATAGCCAGTTTCTGTAATTTGATATGACCTTTTATTTCGGTCTTTGTTCGCTCACTGCTTGTTGAAGCATGCTGAAATTAATTTGTAATACTTAAATAAAACAATTGTTAAAACTCACTGTATATAAATTCTGGGACTTTCTCACTCTCAAGTACCATCTCACTCTGGCACCATGTCACTCTCTAGTATCATCTCACTCTGGTACCTTCTCACTCTCTCGTACCATCTGACTCTCTGGTACCATCTCACTCTACATCTCACTCTCTTCTACCATCTGACTCTCTGGTACCACCTCACTCTCTGGTACCACCTCACTCTCTGGTACCACCTCACTCTCTAGTACCACCTCACTCTCTGGTATCACCTCACTCTCTGGTACCTTCTCACTCTCTGGTACCACCTCACTCTCTGGTACCTTCTCACTCTCTATTACCACCTCACTCTCTGGTACCATTTCACTCTATTACCACCTCACTCTCTGGTACCACCTCACTCTCTGGTACCACCTCACTCTCTAGTACCACCTCACTCTCAAGTACCACCTCACTCTCTGGTACCATTTCACTCTCTGGTACCACCTCACTCTCTGGTACCTTCTCACTCTCTATTACCACCTCACTCTCTGGTACCATTTCACTCTATTACCACCTCACTCTCTGGTACCACCTCACTCTCTGGTACCACCTCACTCTCTGGTACCATTTCACTCTCTATTACCACCTCACTCTCTGGTACCACCTCACTCTCTGGTACCACCTCACTCTCTGGTACCATTTCACTCTCTATTACCACCTCACTCTCTGGTACCTTCTCACTCTCTGGTACCATCTCACTCTCTGGTACCTTCTCACTCTCTGGTACCATCTCACTCTCTGGTACCACCTCACTCTCTGGTATCACCTCACTCTCTGGTACAACCTCACTCTCTGGTACCACCTCACTCTCTGGTACCACCTCACTCTCTGGTACCACCTCACTCTCTGGTACCATTTCACTCTCTATTACCACCTCACTCTCTTGTACCACCTCACTCTCTGGTACCATTTCACTCTCTAGTACCATCTGACTCTCTGGTACCACCTCACTCTCTGTTACCACCTCACTCTCTGGTACCATTTCACTCTCTATTACCACCTCACTCTCTGGTACCACCTCACTCTCTGGTACCACCTCACTCTCTGGTACCATTTCACTCTCTATTACCACCTCACTCTCTGGTACCTTCTCACTCTCTGGTACCATCTCACTCTCTGGTACCTTCTCACTCTCTGGTACCATCTCACTCTCTGGTACCACCTCACTCTCTGGTATCACCTCACTCTCTGGTATCACCTCACTCTCTGGTACAACCTCACTCTCTGGTACCACCTCACTCTCTGGTACCACCTCACTCTCTGGTACCACCTCACTCTCTGGTACCATTTCACTCTATTACCACCTCACTCTCTGGTACCTTCTCACTCTCTGGTACCACCTCACTCTCTGGTACCACCTCACTCTCTGGTACCATTTCACTCTCTAGTACAACCTCACTCTCTGGTACCACCTCACTCTCTGGTACCACCTCACTCTCTGGTACCATTTCACTCTCTATTACCACCTCACTCTTGTACCACCTCACTCTCTGGTACCATTTCACTCTCTAGTACCATCTGACTCTCTGGTACCACCTCACTCTCTGTTACCACCTTACTCTCTGGTACCATTTCACTCTCTATTACCACCTCACTCTCTGGTACCATCTCACTCTCTGGTATCACCTCACTCTCTGGTACCATTTCACTCTGTATTACCACCTCACTCTCTGGTACCACCTCACTCTCTGGTACCTTCTCACTCTCTTGTATCATCTGACTCTCTGGTACCACCTCACTCTCTGTTACCACCTCACTCTCTGGTACCATTTCACTCTCTATTACCACCTCACTCTTGTACCACCTCACTCTCTGGTACCATTTCACTCTCTAGTACCATCTGACTCTCTGGTACCACCTCACTCTCTGTTACCACCTCACTCTCTGGTACCATTTCACTCTCTATTACCACCTCACTCTCTGGTACCATCTCACTCTCTGGTATCACCTCACTCTCTGGTACCATTTCACTCTCTATTACCACCTCACTCTCTGGTACCACCTCACTCTCTGGTACCTTCTCACTCTCTTGTATCATCTGACTCTCTGGTACCACCTCACTCTCTGTTACCACCTCACTCTCTGGTACCATTTCACTCTCTATTACCACCTCACTCTCTGGTGCCATCTCACTCTCTGGTACTACCTCACTCTCTGGTACCATTTCACTCTCTATTACCACCTCACTCTCTTGTACCACTTCACTCTCTGGTACCATTTCACTCTATATTACCACCTCACTCTCTGGTACCACCTCACTCTCTGGTACCACCTCACTCTCTATTACCACCTCACTCTCTATTACCACCTCACTCTCTAGTACCACCTCACTCTCTGGTACCATCTCACTCTCTGGTACCACCTCA
Source organism: Corallium rubrum (assembly GCA_964035015.1). Classification (NCBI taxonomy): domain Eukaryota; kingdom Metazoa; phylum Cnidaria; class Anthozoa; order Scleralcyonacea; family Coralliidae; genus Corallium; species Corallium rubrum. The sequence goes on along the minus strand of OZ035999.1, from coordinate 5,712,048 downwards.
CTCTCTAGTACCACCTCACTCTCTGGTATCACCTCACTCTCTGGTACCTTCTCACTCTCTGGTACCACCTCACTCTCTGGTACCATCTCACTCTCTGGTACTACCTCACCCTCTGGTACCATTTCACTTTCTATTACCAGTACCATTTCACTCTATTACCACCTCACTCTCTGGTACCATCTCACTCTCTGGTACCACCTCACTCTCTGGTACCTCCACACTCTCTGTACCATTTCACTCTCTAGTACCACCTCACTCTCTGGTACCATCTCACTCTCTGGTACTACCTCACTCTCTGGTACCATTTCACTCTCTATTACCACCTCACTCTCTTGTACCACTTCACTCTCTGGTACCATTTCACTCTCTATTACCACCTCACTCTCTGGTACCACCTCACTCTCTGGTACCACCTCACTCTCTATTACCACCTCACTCTCTATTACCACCTCACTCTCTAGTACCACCTCACTCTGTGGTACCATCTCACTCTCTGGTACTACCTCACTCTCTGGTACCATTTCACTCTCTATTACCACCTCACTCTCTTGTACCACTTCACTCTCTGGTACCATTTCACTCTCTATTACCACCTCAGTCTCTGGTACCATCTCACTCTCTGGTACCACCTCACTGTCTGGTGCCATCTCACTCTCTATTACCACCTCACTCTCTGGTACCATCTCACTCTCTGGTACCATCTCACTGTACCACCTCACTCTCTGGTACCATTTCACTCTCTAGTACCATTTCACTCTCTATTGCCACCTCACTCTCTGGTACCATCTCACTCTCTGGTACCACCTCACCCTCTGGTACCATCTCACTCTCTGGTACCACCTCACTCTCTGGTACCTTCTCACTCTCTGGTACCATCTCACTCTCTGGTACCACCTCACTCTCTGGTACCATCTCACTCTGGTACCATGTTACTCTCCAGTACCTTATCACTCAATTTCTCATTTTCTTACTATCTGGTATTGCACCTTCTTACTCTCTGGCACTTTCTGGCTTCTTACTCCACAATTCTACAGTAATTCATAAGTTAGTGCTTTAAAAACGCAGTATAATATATACTTTAAATTACCTGCTGCCTTTCTTGTAACTCCTCATAACTCCTATACAAAATTGGTATAGTATCTGCAATATCTTTCCTTCCAATGTGCACAAGGACATTCTGTAAATTTTTCACAGTTGCTCGAATAGGCGTTCGCCTGCTCCATTTCACCAACAACTGGTATGCCTTTTCCTTCTCACCTTCTTGACAATGATCAAGATCAATGTTATCAACTAGACTTTCATTCATAAGCAAGTGACGACCAACTTCTTTCCAGCACTGCCAGATACACCCACTAATGTCCCACAGAAGAGCATCGTTTCCTGCAAGCCTGAGTATGCGTTGACGTTGTTTGATGCAGCGAAGTGGGTGTACCGTGGAGATTTCATCATCGCTGCTTATACTATCGTCCGTATAGCTTCCATCTGAATCTTCAAGATTGTGTGGTAATGCATTCGTTGAAATAAACATGGGGGAGCCTTGACAATACACTTGATTTCTTCTAGGCATTTCGCGACCTTAAATATACAAAGTCAAAGATCGCGTGTCAAGCACTTGAGTGAACGGTATTGTTTAATTTAGAGTTTAGTACACTGGCAGTTTGGTACAAAGCAGCGAGATTACTCCTGCGTTTCTGAGCTAAAGCTTTATATCACTGAGTCTGAGTGGGATTGTTTTCGTCTGCAAGAGATATATAGCATGACTATTCCGAACAAGTGTCGGTGATTCCAAATTCAACATCCTATTAATCCATTAGTGTGTCAAATATATTGATCCACCTAAATTAACACTTTGAGGCCTGGGCATCCCCCTGTGCTGAATAAAATCGTTTCGTGTTTAGTCAGAATAGACTACTAAAAGACTCGTCTTCAGGCTTCAAAGAGATAGATTTTAACACTTTGAGGCCTCCTCTCCCTGTGCTGAATAAAATCCTCTGGCATTAGACTCGTTTTCAGGCTTCAAAGTGTTAAGGCAGCGATACAGAATAATTCATTATCTTCCAAAACAAAACAGTTAAATGTTAACTTTCTGATTGTGATCGTGATTGTTAGTAAATAACTGAAGCTATATTGGTCAATCTAAAAGATCATCGACCGATTAAGAAACTCAATGCCATTTAATTATCTTCTAAAACAATAAACAGCTAAACATAAAGTAAACATTTACTGAAGCTATGCATACATCCTCGCGGCTATGGCTTTGGTAAACTAGGACACGTATACTTGAACCTCTACATAAAGAATGCAGTTAATATCAAGGTGAAGTGCGATCAAAGTAAACAAAATAAATATTGCGATGTTGCCTAGAGCTTTTGGTTTTCTAGTAGACAAGACATGCACGGGCCGGTAAATACGATAGCCTGGGTGCAGACGCTTAATTGTTTCGAAGGAATCTTCGGTTAACTGGCTAGGTCAACAAAATAAATATTGCGATGTTACTTCTAGGGATTTCCGTTTTCTAGAGTAGACAAGACATGTATGGGCCGGTAAATACGATCACCTGCGTGCAAAGGCTAAGGCCCGTTTCAAACGTCGAACTTGCCATGTGCCGAGCTTAATAGTTTGAATTAAGCACATGATAAGCTCGACGTTTGAAACAATTAAGTTCGACTGTTTTAATTAAGTTCGACCGCGAAGTTAAGTTCGACCGGTTTGGTCGAGTAGAACGACCAAAGCGCGACAAAGCGCGACGTGGTTTCAAACGTTGAACTTATCATGTGCCGAACTTAATGCAATTCACGAAAAAACGTGTTTGTCTAGTTTTTCTAACTGTAATGCAAGCTGAAAACATGAAACTTTATACGCACGGCGGTCTTTTCGAGTAAATATAGATGCGAGAAGAGATCATTACTGTTTGTATCGTAATAAGCATGTAATCGATGCGCTGAGTTTGAAGTTTGAAGAAGATGAAGAAGTCAATCATTCCGCATTCAACTGACAACAAGCTTGTGTAAGGCAGATTCAAGTCAATCATCTACTCATAATTATTCTGTTCTCTTTTCTCGCTCTCTTCTGATTTACCGTCACCATTTTCCGACAAGAAAATAATGAGATATAGACAAGAAAAACGAAAACCGTGCGATTCATGGCACATTATTCATGTTAAGCGCTGCACATTCGCGTAGGTGGCCACTGACCAAATCCAACGAATGCTCGCCGCTAGCAATTAAGTTCGACATGTTAGGCTTGACGTTTGAAACCACGTCGAACTTTGTCGAACTTAATATGTATTAAGTTCGGCACATGATAAGCTCGACGTTTGAAACGGGCCTAAGGAATCTTCGGTTAACTGGCTAGGTCACGAAGTCTGCATTATATGGCTCGAAAAGTTGAAAACTTGTGTATAATGTATCTATTTACACGTTGTTATACTTATATTTATGTATATATATATGACCCTCTATCACGGCTGGCAGCCAGAAAGTGAAACCGGTCTTTTGTTACAAATTACAATACTGAAGTCTAAACAACGTGATATAAACTTGCCTGACATTTCTTAGTATGGTTGTGGTATTGTATTTCTCATCCTCAAATGATGTAGTCGCTTATGAACATTGTACATCGGTTATGTAGCCAACTCCTACGGGAAAAGTTGCTAATCACGTCCAGCGATAAAAGAATCCAAGCACGGCGGGAAGATTACCTTCCGAGATGGTAAATTTTCTTTGGGTGACGTAACTTCCTAAATATAGTAAGAGCGGGAAATGGCGTCTGGTTGGCACTCGCTTGGTACGTCATAATCGTCGAAAGTACGCATGCTGGAAAGTGCTGAAAGATTTGCTGAAACCTCTCCAGGCTCCAAGTTTCTATCGATCCGGGTTAAAAAAGAGGTCTGGATGTACAGGCTCTCGTAGCAAAATTTAGAAATTCATTTCGTCTGACGTTTCTTCTTCATATCAGACCCAAATGTCTTACATTTTCGTTTTTGATAAATTAATATTACTGATCGTATTATAGCTTAGCTATGATTTATTCGTCTCAAACTCATTAATAATTCATGAGGAAAACACAAAGAAAATCAGTACTGTGTCGGTGGTTTGGATATCGGAGGAAGAAATTACATAAATCAAGCAAACTTTTACCCCGATTTTTTCTTAAACTACTGATTTGTTTGAGATGCTATATCATACACTCGGAGGAGTGTTTCATCAGGATATCCAAACACTTCGAAGTTTGTTCAAAAACCTCGGCTTCGCCTCGCTTTTCAACAAACGTCTCGGTCTTCGGTGCTTTTGAAAAGAGCAAAGCGAAAGGGTGGTAAACTGACAAATTTAGTCATATTTCGTTCCAAAGGATCTTGGCTGTTACCAGTCCACAATTTCGCTTTGCTCTAGCCAGAATTTAATCGTCTGACATAACCCATAAGTCTGGATTAATTATTTAGTTTTCTGTTAAAGTAAATAAAATGATAAGGTTTTGTTGAGAAATTCGTTGTAGTTCTAGAAAAAAAATATAAGCGTTTAAAAAAGCTTCGGAGTTCTGCTTCCGGGGGAGACAGTGAGACATTTTCCTGATTTTATTCCGATATCTTAATATTTCAAATTTTTCTTTATTCTTAAGAAAGAAGTACACGTAAAATATTTATTTGCTAAGCTTTCGGCCTTTTGACACAGCCTTCATCATTTGCTCTGATGAACACCTGAGTCAACAGGCCGAAAGCTTAGCAAATAAATATTTTACGTGGTGTTTCCACAAAACTTATCTGTATTAAATTATTACCAAACATCGCAGGTTTCCTCCGGGTACTCCGGTTTCCTCCTGTAGAAACACTTGACCAATGAGGGATGGCCCTTACTAGACCTCTAGGGAGAACAGTTAGCTTTTAACTGATAGAGATATCCAGTATAAATAAGATTAGTTTTAAGGCCCGTTTACACTATTACGGTACGGTAAGTCTTCCTTTGAAAAATCACTACGTTTCTTTGTTGTGTTTACACTATTCCGGAGTGGTTTTCCGTAGCGTAGTCACTACGCTTAGTACTCCAGCTGCAAATCACTACGCTATGGCAAATTTACCGTACCGTCATAGTGTAAACAGACGATTTTTTTGTTACGGAACGCTCACCCCAATCCAGACCACCACCGTACCGTAATAGTTAAACGGGGCCTTAGTTTAGTTTTATGGTCGAAAGCCACTCAGGTAACAACTATATATGGTGCAATCATGCAATTGACGACATTGACGTCATAGTTTTGGATTTGTTACAAAAATGTCAATGTATTCGAAACTTCGATAAATTTTTCGTCAAAGTTTTGACAGTGATGTTCATGTTACCGAAAATGCCGCCAAATAGTATATTCTTATGACGCCAGTTTGGCTGTCATATGACTGTCGCCCCGCGGTTTGCCAAGACACACAACCGTCGAATACCGACACGCGTCTTCTAGGGGAATTATGTTTGATTAGACTATAAATTATTGTCAATACCGGGTAATGGCATAGTATGAGTAATGGAGTAAATTAGTATATATTTTCCAATCGATATGACCATGTAACGTCTAAGTGTTTATTTGAGTTGTATAATTTGTTATTGGTGTCTATACAGTAACTATAGGGCTATACCTATTGGAGTGCATATAACAGCTGAGTGATATATAGGGTTAGGTTTTCCTGGCTTTGCCGCAGCCGTAACCAACAAAAGTCATTGTTTTATGTTTTTATTCAGGTTTATGTAAATTCGTGCACTTCCATGGTTACTGAACATATTGTGTTTTCTGTATGATGTACCAATCATCCAATAGCAACATTTAGGTTCAAATTGTTCAATCGCCCAACCATACTGTTTAAATATTGACAAAGCTAAAACAAAGGATTCGTGCACGTTAAGTATTTGTGTACATATTTAAGACCTGCATTTCAGACGGATCCGGTGATTCCTATAGTTTCCTAGATAAATCAATTAATTTTAAGTAATGCCAGATAATTTCACCTTATTAGGGGATAGATATCCAGAACAGGAAGGGATTAAAAATGTCTTTTAGCCAATATTTTTTTTTGATTTATCAGATTTTAAAGATTTAAAACTTCTGTTTTAACTTAAGAGGTCCAAACATTTCGTTGATAACTACGGTTCGCTTCCCTCTTTCCTTCTATGTCATTTAGAAACGCTAAATAATTTGAGGAGCTTTTCATTGGCAACTCTTGATAATCTATAAGTCTATAATGCATGTCATCACTGATTCACTTACAAAAGAGCGGATTGATACAAAAGGATTTTATGCCACATGGATTATTTTCAACTCATCAGTTTCATACTTTTTAACGTTGATTTTGACTTTTGATGCACACGCGTAAGTACTGCGTGGGTCAAGTATCAGCAACCGCAAAAAAAAACCACTCTTCCGCTCCATATACATATATCTCGATTTTAAAACACCATCTAATTCCTAAATCTTAGACTTAACCTAATTCTAACCGTCAGTGTGTCATCATTTCGGGTTTTTATAGAGATGGCACAGTATCAATACCACATATAAATATCAAGCGTTAGCAAAACTACGGAGCAACGAGAGGCAACTATATAGAAGTATATATTTAAACGACTTATGCACGGCTTTGCTAAGCTTCCTATATTTTGCTCATAGGCTTTGATACTTATGCTAAGATTACGACACCCACCTGGATTACTATACTTGCTATGATTTTGAAGATAGATTATAACTCTTCCCTGCATGTCCGGGGGACTTTTCCCAGCTCCTGAGGTGGCTAAAATCGTCTGACGTTATGGTTAGGATAAAATCCTAAGTGCCTATTCGGACAAGAAAGAAAAAGTTGGTAAACTGCCGAAATTTTAGAGCACGAATAATTTAGTTCATTCGTCAAGTTCGAATGTTCAAAAAATGTATCAATCCAAGGAATGGTGTGAAATACATAAAAATAGAAGACATATACGTAGAACTGAATAATGTTGCGAATTGTAAATCTCTTTTAAAAAGAAAAATCGTGTCGATCAGTGAAATGGCTATTTTCTCTCCATCAGTACAGTACGAAACTTACTGATGTTTGAAGGGTACAGGTGCCTGCCGACGGTGATACGATCAGGTTCAGCGGGACCAGTTTCCCTGATCTAACTCCAAGCACTGTCGAGCCAAGTAAGAAAAAATCACGTTGGCAGCCCACCGGTTACCCAACCATCCATTCGCGACGAATGGTTTAATGCCATATTAGACAGCTCTATATACAACTGTAGTGATATATTTGGCTCATCGATTAAAGCCAAACATGCATGTCGGGCATGTCAGGTCTACATGAGTACGTATGATCTTAGTCCTTGGGCATGGGAGACTGAACTGCCCGGTCAATGGCTGGCAGATATCACTCCAAATATATAGAACTCACTAGCTGTGCAACATAGGCTACGGAATCATATAAGCATAAAGTATGGTCCCATTTGATCCCATAGCTATTGTTATTTTTCTAATTTCCAACTAATTTATTCTGTACAAATTTATAATATTTCTATATAAACCAAAACCATTTGGAAGAAAAATGTATGAATTTACCCTTGTCAAATAAAGCATAATTATTAGTTAGATTAACAGCGTCATATTTATACTGGAAAAGCAGAACGCGACTTATCAGTCTTATCAGGCCATGTCCACACTAATCCGTTTTCAAACGAAAACGGAGACTTTTTTTGCCGGGTTAGGTTAAAACGCGGATACGGACGGACGGACGGACGGACGGATATACCATAACAGCTACGCCGACGTCAAACTTTTTAACGTTTACCTGACGCACTAACTGACAAGCTTCACTGTCATTTTCATTTCAAAGCAATAAAAGTGTTTTTAAAAGCTCGCCAGATGGTGTATCCCAAACTGTTGAATCGAACATGGTGATTGAGAAAAGTCTTTTTTCTTAATATATCTTGTATATAGTGCGTGTCTTGATTGTTTTATCAAAAGATAACTCCCCCTCCTCGTGCAATTGTTCAGACAAAAAATCGGATTTGTTACATGACTCGTGTGACAACTCACTAAGAATATGCACTAAGCGTCGTTACTATTTATAAATATACTTTAAATAAATACTTTACCCTCATATCCGCGTTTTACCCTCATATCCGCGTTTTACCCTCATATCCGTCCGTCCGTCCGCGTTTTACCCTCATATCCGTCCGTCCGCGTTTTACCCTCATATCCGCCCGTCCGTCCGTCCGTCCGTATCCGCGTTTTAACCTAACCCCTTTTTGGCCTTCCGTCCACACTAATCCGGCGTCTTCGGTAAACGAAAACGGAGCGTTTCGAAAACGCTCTCCAGGGTGGAGACATTGAAAAACGAAGATTTTGGAAAACGATTATGTCACGGTTATATTTATTACCTTGGTTTCAGTCACCTAGAACTATTCATTCATACCCCTGTTGGGGTTGCCTCAGAAAAATGATAAGAGGGGGATACAGACGAAAATCGGATCCTCGGAACGAATTTCCGATGGTTTACTCTAATCTAGCCTGCGTGCAGACTCCACCTGAATTTAATAATTTAATATGAGTCTGCACGCAGGCTAACTCTAATCAGGACCTCCAGCGTATCTTCCATACTCAAAATCTGGAACATTTCATTATCACTCATCATCTGAAATATATTGCACATATATGTCGTCGCCCAGCATCAAATTATACGAAGAAACTCTTGTTTGCAGTACCTACCAAGCCATATATTCGTGATCATTGGATCCTAATTGGTAAAGAACTTGGTATTGACCCTAGTCAGGCACGTCACGTAACCCAAAACAAGGCTGAGTTCATTCGTCTGCTCGAGACGCGCTTCCCGCCCTTGAAAGCAGCGAGCGCATCGGAGATATTGGCTCCAGTTATGTGCAACTACACCGAGCCGAACCGAACTGTAGATCTTTTTAGCGTTTTCGACGAAAACGATAGGGTGGACGGAAAAATTTTTCATACATTTTCGATGAAAACGGATTTGCGTGGACATGGCCTTGCAAAAATCGCGTCTTATTTTTAAGCTTATGGCATTTAAGGCGCGATTTGTGCAAGGCACTCAAAAAAGTGTTTCATGAGATATCCGAACACCTTGAACTTGGTAGTTATTTCGTTTCTTAAAGTGCTTATAAACCCAAATATGTTATTACTGCGTATGGATTGTATTTAACTCTTTCAACCCTAGCAGCCTCTCAACGACGAGTAAAATCATCTGGTGTTCGCCAGAGTAAAATACTACTAAAAGGGAATTCAGGGTTGAGAGGGTTGATTGGGATAGGTTGTTAGCCAGAGTAAAAGGGAATTCAGGGTTGAGAGGGTTAATGTCATGTGTATAGTTGAATGCCACAATATTATTTGATTTGAACTTTTAGTTGTTGTTATATTGAAGTTTGTATCCCCAAAGTGGTAATGAAATGGCGTCTATGTAGGCATAATTTACATTTATTTATTTATTTACAAGTTTTGCCAATGACAATACACAAATGATATTACAAAGACAAAGGCAGGAACTGATCACAGACTAGTCTCCAATAACGGGGTCCCATACTATATATATACATGAATTATATTAATGACAACAACAACAACAACAACAACAACAACAATAATAATAATAACTATAATTATATAATAAAAGTTACAGTGAGTCATCTGTCAAGTCATGTCCTAGCAACACAATCTTGCCAATAAGCTAGATATTGGTCGAGATGAATGGCATTTAACACATAAGGACTTGAATGTTCTTGGATTGTCAGGATCGTAAACGTGATTAGTTAATTCTAGATAGTGGTTGAATAATTAACATACACAATGTTCTGTTACGCGAGAACTATTACCCAATTCACATGTTAATGGAATACTTGAATAGTATATTCTGTATTTTATCATTTTTTGTTCATTAAAACCTTCAAGCGGTTTATCATAAGAAAAGAAAACAAAAGGTCCGCTATGCGTACATGTATCTGCGCAAACCCACCACTGAGGATCATGTCAAGATCTTGTGTGATCTTGGAAAATCTTGTAAGATCTTAAGATAATCTTAAGATTTTTACACGTAGATCTTATAAGATTTTAGCGAGATCTTATAAGATAATTAAAGAGAAAGTACACGTTCTCTGACCTTAATAATTTTTTATCATGACTCATGGCTCACAAAAACTGTGGTAGATCACACTCACAAGTTTACTATAAGTCACGTTAAAAGTACTTAACCAGTTTATCAGCAATATCCCCTGTCTTCGAAATGTTTTTGTGCAAAACTTTGTCGGAAATATAGAATTTAACGGCTAACTGCTGGAAGATATATCCCAATGGCCAATAATACGGCTACCGCGGATCTAAATACCCCTGAATCGTCTGTAGGTTTATGCCATGTAGGTACGGAGAAAAGGCTATTTGAACTGACATGAGCGCAAATATCAAATTGCATTATTTACGCTATTTACTTGGCCTACGGTCAAACGCGGTCATATTTAAAGTAAATCAATCGTCTGTAGGTCTGTGCCATTTGGGAAACTTGCACGATTAGATAGAGCGTTAAATTCTGTACAACATATGATTGTGAATTAGAACAAATCGTATAGAATAGCAACGGAGAAAAATCTATTTGAACTGAGATGAGCGCAAATATCAAATTGAATTATTATGCTATTTACTTGGCGTACGGTCGAACGCGGTCATATTTAAAGTAAATCAATCGTCTGTAGGTTTGTGCCATTTGGGAAACTTGTACGATTAGATAGAGCGTTAAATTCTGTAAAACATATGTGAATTAGAACAAATCGTATAGAATAGCAACGGAGAAAAATGTATTTGAACTGAGATGAGCGCAAATATCAAATTGAATTATTATGCTATCACTTGGCGTACGGTCAGACGCAATCATTTTAAAGTATCCCTAAATCATACTACTCCAATCATACAGCATTGCAATTGACTTTCTTCGAAAATAATGTTGTTCTTCGTCTCGCTCCTAACATGGCGAGGAAATATAAACAGTCGCACTACTGCACACATTACAGATCAGCGGTTACACCAAAAAGTTAACCCACAGACACACACACACACACACACACACACACACACACACACACACACACACACACACACACACACACACACACACACAACACGATAACAATATATCTGCGCGTTGCGCAGATACAAAAAACCCACACAAATGCCTACACTGACGTCATCCTCGTTACCATTTTGGAAATACAAACCTCAATATAACAACAAATAAAAGTTCAAGTCAGAAAATATTTTGGCATTATTCGACTATTCACTTTATACATAGAATCCATATCAGTAATATCTTATTTGAGTTTATAGGCATGCACTTTAAACTTACTTCTCTATGTTTGGATATTCGGATGAAGCACTCCTTGTGTATATAAAACACAAACGATGAGTTTGCGAGGAAAACTATAACTTGTGTGGAAATTTGGTCAGTAAAAGAAAACAGCTCTGATTTCTTATTATGAATATCAAAGCCCAGCATATTATTTTCATAAGAGCCATTGAGTCGGACACGAGAGTAAAATCATAATATTTAATAAAGTTCTAACGTTTCGTTGTTATTATCACAACATCTTCAGAGAATAATTTACATGAGTGTAATGAGACTAAGTATATAATTACAGAGTTGTCATAAAATATGCATTCATAATTTAGCCTTATTACACTCATGTAAATTATTCTCTGAAGATGTTGTGATAATAACAACGAAACGTTAGAACTTTATTAAATATTATGATTTTACTCTCGTGTCCGAGTCAATGGCTCTTATGAAAATATGCTGGGCTTTGATATTCATAATTAGATTACGCTTCCCGCCTGGTCAATCAATAGCTGATGTCCTAAAAAAACTCTGATTTCTTCGTTAAGACATATTGCACGAAGGTCCTTTTTCACCGACGCAAGGTGATTTTGGGTGCGATTTTTATCTTTCTGAGACATGCAATCAAATGTATTGACTTACGAATGTATTACAGTATTGGACGACTTTTGCAAAGGTATATGTGGTCCAATACACTGATCTCTATATAAACTGGATTGCTCATCCGGGTCCAAAAATGAAGCCAGCGGAGATGACGAATTGGGAGTACCAAGATGGCCGCCACGGAAGGTTTGTGTAAAGGATAAAGGACTGGGTGGCTAATCATCCTTACTTGCAGCCATTGGCTGAATTGCGAAGGACGCAGATCAACGTGGCCGTGTCGAGGCATATCAAAGGCGCTTCAAGCAGCCGCCAACGACACAGTTCAGACCACGTATCACAGCTAAGATGTTAGGTGTTCATTTTATGGAGGGAGGAAAACCGGAGAACCCGGTGAAAAACCCTCGAAGCACAGGAGAGATCAACTACAACTCTACTCACATGAGTCCAAGCCCGACAACGGGGTCATTCCCAAGCGGTCACCCATCCAAGTACTAACCCCGTCTAACCGGGCTTAACATTTTGGTGAGAGGCAGCGCGCTAACAGCACACGCCACCCATCCTCCTTGTATGTTTTCGTAGCACGAAAAGAGCCACATTGAAAATACTTATGCTATTTCTATCAAACAAAGAACACTGTACAAGGTTTAGAAGCTTAGTTTTTGCATTTGTTGGCATTATTAAGCAGTAAAACGTGTTATTTCGTATTTTTTTTACTCCGCCCGGTAATCGATAAACTTGCCTACATCACAAAACTCGTAAAACTACAACAAAAACAGTCAATAACTTCATTATGAAACACTTTACGTACTTTTGATAGTAAAATATATCTTTACAAAGCCTTGAAGTATGTTAGTTGACGAGAGTCGAATTGTATTTGCTTGTATTTTCTTTCTGTTTCCTGTGGTATTGTTTTACGGCTTTTCCGACTCCCCGGTCCCCCGGTTAACTCTCACTACTCTTAAGCCCGCAAAGAGTACTGGACAGAGAGTAGTAAAATGGCGGATCTGGCTTCAAAATTTTGACTGCTGGACAGAAGGTATGCGCTATCCAGTTATATAGAGATCAGTGGTCCAATACTTTCGATATCCATCTATAGGCCTACTCAATCGCATGCGTGAGGATGCAAAAAATCATATCCCAGTGTGAACGGGTCTTTAGACAGTTCATAGTCGGCAGGTTGATTTCTTTACTTTAACTTAATAAGCCATTTGAACGATGACGTAAAATAGCGTTGGGTGACTACAACCACACGCGAAAAAATCTCGCAAGTTGTTACAGCATTGTTGCCTGAACAATGCTGTAACAACAGCATTGTTGCCTGAACAATGCTGTAACAACTTGCAACAATGCTGTAACAACTTGTTGACATATGTGAACAAACATTGATAAATGAACAACATTGTTCATCACTGTTTCAACAAGTTGTTACTGCTTGATGAAACAACAACCGTTGTTCACGCATGTTGTAGCAACCGAAGAACGTGTTGATACATCAACCATGTTCACCATTGTTGTAACATTGTTGTTCATCGTTGTTATTTCGTCATGCTGTTACAACATGTTGTATCATGTGCGAACAACGTTGTTGGCTATAAAAATGTGCTGTTGGAACAACTTGTTCATGACTGTTGATTTAGCCATGAACAAGTTGTTCGAACCATAAGTGAACAACTTGTTGACACCTTGTTCACGGCGAGCAGCACAACATTGTTCACGGCGACAGCACAACATTGTTCACGCCTGTTGACAACCGTGAACAAGTTGTGTGTTTTTACGCGTGTATCAGAATGCTTCGCCAGTACCCTCCATTTATCAGCACTAGGATGCTAGCGAAGCATTCTGGTAGTTGCAGTCACCCAACGTTATTTTACGTCATCGTGCAAATGGTTTATTGACTAACGCTCCTACCAGGCACATTATTGCTTTTCTCACGCGTTGTATACTACGAACCATTACGGTATTAGATTAGCTCGTTCAGTGGTGTCTCTAATAAAACGGCGAGTAGTCTCTATCCGGTGTAACACGTCAGATCATTTTTCCATTCCATTGCTTCTGCTTCATTACTAGCTTTCAGACAAAATGTCCTATCCTCTGTTTTAATGTTAAGTAGACATCTGTCCTCTTCATCGATGGTGACAGGTGCACCTCTTAAATAAATTGAATTTACAACTTTCCCATCTGCTTTTTTAAAATAGTGCAGATGGCCTGAATCATCCAGTTCAAAATGGCGGATATCCCACTTGGGTTGCTTGTGTTTTCCACCACTTAATTTCTCTAACGTTCCCTGTCTGGTGGGTCTTTTGCATGGTGTTTTCACTGGTGGCTTGACCGGGCCTGGTCTCATTGAACCTTGCTTCACGGGACTCCGCTTCAGGGAGTCCTGTTTCGTGGAACGTTGCTTGAGTGAATCTTGTTTGTTTGGACCTTGCTTGGTTGACTAAAAGTTACCAAAAAAATGTTAACCGTTTAGGACTACAATCTGACGCAACACCACTACCAAGTTTAATAACACCACCACCACCACCACCACCAACAACAACAACACCAACACCAACAAGAATATCAGTGCAGCAACAACACTACCAACAACAACACCATCAACAATAGCAACACCACCACCACCAACAACAATAACAACACCACCACCACCACCACCACCAACACCAACAACACCGCCACCAACAACACCATCATTAATTTAGAAATAATATCGATTAAGTGTATGGGAGTCGGGTCAGACTATTTTAATGCGAAAGCCTTGTGTACATCATTCCAGCATAAGTTCTTTCCGGAATGAAACTCAGTCTGGTTCTTTCAAAATTCTTTATCTGTTCACATGATTGTGCCATGAAATGTGCTTCATTCCGAAATGAGTGCATATATCAGATTGTCATGCCGAAATAAATATTCGTTCCATACACATAACACGTACTAGACTTTCTCAAAGTCCTTTTCAAACATTCTGACCATTCGACATTTTTGACCTTTCGGTCGCTCTCCCGCCGTTTCGCTCGCCCGCAAAAACTGGCGCTATAAGAGGCGGACTTGGATCAAGTCTAAACACGTACACACAGTTACTGTAACCGAGTTACGTACACACAAAATACAAACGCTTATTCATATACACGTAGTATGCATGTACATACATTTCACAGTTCTTAAAATCAACGTCTTCCTTTACCTTTACTCCTGGCTTAGGAGCAACTTGTTTTTCTTTCAGTTCTCCGACAATCTTACTCATGTTGAACTGTTCTTTATTCGGAGGCTAAACAGAGTACGACAAAAAGTAGTAAATATGTTTCTTTATACAACTATTTATTTACGAAATCGACGCTTTATAACTGTAATAGCCTCCTACAGGAAAGGTGTTTCCCACCCCGTAGAGATTGCACGGATACAAGCTATGACTCTAAGGGATAAAAGATATGCCTCTTCTGCAGTGGCGCAACTAGGCATCTGGGGCCCATGGGATTGATTACTTCAGGGGCCCTTCCCGTTTAGTGACCGCATTTCTAGGGGGTTTCGGGGGCATGCTCCCCCGGAAAATTTTTGAATCTAGGGTCTATGAAATGGCATTTCCTGCACTTTGAGGGCACTTTTGAGCAAAATCTAATCACTTACACTCCGATTCAAAATCTGTTGAAGTGGCCAGATTATTTGAATAGATTCATAACTGCATTCATTCCATTCCGCATAGCCTGCGCGCAGACATTTTACCCAATCTCCGTGGATTGTAAAAAGTCAGTGCACACTGCACATGCTAATAAGGGCACTTCTTGCCAAAATATTTTGGGGGTAAATACCCCCTGCCCCCCGGTCGCGCCGCCCCTGCGTATGGGTGTCAAAGCATCCCCCAGTAAGACTCAAGACTGTCAGACAAGGTGGCGGGCCCTGAAAGTGCGACAAACCAGTAGAAGGGTCCAGGGAAATGCTTCCCAGGAAATGTTTGATTTTCTAATATTCTGAAACGCTATTTCCTGCATTTTGAGGGCAGTTATAACCATCCGAAAGGGGGGTTCTATGGAACCTACGGATCTCGTCACAAAATGCTCGGGGCCCCTAATTAATTCCTTTTGCTCGGGGTCCATGGGGTTTACCCACCCTTCCTAATAGGTAGTTGCGCCACTGCTCTTCTGTGCAATATATCAATGGACTGCGGGTTTGTCCAAAGTGAGACCAAACAAAAATGCCGAAAATATGGGTTCTTTATAGGAAAGCACGAAAAAGCGTAAGAGTTGCTGGAGGCAATACCTGAGAGTGTATTGTATTGAGTGCTCTCCTAACTTTCTAAGTGTTATGATCTCTGAGTGTTATCGCTTAGCTACGGCATACCTTAGTAGATTTTTGCCCTTCCTTAGCTGGACTTTGATTGTTACTGTAAATAAAAATCAGTAAAGGCCAAAACAATGTTGACGCTGAACAGCGCCTATTAACACGCAGCATGCATGCAACAAAGATGTATACACGATTAAAATATAGATATACTGCCGAAACAGAGAACGTAGGGGTCTAACGTTTCAAGTGAAGGCCCTTCTCTGACGAAGGGCCGTCGCTCGAAACGTTAGACTCCTACGTTCTCTGTTTCGGCAGTATATCTAACCTTACTATATTTCGATTGTTGTTTCTACACTGCCTACGCAGCATGCTACTTTTTTTATACACGATTACACGTTCTTACGTACGTAGACGGCAATTCGCCACCTTTTCGTTTTCCTATACCCAAAATACTTTACTCCTAGTAATTGCTACCACTGCAGTGAATATTCAGCAAGTAGAAAGACAACAATACCCCCAAATACTGCTTACGAAGCACTCAGTATGTTCACTTCATAGTCTTTTTCCTGAACTGTACGTATATTACACCAAATTTTATTATGTGTGAATTAAAAACTGTTTGCCATGAGGAGAGTACCTATTGCAATAAGTCTGTTGGTTTCTGAAGGCCTCTTCGTCACCTATCAATTTTCTATTGTTATGTAACTTCAATCCATAATAATCTGTAGAGATGTGTGTTGGTGTTCGTGATTATGGCAAAGCTAAATAAAATCGTAAAATTTCCACTAACACTTTTCATATACTGGCGCAGGGAGAGGGATTCAGCTTTAGATCAACATCATAAGATCAGAACAGAGGTATATGCCCTAATTTACATCTTTCTTAATTCCTATATTTTGCCTCCGCATCTGTCTACTCTCTACTCTACTCTACTCTACTCTACTCTACTCTACTCTACTCTACTCTACTCTACTCTACTCCACTCCACTCCACTCCACTCCACTCCACTCCACTCCACTCCACTCCACTCCACTCCACTCCACTCCACTCCACTCCATGGCAATTCCTGGGCATATATTCTAATAAATAAGGTAATCCATCAACTTACTTTCTACTAGGAGATTTCTGCTGAGCATTGCTCTTTGCCTGTTCTTGTACAACAGCTGTAAAACTTGTCAAAAACTTGTTTATATTTCCAAATGTTTCTTCAGAGTCTTTTCCTTGCGGCTCTCCTAACAAAGTCTGTACAAAAAAAGAATATGAAAAAATGTCAGCACTTTTTCTCGACACAATTTACGAAACAGATCAGTTGCATTGCATAACTACCATAGTGCAACCTCGTTCCCAGGGCCTTTTTGAAATTGGCGGGGCGGGAAAAGGCCCTGGCATCGGCTGGTGGATTCTGTGTTTTCATTGGTTGATCGGTTTTCTTAAATATTCCTCGCAAACAACAATTAATGCAAAGCTTCAATGGATTTGGTCATCACTCGTAATCGTACTAATCGACAATATAGCTCATAATCCGTGCACGTTTAATACCTTGATCTGTTCTTACAGTAGCGGATGACGTAAAAACTGAATCGTGATGAACCGACTCTTGAAGAAAAGAATTTGCGCTCGGAGTTCAATCTGCCGTCTTTGTGGCGGTTAATACACAAGCTGTCATATGGTTCGGGTAGTCATAGGATTTATGTGCAAATGTGCAGAATATATAATACTTGTGGGATTATTAAGATCACCAGGGACGATTCGAGTTCAAAGTTGATAAGCGAAAGTGCGAGCGAGGTATTTGTTTTCAAGATGAGCGAATTTAGACAAAAGAGTCAAAATATGCAAATTATGATATTAAACGACAACGTTGAAAAGCCACAGACCAAAAGTGTTATAAGAGCAGTACAAAATCATTTAATTTTAAGAGCACATATGTACGAGTTTGGCATTTTATATATATGTTCAGTCAGTTCAGATAAAAATAGTTGTGTTGATTTAATACCATCAACGATCACATTTTGAATTTGACTGAGTCAATTAATTTAATTTGTATAAAAGTTGACGTATCAAAAATTCAAAATGAACAGAGTGGTAAATAAACCTCTTGGTAGCGCCGTTAAAATGTAGTCCCCAATGGCTGATATTTAGAGTGGTTAATAAAGTTTTTAAATAAATTTAAGAGTATAATCTCTCAGTTTACTACAATATTTTAGTCACACATCTAATATTAAAAGTAAAAGATATATTAAGAACAATGTGGATATGTCAACAAAAAATACATAAGCCGCATGCACGGAAAATATTACGGACGCTACATTTTTAGCATGTCGTTTCTCTTGATATAAAAATATAAATATATCTATGCCAAATATAATAAAATAGACATATAATAAATAGAACGCTTCACTTTATATTTCCCAGGCAAGCTTGGTGAATGGTGGTTCATTTTGACGCTCTTGTCAATTTCACTTTACCAAACAGCTATTTTTAATCGTAAACAAGTCGATATGTGATTTCGATTTAGGAAAAACCTGACAGATCTATAACACAGTTTTAGATACAATGGCTAAAATTAACCACTGTTCATTCATGAAGACTGAATAAAGAAAGCTATCATACTTTACACTTTTAATAATTCATGATTTGTTGCTTTGACGGGCGTATTCTTGCGGCCAGACACTGCGTTAAAAATGTCTAAAAAGGTACGTCTACTTTCATTTCATTCCACGCATTATCAAAATCAAATTTCTTATTATGATTCTCGTAGCTGTTGCCATACAACACTGAACCATCGGAACGTTTGCAAAGACGTTTGCGGGCTGATTTCATCTCGTCTGCGATGGATGACTTTATAACAGATGAAAGCACAGTAGCACACTGTTTGCCACTGGAAATATTTTCTTCTTCTAAATTTCGGTCACCAAAAACTCGTGAATTCCAGGAAGAGACAAACATGACTTATTAGCTTCCTGGGTAGAAGAAACTGCGGGGGAGCTTCTGGCGTTGTGACTTCTTGAATTTCTTATACAAGCGACTTGGAATTTAACAGCTTCTTTATTTATTACCGCAAACCTGATTTCGCTTGTCTCGTTTTGATGGCTGCTTGGACGAAGAGATCGAAAAAATATTCAAAACACTTGACTTGAAGCGGTTTTAAACAAAAACACAGGAAATTTCCGCTATCGAACGCAACCAAAAGGTCCAAACTTCTCTGACGAGTCACGCTATTACCCGGAATAATTTCGCATGCTAATTTCCACGCTAATTTATTACACCCTGAAATTCTGGGTGCAGAATCCAGCCGATGCCAGGGCCTTTTCCCGCCCCGCCAATTTCAAAAAGGCTCTGGGAACGAGGTTGTACCATAGTGCTCATTGTGCATGCAAGAATAGCCTGAACTTTACTATTTTGAAGTCATAGTGTTCAGGGCAGAGTTGGACTGGCCCTATGTGCCATTGTGCCAATAGAGAGCTTAAGCATATTAGGCGTTTTTGAGACACGGACGGTGACCGGAAGAACAGGAATACAATACAGAACTACTGAACCGCGTATTCTTTGAAAAGACTTTTTTACCCAAATCAAAGGCTATGAATAATCACATATCTTAGCTTATAAGCTAAAATTTCATCTTTATATAAAAATACAGATCCTTTATTTTATATTGTAATGAAAAAAAATTATCCCCCTTAAAATATACAAGTTTCAGTCTACTTTAAAAGTATGTCTATTGTAGTTAAACAATGATGACAGGCCTCAACGTTCTAGAAGTTCCCGTCGTCTCAAGAACGTGAAAATGCTCTCAATGACGTCTTGTGTAGAACGACGACGGTGTTCACTTTGCTCTTGGGATTTTAAATTGCTCATTACCATTGTTTTGAAAGAAAAATGCTATTGAATTCAATCGCCGTCCGTGGCTCTAAAACGCCGGTATGCTTAAGCTCTCTACTGGCACATGCGCCACCTTGGGATGCCGTTACTGCGCCCCTTTCCCGTTGTATAATATTATATGATATGTAGTGCAATTCCTATTTAAAAAGCTAGTAGTATATTACGATTAAATAATATTTTAATACGCTTCACGTAGCTGACAGCCTGACATGAAGTTGTCACCTAATTATGGTACACACAATATGAGTTGATTTGTCCATGTATGACGACATGTTCTCATGATGTATGCCTTGCATGTTATGGTGTATTCCTATATAAAATGAGTATATTTGAATATTTTGTTTGGTATTTTATATCCTTCAAAACTCTTTCAACCCCCCCTCAAAATGCAGGAAATGCTATTTCAGTGACTCTAAAATTCAAAATTTTCCGGGGGCCATGGACCCCCTAGAAGTTGGTCGCACCTTCGGCGCTCATTGCCCCACACGTAGTATTACCTATTTTGCCCCCTTGTTAAATATTCTGAAAGAAACCCTGACGGCGCCCCACTCCCTAATAGCTCCGACTCTGGTTCAGGGTCATAGTGTTCGGGGTTTTATTTAGGGAGACTCCTTTCTATTCTGTTCTATATTTTTTTATAAAATAACAGGTATGCTACGCACACTCTGATTGGACGAGAGCCATTTTCACTCAGAGTACAGAGACACGTTTGACGTCATTTTCATTTTATATTGTACAACGCATGCTCTGTTTGGTTAAATCTCACGTAATCACTGGCGTATTTATTTGATTACGCCATCATTCGTCAGCTGAGTCTCGGTCACTTTGGTGGCTTCTCCTTGGTTTTTTACCTCGTAAAACGGTTAGTTATTTTATAAAACAAATAGAAAATCGCTTTTGTGACTCTGTACTGTGATACAAACACGAATGACGCAATTTCAACCGGAAAAAATGTGTGAAAACACTCGGCTTCGCCTCGTGTTTCCACTAGGCATTTTTTCCGGTTGAAATCACGTCATTCGTGTTTGTATCACAGTACAGAGACACGCAAGCGATTTTCTATTTGTTAAATCTGATTTGTTGTCGCACAACAACCTATTTCTTTCCGCTTCATTTTGTAGCCCCTTTCAGCTCACGACATTTTAAAAAAAAAACACTGTTTAAATACTAGTGAGGATTAAAAAAAGCAATGCATTATAGACCACTTTCATAATAGCGATTAATTTGAATATTCTTTTATGTGCATCTTAATAAGTCTGTCTGGCCTCGTTTGTGTGTCAGCAATTCAAAAGAATCTTTACTTCATAAAGAGGCCAGAAAGGCTCATTTAGATGCACATAAAAGAATATTTAAAGTGAAGGCCTTTATGAAAGTGGTCTATGCATACCAACAGTTTCATAAAGTTCTCTTTCATTTTATCACATCTGCTGCTAAGGTCCACTAGCTTTGCTTCATACTCGCTGACAAATGTCTATGGTGTAGCTAAGGAACAAATACTTCCTGACAGTGTATGTATTCAAAGATAGCCCCCCCCCCGTGTTTGCCTGGTTTGCAAAGTGGGTCTCGCAACCCGAAGATACAATAAGCATGATGGAATAGGGGAGGAATGTACCCATCTTCACGATTAAGGAACCGGATCCTGCGTATTGTAGGTTGGGTGGGTAGTTAGGTATTATACTACTCATTAAACGCTCACATAATTTTTAATTCTTAAATACGATATTGTAAAAGATAGGAAATATTTCTTGGAAAAGGATACGTTAACGCCGTCGTGAAATTTAGTATCCGCCTCTTTTAACGTTTTTCGTTTTACTTGAAGGTCAGTGTTGAGTTTCTTTATCTTTGCCAAACCTTTCCACGACACTACGAAATAAGAACAGGCAATTTATCGCAATGATTATCAAGACCTTGAATTTGCCTTTTTTGCAACTGGGTATTACGTTTATTACATTAATAATTTTCTTTCATTCTTTCATCGACGTCTACTTAATGTGGGAGGATTTTACAAATCCTTAGTTACAGCTCTGCGCGTGCACCACAGCAGTTTTCGTCTTACAACAATCGCCTTATATCCCTGTGTCTACATAGGTATCCTTTATTGTGGGAGCACATGTAGACTCTGCACATGCTCCGTTTCTCTTCCGTAATAGTATATACAAAGTAACACCATAACATGTCTGGAAATTAGTGATTATAGTACCTTCTACTTCTGCTGTGAGACCTTTCACGGAAGCTAGAATAAAATATGAAAATTAGTAAGAAAACTTCAGATTAACTTTCTCCTGGATTGACCGCAAGAGAAATGTTCAAACATTTCGGCAAGAGTATAGACTGCAGGCACTATTTCTAACATACAAAATACTTAAATGTTTACCTTCAACAGCATATTTCACGCTCTTCAGATCATTTCCTAGAGACAGAGTGTCTGCTTCTTTTTCGCTCAACATATCCACCAAAAGGTTAATTAAAGTATAGTTCCTTTCACGTCCTCGGGTGTCTATCATCTACAAAGAATGAGCTATCGTCATTCAGTTATCGTTGTACATCGATATCGGGAAAACTTTAAAACCTTAAATTTCCTGAACAGGCAGCCCTTCCATGCTGTTCTAATGTCCCCCGAGGGATTGTTAAAATTTCGAGATTTCCCTTGTTTCGAGGGAAAATTAGACTAAATTTCCCTTATGCACAAGAAAACGTGAACAGTATATGCAGATCTCAAAAATACCTTTGGCAAAGATGCTATTTTAAATCCATGTGCAGCTCCTCTGCTTGTTCCACCATTGAGGTAGTTCCCAATCGCTAGTATGTACTCCATCACGGTGTGGAATTTCTTGCTGTTTGTAATTTCAGTGCAAGTCTGCAAAACTGTTGACACTGCCTGGAAGAGTAAAAAACAATTTAACTAGTAAAAATATTAGTTTAAAAATATTAGTTCAGCTGGCTTTCTAATTCGTTGGCGGAACGCCATCATGGCTACGTATATAATCTGTCTGTCTGTCTGTCTGTCTGTCTGTCTGTCTGTCTGTCTGTCTGTCTGTCTGTCTGTCTGTCTGTCTGTCTGTCTGTCTGTCTGTCTGTCTGTCTGTCTGTCTGTCTGTCTGTCTGTCTGTCTGTCTGTCTGTCTGTCTGTCTGTCTGTCTGTCTGTCTGTCTGTCTGTCTGTCTGTCTGTCTGTCTGTCTGTCTGTCTGTCTGTCTGTCTGTCTGTCTGTCTGTCTGTCTGTCTGTCTGTCTGTCTGTCTGTCTGTCTGTCTGTCTGTCTGTCTGTCTGTCTGTCTGTCTGTCTGTCTGTCTGTCTGTCTGTCTGTCTGTCTGTCTGTCTGTAACTTTAGTATTGTGTCCAATCTTCTAGCCAACCCAGGGTGTCTATGTCTATTAATAGAGGACATGTTACGGCAAAACTTGAATCTATGCTTGTAAATTAGTTATCTGTTTATGTACTGAACATTTCATAGGTTATCATAACATATCCCCTTTGGGTGTAGAACAAAAACATTCAATCAAACAGCAAAGAGCTATCTTTCTACTTACTGGAGATAACTCCTCGTACTGTATTGGAAACTCCAAAATAAACAATAAGAGATCCAAACGAGCGTTCAAGCCGGGGATTTCACAAAGCTAAATTGGAAAGTAGAGATCGACATAAACTAAATATAAGCCATGCAAAGCTTAATGTACACTAATTTTAGACATAAATCTGCATCTGAATATCTATAAGTAAAATTGTATTTAAAATAATGTAATTTTGTATTTTTATTCACCACACTTGTAAATTAGTTACGAAAAACCCTTTGGGATAACTAATAAAATTGTATGTATGTATATAAATTAAAGTAATTAAAAAAATTACTGGTATGCATGCTACCTTTATCATGAACTGGTCAGTTTTAGGAAGATCTTCTTTAACTCCTTTGTAGTTTTTGTACATCTCTGCTTCCTCAGTGCTTGGTTGAAACCTATGACAAAAATTGAAAAATAAAATGAATGCAACATACATGCATGCCTCTGAAGCAATATTCCAAGAAAAATGGCTAAGCATACAGTAAAAATAGACGTGCGAGTACCATCATTTTTTCCATTTTAATAATCGATAACAATAATCATTTCTATGATCAGTATTTTAAGTACGATAAAACATAATCTTTATTTCTTAAACTTATTTCTTATATATATATATATATATATATATATATATATATATATATATATATATATATATATATATATATATATATATATTACTTAAAATGAAGCTGTTTACCTTTTGAGAGCAATGACAATTTCCAAAGGTAGTCCTCCTTCGTTTTCATCTATAAAGTTCAACCTTCTGTCTACATCTTGGGCGTTTAATTTAAATCCACTCAAGAAAATGCCTTTGTCGAAAAAAAACATAAAATAAATACAACAAATTAAGAACATTCTTTGCTAGATACAGCATTTCTCTGCTGGTATAGCTTCAGATTTTGTCAATAGAAACAGACTGTCTTTTTTTCTCTCTTTTTTTTTTTTTTGGTGGATGGGTGGGGGTGTGTCTTTGGGAGAAGCTATCTAAACTCACAGAAAGTCTGCTCGCAGGCTAGCACTGTTTTTACTCACCAAGATTCTGTGCTCGTTTGTTATCCAATAAGCTTTTCTGAGCATTCTTTTTAGTCAATTGACCTATTGAAAAGTTAAAATTTATATATAATAATCATTTAAATAAACGTTATTTGTCCAAATACACAAATGCTATATATAGAGAGAGGATATTACACGGTGATGCGAAGATATGGATTTTATCTTCGAGTGGTGAAAACAATATTTTACGAATGAGCGTAGCGAATGAGTAAAATATCGTTTTAACCACGAGAAGATAAAATTCATATCTTCAAGCCAGCGTGTAATTTTCTTTTTATTATATAGATTCAATGCAAAAGGTGGGAAAATGTTTAATCACGTCATCGATATCTTCACTAGTGAGAATATGGAAAATATGTCACTGCATATTTCTTAGTAAAACACTCCCATCTATATAATAAATATATATATATTTCTCAAACTCATTAATAATTCATGAGGAAAACATAATGGAATCAGTTACCGAGACGCTGTGAAATGTGGTAATGAACACCCACCTAAATTAGGCGCGTTAGTTTTCTCTTCAATTTGAAATTGTTCGTCGATCATTTTCAGATCAAGCTCGTCAAATCTATCTGTCGCTTTTCCCCATAACGATGACACAACCTTAAGAAATAATGCATCAACAAGTTGTGAAAAGAATTGAGATCATTTGAAAGCGAGAGAACTGTATCTTGCAGGTATCATAAAAAATAAGAAGTTTTTGTTGCTAAGTAAATTGTATTATAACATAGATGTAATATACCGGTGTTTATGACTGATTGGCTACCGTGCGTGCTCCATTTAACCATTAGACAACGAGTCCAAGTTGTCTATGAGCGAATAGTCAACGAAGGCGAAGTTTGAGTGAGTTGACTATTCGCTCCTAGACAACGAGGACGAGTTGTCTAATTGTTTTAGTATACACCCTGTACCTACTCTAAAAAATACAGTTTTTCTAGTGCAAACTGACGAAAATGTTGTGTTATTTAACCACTCGTGAGCGGCAAGTAAAAACAGATTTAATTAATAAAATACGGTTTAATTGTATTTCGTTCCTTACCATTAAAAATCTTCATGCCATATTTTGTGGCGTTTTTAGTTTTCTCAGGGATAGAATTTTCTATCAAACTCTCAAAAAATTCCTCCGAAACGTCTGCAAAACGAGAGTTTACTGCCATATTTTTTAAGGTTTGTTTTCATTTTTCTCAAACGTTGTCCATCACGAATAGACAATCAGAATGCAGGATTTGTAATAGACGATGGTTGGGTGTATACTAAAACTCGATGGAGCACGCCAAACCATGAACCATTTCTTAGTTGGTGTGACTGATCTGTTGTAATAACAATTAGAATATATTCTTAGTTCTTACCAGGTTATTAGGAACTTTTGACCAATAGAATGGTCTAACTTTGACATTTGGTTTAATCAACGGCTTCGCAGGAAGAGAAGGAGCTGAATTCATACCAAATGGAGGTGGTGGTGGGGCACCCCCTCCAGGAGGAGGAGGAGGTGGCGGAGGAGCTCCAATTCCTGTGGTGGGAGAAATTCCTCCTTTGCTTGGGGAGCTAGCTAGCGGAGGTGAATGAGGTGGTGATGTAGAAAGTTGTACAGGTGTACCGTTTTCAGAGAAAGGAATAGGTGCGGTACTCTGAGAAAACAACAACCTCTTCTCGCTCGCTTCCTTCGCATTTTGTGTGGTAGCCACTGAGCTCGTCTGTCCTGTACTTTGATCTATATAGAAGTGGAAAATCAATTCGCATGCATTTAGAACAAATCAGTACCAAATCGGAGAATGTTAGTCATACCGGGACATACTCCCATATATCGGCTATACGGAACGGTGCCGTTCGTTTGGGTATACGCTTTTGGTCTTACCCTGTGTCAAACAGGATATATAAATCACTCTTGGTCTGGCACAGGGTCATTCGAGTTTACCGCCTAGAGGCTAATTTATGATCTCTTTACCAAGAACGGTCATGGTTACGATTCTCCTTTGTGTTCTCCTCATGAAGTGACAATTTAATGACCTTGAGAACCTTATATCAGACTCACGTTTCTCTCTGACGAAGGGCCTTCGCTCGAAACGTTAGACTCCTACCGTCCTACGTTCTCTGTTTCGGCAGTATATCAAACCTTACTATATTTCGATTGTTGTTTCAACGTTGCGTAACGCAGCACGCTACTTTTATCAGACTTAGTACGGATGTTTTACCTTGCGTTGGTAAATTATTAGAAAGTACGTGGTTCTGAAGTCCATCATCAGATAGCTGAGATCCCATTTCGCTTGTGTTTGGAAACTGCCCAGCTCCACCTTGCGCTGGTCCATTGGCAATACCTGGTCCGCCTCCAGTACCTTGTCCGCCGCCAGTACCTGGTCCATGCGCGCCGCTCGTCGAATGCTCACTTACTACACCGTTATTCTGACCAACTCTCTCTGGAATCGGGCCTAAAGAGTTGTTAATGCCTCCCGATTTGTTGAACGAGCTATCGTTGCCAGGTGAGCCAGAAATTGAACAATTCATGGTTACAACGGATTTCCTATAGAAAAGTGACAAATGTACGAGCTTTAAATACAATATGAGCGGGCGAACTGTAAGGGATTTACAACGACGAGAATTTTACTTAAGTTACGATGAGTTTATATCATGAATACTTTGTTTAGCAGTCGTAGAGAAGGCAAAAACAAGTTATTTAAGCAAAGAAAAAGCTCAATTTGAGCCAAAGGGTCCTAATTAGTATGCTGTAAATCTGATACAGCATTTGTTCAAGTGGTTTATGCTGTATCCGATTTACAGCGTATGTACTAATTAGGACTTTTCTTCATGAATTATTAATTAGAAAAGTTTAGACTCCGAAAGCCTTGGAGTTTCATACTGCACAACTGCCCGCGTCAGGTCTTAAAATATAAATTGATCACACTTTTACATGCCATCGATAAAGTGAACTCTCTCTAAAGCGGACACACTCGGGACCAAATTCGTAAGCTCTCGGGTATAACTAATTAGCCAAGACAAAAGAAAAAAGTCGCTTCGCTCGAAAAATATCGCCCCGTGGAAAACAGCCTTTAAAGGCGGTTTTCCACTAGGCGACATTTGTCGACCGACTCGACATTTTTCTTTTGTCTTGGCTAATTAAGCCGGTTTTCCACTAGGCGATTTTATTCGCGCGAAGCGATTTTCTTTTGTTCGAATTCAATAGATTTCTGATTAGTTCCAGCTCAGAGCTCATGAGACAAAAGAACAAGTCGCTTCGGGCGAAAAGAGTCGCCTAGTGGAAAACCGACTTTAGAGAGACGTCTGCCTTACTATACAGGGTGTATCAAAAAAAAAGGCTACCCTTAGAAAATATAATTAACATTCTTTTCAAATAACCTATTGTATATTGACAGCCCTGGACACCTCTGAAGTCACGGATGCGTAAAAAACAAATGGTCGTATACACCTGGGAAATTACGATAACTTCTAAACGTATGAAGGAGCATAACTGAAATAAAAATGTTAATTATATTCATATCAGTTCGATTAAAAATGGTTCAACTGACCACAGGGCTGTCAATATACAATAGGTTATTTGAAAAGAATGTTAATTATATTTTCTAAGGGTAGCCTTTTTTTTGATACACCCTGTAGAAATAGTTTTATTATAGTAATTTGTATGAGCGGCCACGATTAGCTGTCCGCCTTAGAGAGTTCACTGTAGTGTTATTGCTTTGAAAGCGTCATTATTTATGACAGGGATTGGAAGCAAAGAGAGAAATTGAAACCAAAGAAGAAAAAATTTCGACCCCTTCTAAAAGGATTTTTACTGATTTTCCCAGGCAATATCGTGGCTGCTTCAGTTTTTTATCATGCATATTTGGGAAAATAAAGAATTAAAAACCACTTGTTTCAAATACGTACATATCGACAATATTTAAATACAACCAAAAGACAATGTAAATCATTGTAAAACGAGATATCGACCTTAGGCTTATAGAACTAAAATCGAAAACCTCTTCTGCTAAACACCCTCAATAATTTTAATTTCAAAGTCCGTAGTTACTCAGGAATAATTTGGTTGAAATGTTGCCACGTGAAATACAGTAAAACTTACATGGTCCATGCCAGTAAACCAGTTTTAATCTGCGTATCAAGAGTTTTAACAATCTCTTGAACTTTCTTCATCTACACGGAGATAACACAAAAAAAGTTCATACGTATAATGCAAAATACAAATTCAAGTCTTCATGTGACCTTATCAAAATCATTCTTTGTCAAATCTTTTAAACCAAAGCACAACATGCTTCCTGTAAATCACGAAAATCATTTCTTAGAAAAGCAAACCATTCTCAGAAAACTCGTATGATGTATTGGAATTTTCAGAAATCTCTCGATTTGTCTGCGAATTTTTGTAATACGTTGCTTCAAGATGTAACTATACATCAACTATATACACCCTGAATTCGCCGTCTGCCAAAATCGCAGATTTCTTGCACTGGGAATTTCTAACGTGTGTTTATCAACAACAAACATTCAACAATTTAATAGCAGATTTCTTAATGGTGGATTTTTATGTATTTCTAACTTCTAAGGACTTTTGAAAGGATTTTTGCTGATATTTTGGTGAAGTGTGCCAAAATGTTGTCAATACTGACGTTTTGATTCCTAAAATGCCAGTACTTAAAATGTCAAATCTCGACAGACCACTTTTAAGATTCTCTCTCGCACTCTAACGATTCGCACTCTACTTTTCAAGTCGACAATTAGACAGTTTAGTCACTTTAGTGCATTGGTAAAATATTAGGCCTTTCTATACACAAGACTGATGAATTCTTTACTACCCAGTTCCGTAAAAACGTCACTATAAAATTTCCTTTACAATCAAGTTCGCCAAACAAAGGATTTTTCAAAATGATCTTTGCAAAAAAGCGCGGGAAAAACAGGTTTTAAACAGGTTTTTCCAAATAACCCCTGTCCCCTTCCCGTCCAAATATGGCAGGACCTAATTCGAAGCAAAGCTGGATAACAAGATTTGCAATTCTAACGGTGATATTTGTGTATTCTTTGTACCTAATGCGTTACATTTTTTACATTTAACTTATTCGCTAAACTTGGACAGTTTTCAGTCTATTTCTAGTCGACATGAACTGTTTTTAAAAGTCTTACTTGCTTAGTGGCTTGTATTGGAGCTTCGACAACGGTCATGACAGACATGAGCTGTTCAAGTTCCTGGGAGAAAAGATTGTTTTAAATTATAAGGTGGTTAAAACAACTAAAAAATTATATGATATTTGGTATTTTCTTTTGTCAGTGGTCATATACGATTTGTCCAGTCAAGTTATTAACGCAAACTTTAAACGTAGCTGAACTGCTGAAGATCAACCTGAGATGCCAGATTGAATCTCCTTGGATGTTCTAATTCTTGAATTTTGGGTTCTAATATTTAATAATTTACTGAATTTAAAAAATTGCTATCTACAAACAGTCAGTGTATAAGTGTAGTCTATATTAAAAAAGATTTTACTTATTACATTGTGGCCAAAATGTTTTTAAAAAAGGTATTTGTTTATAATATATTAAACGTAAGTATTTTTCCTAATACAAAAATACCTTTTGAAGACTTTCCACTGTTTGCCTAAGATACTCTTCTTGTTCTAAAACTGTGTTTAAAAAGTCTGCAATGTCAAACAAACAAACGCTAGTTCAAACACTATAATTACCATTTGTTATTTATCCATTATTGGATATAATACATATATTATACTATCATAACATGAACTTGCTAAAAAAACTATTTCGTTTCATTCAGCTATTGTAATATGTCATGAGGACACATGCACTGAATTGCCTACCATTCTTACAGATTTTTATGCAGTGTCAACCCCTGAAGTGAAATGTTTTATCAAAAAATTCCTGGTTCAAATGAATACCTTGCTTATTTGTTGGTGACTTTGTCTGTGGACTTTCCACTGACACAGGAGACGAGGGTTGCACAGCTTCTAATAATGCCTAAAAACACAGTTGAATCAGTCACTTACTCATTCATCTATTCGTTCGTTCGTTCGTTCGTTCGTTCGTTCGTTCGTTCGTTCGTTCGTTCGTTCGTTCGTTCGTTCGTTCGTTCGTTCGTTCGTTCGTTCGTTCGTTCGTTCGTTCGTTCGTTCGTTCGTTCGTTCGTTCGTTCGTTCGTTCGTTCGTTCGTTCGTTAGTTTGTTTGTTTGTTTGTTTGTTTGTTTGTTTGTTTGTTTGTTCGTTCGTTCGTTCGTTTATTTATTTATGTATTTAGTTTTTTCAACTTACTGTAAACCACTCATCCCTTTCCTGTCTAACCCAATCAATATCTTTTGAGTTGTTTGCATTGACAATCCGAAAGCTATGAAAACATAAATATCAACAGTTCATTAAAACATTAACGTGAAACAATCCAGTACAATTCATAATTACTGTATTTTCACACCACATTTTACCCAACAAAACATCCAAACCTGTATTCCTTTTTCTGAGTTGATATAATGAAACAATTGTGCTCCAGTTTTTTTATGAATGCATGTCCTGGTCCCAGCTTAATTATATTCAATGCTGTCTAAAATTTAGTAAAAAATAATTAAATTAATTATTTTTTAATAATTAATTAAATTAAGCAGAGACTAAAATATGTGAAGTTATGGCTTTTTAGGAAATGTTTCAGGTGCTTAAATTAAAAATGAATTTGTAAAGTGTATATCAGTTGATATTTACTTCTTGCCAGTTACTAGTAAAATTACCATAGTAAATGACTAAATGTATTTAATTATTACAAAATCTAGTTTGGGGCATTTATATTTACAAATGTATATGTAATTATTCTAGGACATTTGGGTTGTTACAAATTATAATCTTGATTATAATAAATATTATACATAAAATTAAAAAGAGGATTGAATTATATCTTACTAGATGTTTTGGTGTGTAGTATCGCTGTATATTTTTACGAGTTGTGCCGTATTTTGACGAGCCCGCAGGGCGAGTCAAAATACAAACAACGAGTAAAAATCAATACAGCGATACTGCACACCAAAACATCTTATAAGAGATTTATTATACAACTGCTCTGATCAACAAACTTTTATGGAAAAAGAAAACTCTAAAAAGGCCAGAGAAGTAGCGTGACCTGCACCAGGACAAAACCAAGACAAAATAATAAGCATACATGAAGTAGTTCCCGAGTGATAAATTTGATTGGCTAACAAAATCTGTCAAACTGGTTTTCTACTATCCAAATAACTAACTATCCAAATATCGCTGTATATTTGCACTCATTTCTAGCGTTATTTGGACAGTTTTTAATGCAGTTGTATAATAAATTGTGATATTGTCATAATACCTTGTACTGTACATCTGTATCCTAATATATAATTATATGTATATAAAATTAAAATACTCATTAATAATTCATGATGAAAACACAAAAGAAATCATGACCGTGAAGGAGGTTGTATATCTGATACAACCACACCTCCGCTCTAAAACATTGAAAATTAGCTTTTTCTGAATTAATCTGAACAATTACTCATATTAACATCAAAGACTTGGAGTATTTTAAGCTATTTACAATATTTGTGTCTGTGTTGTATTGGATATGACTTGTATATCCAATACAACACAGCCACTCATATTGTAAATACTACTTTCATTACAGTACCATATTTTCTTCTCCAATTTTGTAATATGCCAATTCTCCTTCACTAATCTTTAAATATCGCCTATAATTACAATTGGAAGTGAATGATTAGTTATTTTAATTTAATGTATATTCATATACTGTATATACATTTTTTTTTTTTGCTGGTAACATATACATGTTGTATACTCAGATATAACTTCTGTATACTGTAATTTATTTTTTTATTAATAAATATTTAAAAAAAAAAAAAAGAAGATGAAAAATGACCCATTAAGCTCATCATTACATGTTTAAGGATCAACTTGAACTACTGTACCACAGTAATGTGAATTAAATCTTACTTAGACCAAGTGAGAAAAGCTGCACTATGCCCTCGTTTTTCAATTTGCCCTTCTTTTATAACTCGCTTTGAAGAAATCGACCCAGACCTTTTAGGTAATGAACTCAAACCTAAAATAAAATTTGACATTCATTTTAAAAAAACCCCAAACAAACAAGTACAGTTGAAACGCGAAGTAGTGCGGTATATATGAATACATGTACTGTACCTGAATAATCAGAACCGAAATATTGGGAACCTTTATTGTCATGTACAATCCCATCCAAAAGGCTACAGATCTAAAAAAATATAATATTGTTCTTATAATATTTAATTATCGTATTAAAGTAAGTCTCTTACAAATCCATGATCAATGTGTTAAAGTTTTTCTATTTATTAATTTATTCATTACCTTGTTTTTCTCTTCAGCTGAATCAGCATCATACTCAAGTTCACCATCATCCAGATAAAGGTAAAATCGCACACCATCCTAAAACGTTAAGCATACCAGTAATTACACGAGTGCCATTTGTACAAAATTTTCAAGTTTCTTGTACAAAGGGCAGTGGCTGCCATCTGTACAAAATTTTCAAATTTTTGAGCAGAGGGTTATGGCTGCTGCCATTCCAATTGTTGTATGAAGGGTGGCCAACTACACACCTCACTGTCATAGTCCCGAATCTCATGAAAAGGAATCTTCTTGCCAAATTTTCCTTTTTGAATGGTGGATAAAGCTTGCTCATTGAAATCAAATTGCAATATGTATCTTTCTGTCCGTGACCTATCCTTGGTATGCTTATACACACCAAAGTTGTATGTCATATTTTCCTCCTGTTCTTTATTGTTCACAGTTAATCCAGTTACTTCAGCAAATGACATTGCTTCCTCCACTGACAACCTTCCTGACTACAAAATATAATAAATAATTATTTTTTTTAGTAACACATAAGAAACATGAAGTTAATCATTATTATTATTATTAATATTCTATTATTATTGTTATTGTATGAAATACAGTAATTAGGCAGGTCATAAAGTCTGGCAGCTAATTAGCTGATGTGGACCTGCTTAATAAAATATAAATTACGAGTGCATTAAATATAACTGTACCTTGACCAGGTTCCCAATCATGATTCTCTGTTGTTCTGCTTGCTAGACAAATAGCATATTTTCTAATTAGCTTTAAATTATATCAGATAAATTGTTAGTGACCTGATCGTACCCAATAGTGCAACTGAGGTTGAAAAATTGTTGAACCTGTGCCAAACATTGGTACAGTAAAGTACAATACCTAGCTCCCATAATGACATGGAGAACAGTTCACACTTTCTTGTTACTGCATGCAGTAGTAGTAAAATTGACCATGGTTTAACCTGGCTTCCTCCACCAGGGGTGTAGCCAGGGGGTGAGTCACAGCCCCCCCCCCCCCTCTCCTTGATATAAAACAACAGACATGTAACTACAAAACTGGTGCAATATCAATTATGTCAGGAAATAAACTGTAAACAGTGTATTCAATCTACTGAGTGTATGCATTTTGAGTATTTATGTGACGTTTGTGTGTTTTGAGTATTTTATATGACATTTTTTAACCTTTAGAGTCTGTAAAATCTTCCTCCAAAAGTCATGAAATGGCATTTCAGAGACTCTTGATTTCAAAATTTTCTGGGGGGGGGGGGGGGCATGCCCCCAGACCCCCTAAAAATTTAATTTGATTTTGGCATCCCCCCTTTCAAAATCCTAGGCAACCTTGGGGGTGGGGGTGGCACCTAGCACCAGGGTTGCCAGTTTGGCTTTTTTAAAGCCAAATTTCTCTAATTTGGCTAGTTTTTACAACGTTTGGCTTGGAAAAATTTCATTTGGCTTATAACTATTTTGGCTTATTTTTGGCTTTTTTTTCTAAAAAATGGAAAGTCGTCGGTCTTTTCACCATATTTCAGTTTTTCATCAGTTAAAATTTGCTGCTTTGTTGTTTAGAAAGACTAATTGTTAAAGCTTGGTATAGAGCAGTAGGGATTACTGATCCGAGAGTTGGATAACCTGGGATAACTATCAACCAATCAGAGATGAATTCTTAATTTAGAACATCATCACTCATGCCACTGTCTTCGCAGAGGTCCGACCGCATAATTTTTCAAGTTTCAAACAATCATAATTCAAGAATTTTGATCCGTTTAAAACTTCAGCAGTTGACTAAGATGAACTTCTCTTTTTAACTGAGTTTTAAACTGAATACTTGCATGACAGACTATCTTATATATATATATATACTTGAACTATTTGAACTATATGAAATGTTGTGAAATGTGAGTGTATACCTAAATAAATAATTTAAAAAAATAAGCAAATTTTAAGTTTTTATGTCAGATAAAGTGATAAACCGATTATTTATGGCATACTTGCAAATTATTACTGCAATTAGCACTTGGGCCCAGTCCCCCACCTTAATTTTAGAGTTTGGCTTTTTTGGCTTATTTTGAACATGCGTTTGACTTATTTTGGCCCAGAGGACCTGGCAACCCTGCCTAGCACTGCCACTTAGGATTTTATCCCCCAGTCCATGAGTGGCCTAGGGTTTATAAGCCTAGTTTGATCATGATTAAACTGATGTCAATCAATGGTTAACCCTTATAAAAAGAATCTATAGCATCCCAGAGAAATTCTTATTGGATATTGCATTCCTATGGATCGTTTTCACTCACGTGATCGGTTGCACTGTTGGGGTGGTGAAACAATACAATTTTTTTGAATAAGAATAGACCTAAATTCCCATAGGATAAAGATGGTACACCAATATGGCCGCCATTTCATTGTTTCGGTACACCAATATGGCCGCCGTGACGTCAGATGAAAACGATCTATAGGAATTTGATTGCCAAAATTTAATAGGAATAAATTTCTTGTAGGAAGTCAAATCGGGACTTCCTACATGTACATAAGAATTCCATATTCTATATAGGAATTCTTATAAGATCTTACACAATTTTTTGACTAAAATCTAATAAAATTTCACATTTCAAGTTTCCTGTCACAAACCAAAATGTACATAATTTCCTTTTCTTGTTATCAAAATAATTGTGAGTTACATAGTTTATACAAAACATCATGTACTGGTTTGTCAATTATTGAACTAGAAACCGCTCTGCAAATTTTCTCAAAAGAATTCCTGACTTGGGACATCAAAAATTAAATATTTAGTAGGTACATGTACATTTATATTTTATTATTAAAATACAAAAATCATGAGAATCAAGGAGTCTTTTCTTCTGTGGCCTAAACTCCTTTCTTAGGCATGACTAATTTCCTGTGTGGGGTGACTACATCCCTTAATTTAAACAAAATGATACTTTAGTGTGAACAAAGTCTGTATTTGATCAACATGAATCTCAAAAACTAGACAATAGTTTATTAGAATATACTTCTTATTAATAAAACCTAGTTTTGATCTAGATGTGTGTATTAAAAAATCTTTATCATTTTTACATTAAAACATACCTGGATAAAACAATTATTCATGTTGAGCATAATTAATAAAAAAGTTGTTTGTTTATAGTAAACAATTATTGAGGTCGCAGTCATGTGTTGTCCTGACTTGTGTTAATTAACTTAAAGTAAACATCAGATACCTCTGTATGAAATGTACCATACATTGTTTCAGAATGGAAAAAAAATAACTGAAATATTCCTCATGCCAACCTATATTTTTCAGTAAATACTGCCAAGTCCAAGTGGTTGACAGTATTGGCCTTCGTTTTGTTTACATCAGAAAAATAAACATATGGTAAACACTTGGTACAGTAAAGTATTAAACCGCAGAATTATACCAAATGAAACCCAGTGATAGTGGATGAAAGATGAAAAGATACTCCCAAACAGCCTAACGATGTATTAAAATTCAATCATATATAGCGAGCAACTTGCTTTCACTTTTACTCACAATAATATTACTAAGTGCGTACCTCCAAATGAGAACCACTTCGGTTGCGAAATTCGGTCTCTCCTGCCTTTGCGGCATTCTTGAGTTTCCTTGTCGATTCTCTTCTTATAGTTTCACCAATGTTTGCGAAAAATCGACCACGACCTCTCTTACTCATGATTGTAGCGCTTCTAACGAAAACAGTCTAGTTGTCCTGGTATGTTTTGTGTATTTTGATACTACACCGTGTTGTATGGCCCTTATATATGATAGACTAGGCCGAACATCCTGTCGTATATATCCACGTATTAATTAAAACCAGTTTCTAAACAATCTTGGGGTACACAAACCGAATGAACTACATCGAGCATAATTCACGAATACATCGTGGCACGTCCACTGCTCCCATGCAGAGCTCCCATATGAAGCAAACAGTCCCTTGACCCTTGACCATGTTCATTTGACTGCTCTTCACATTTGGTTAATAAAATATAGGTATGATAATCGCTTGAGGGCGGTAATATTAAAATATTATCCTAACGTGCATATAAGGCGGGTACAGGAAGGCAATGAGTGCGCAGTTACATTTCTCGTGGCATATATAGTGGTGTACAGTGAAATTCTCTCAGTGCTTTTAAACAGTAAAGCGATATTGTGCTAGCGTTAGGGTTTATAGACGATTTGGATGTGGATTCAGTTTAGGTTTTATTGACTGGAATGATTCTCCCAAATAAACGATGACGTCAACTATATGTTCAGAATCCGACAGCGCTAGTAGAAAAACACGATATTATTTTGCTGCCCTCAAAATGAAAACCGTAAATCCTGTATTTCTAAATTAGGTGTTTTTATGGAGGTTCCACTTATCAGTCAAATCCGTTGTAAAATTTGTTTTGGTTTGATGAGGGGGTCAGCCCAGATCTCGCCTAGGGAGGTTGGAAATTTTCCATATAGATAAATGGCGCTCAAGATGGCTGGAAGGAATTATTGTACGCACGAGTATAAAGCTAGCATCCTCGAAGGGCTAGAAAATTACGATGTAAATGCGAGGTGAAATCCAACCCTCTTACTGGCTTCGACCCTCCTTGGAGGACATAGGCGCTTTATGTCGCCGATCGTCGGCGATTTCTGATTTAGATGCATGTTAAAATGGGAAGTGCAGCGGCATGTTAAGTAATAAAGAACAATGCAGAAAAGCAGTGCTTTTATTGTTTTACTTAACATGCATCTAAATCATCGGTCGGCGACGATCGGCGACATATGAGAACCAGGCTTCGGTATTAAGCTTAAGTATCGTCAAAGCTGAAAAACCTCCATGTAAATGCGAGGTGAAATTCATCCCTCTTGAACTCCCCCTCAGTTTGGAATGCGTCATGGCGGTCATGTTAGCGGAACATTGACATCTAGAACCTCAATTAGCTGCTATTGTATTTAAAACCGACTTAGACTCCGCATCTTTGTCTTCTGAATCCCAAGACATTGATTGCAAACCAACGTTGACATGCAACTATGAGACCCCTTTTAAATGCGAAACCCTTCGGCAAACGAGGGAAGTGAATAAATAATATTTAATTGGGCAATAATGTGAGAGGCATCGTTTTGTCTTCCCGTGCGTTTTAGGTGTGTAAGTCACTCTTAAATGGTAATACTGCTAATGTTCTTTATTTTATTTTTACAACTAGGTTACCGATGTTTAGAGAACGGCGTAGAACACTGGAAAGTACGTACAAAGGCAGCCATTTTGGCATCATATGAGCCCAGAAGTGTGCATACACGAGAGGAAGGTTAATTTTCAAATGACGGCCAATATTAAGATTATAGAGTTTGGGTAAGTGTGCCTAGTAATTTAAAACTCTTTCCGGTCCGAATTGGTCTTTGGTATTCTGATTAACGCCAAATAATTTTATTCACCTCTGGGGAAACCCTCGAACAGAAATAAATTAACAAATATCTCTTTATTAAATGTTGTTACGGTATACGTATGACAGCCATTTTGAAACCCATATTGCGTGTCTAATTTTTAGTCACGATCCAGGTCTCAAGGTGTTTCACACTAGTGAACTCGGACTGGACTTGAATAGCTATACATGCGTAAAAATCTCGCATGTTGTTACATTGTTGCCTGAACAATGCTGTAACAATTTGCAACAATGCATTGCTGTAACAACTTGTTGACATATGTGAACAACATTGATAAATGAACAACATTGTTCATCATTGTTTCATGAACCAGGCGGAAATCTAATTCTGGTAAGAAATGTTATTGCCCAGCATACTGCTTTAAACAAAAATCATAACACAAAATAATTTTGAAGAAATTTACTAACGTTCCGTTACTACACGTAACATCAGAGTGATAAATATATAAATAGAAAGAAAGTGATAAGGTGACAGACAAGGTGACAGAAAAGGTGATATAAGACAAATGAATTGTCAAACTGGTGAAGAGACACCACAGCGTAAAGAGAAAAAAAATATCTAAAAGACTGCTA
Organism: Corallium rubrum; assembly: GCA_964035015.1. Lineage (NCBI taxonomy): Eukaryota > Metazoa > Cnidaria > Anthozoa > Scleralcyonacea > Coralliidae > Corallium > Corallium rubrum. Next base: position 5,672,981 of record OZ035999.1, on the reverse strand, counting down.
AGGGAAATGATCCATCTGTAGTGAGAACCCAATAAGGGACGAGGTTTTTGGCTGGAAATGGACTGCTTTACATGGTTGAGGATGCACGGGTGGTCCACAATGTACACAGGTCATCGTGACGAGCAAACTGAAAATCGTCTATGCGACGGTAACAAGTCCTATACATTAGCCCTATACCAATCCAGTCTCACACAATCCAACAGTCTGTTGGACAGTGTGAAATTCATCAATGATATCTGAGACCCAATGTACAATTTTCGTTACTTCTATCCAACAAGCTTTTCACTGCGGCCTATCCTATATAGCGGTCGATGACTGTGTTGGATTGGAATGATGGACATTATGCAGTCATTTATGTTATGGTCTTACGAACACACATGAAGGATCAAACTTGCAAGATGATTTCATTTTTAATAAGCCACATATATCCATCGGATTATTCAGCTTTAAAGCAACTTTAAACAGGTATTTTGAATGCGTACAGAATTCAAACGCCAAATCACGACTCTTATCTTTGCATTTAATATTAACTACAAATAATCCATGTGAATTTCAGTCTTGCACATGGTTAGAAACGCTTTTCCTGTTAACCAAATTACAAGGGATTAGTTGGTCTAGACCATCATTAATTCTTTCCGTACCGGCGAGGACTAATCTATTATTCCTTTAAGCTTTTAGAGTTCCAGTTTTTTTGTTCTACGCATAGGAATGTTCGGTATAAGAGATATCAGGTATTGGTTACACCGATATCATCGGTAAATATTATCGCAAAATCAACACCAAAGTTTTGTCTTAGGTTTTCGTGCCGGCACAAAAACCTGTTCGGTATAGTGTGAACAGACTCGGCACGAAACGGCAAATAATTATGCCGTACGATACAACCAATCACCACGCTCTATTCTATATTAATTTACTTCCAAAACGATTTCGAACTCCGTTCACACTGGAGCTGGAACGGTACAAAAAGCTATCCGATAACAGATGCACCTCTTTCGAGATCGGAGCGGCGCAGCGGGAACAGAAGCTCCAACACAGAAATTGTGCCGGAATAGGCGTTTTGTTCAGAGATCATATAAATACTATAGAGGGGGCATCCTATCTTAATTTCAGCCAACCACGGGTAACCAATTGAACGCCGCCATCTTGGATTTTTTAGAAGGCAAACATTAGGCGTGTTGGTTGGCAAAGGACTGGGTCTAGTACATTTGCCAACCAATTGACTGAAACATCATAGGTAAATCCTATCTTAATTTCAGCCAACCACGGGTAACCAATTGAACGCCGCCATCTTGGATTTTTTAGAAGGCAAACATTAGGCGTGTTGGTTGGCAAAGGACGACTGGGTCTAGTACATTTGCCAACCAATTGACTGAAACATCATAGGTAATGGCGGCCCCCATGTGGTTACCAAATTTTCCCGCCAATGCCCCCTCTAGTATTTATATGACCTCTATGGTTTTGTTACCCTACGCATAGACGTTCGGGAAATCCTCGGAGAAGAAGCTCTTATTCCCTGTTATTTGGAATCTGGGACGGAGCGTCTGCACGCAGGCTAGCGTTTTGTGTGTGTACAGAAGGTCGATTCGGTATGGTTTCCGTGCCGGTGTAACAGGACCAGGTCCCCCCCTTCAGAATGCCCCCCGGGGCATCTGGTACTAGTACCACATGCCCCGGCTCCTCAGGCATCTGGTACTAGTACCACAGATGCCCCGGCTCCGCAAGCATCTGGTACTAGTACCACAGATGCCCCGGCTCTGCAGACATCTGGTACTAGTACCACAGATGCCCTGGCTCCGCAAGCATCTGGTACTAGTACCACAGATGCCCCGGCTCCGCAGACATCTGGTACTAGTACCACAGATGCCCCGGCTCCGCAAGCATCTGGTACTAGTACCACAGATGCCATGGCTCCGCAGACATCTGGTACTAGTACCACAGATGCCCCGGCTCCGCAAGCATCTGGTACTAGTACCACAGATGCCATGGCTCCGCAGACATCTGGTACTAGTACCACAGATGCCATGGCTCCGCAGGCATCTGGTACTAGTACCACAGATGCCCCGGCTCCGCAGACATCTGGTACTAGTACCACATGCCCCGGCTCCTCAGGCATCTGGTACTAGTACCACAGATGCCCCGGCTCCGCAAGCATCTGGTACTAGTACCAGATGCCCCGGCTCCGCAGACATCTGGTACTAGTACCACAGATGCCATGGCTCCGCAGGCATCTGGTACTAGTACCACAGATGCCATGGCTCCGCAGGCATCTGGTACTAGTACCACAGATGCCCCGGCTCCGCAAGCATCTGGTACTAGTACCACAGATGCCCCGGCTCTGCAGACATCTGGTACTAGTACCACAGATGCCCCGGCTCCGCAGGCATCTGGTACTAGTACCACAGATGCCCCGGCTCCGCAGACATCTGGTACTAGTACCACAGATGCCCCGGCTCCGCAGGCATCTGGTACTAGTACCACAGATGCCCTGGCTCCGCAGACATCTGGTACTAGTACCACAGATGCCCCAGCTCCGCAGGCATCTGGTACTAGTACCACAGATGACCCGGCTCCACAGACATCTGGTACTAGTACCAGATGCCCCGGCTCCGCAGGCATCTGGTACTAGTACCACAGATGCCCCGGCTCCGCAGGCATCTGGTACTAGTACCACAGATGCCCTGGCTCCGCAGACATCTGGTACTAGTACCACAGATGCCCCAGCTCCGCAGGCATCTGGTACTAGTACCACAGATGACCCGGCTCCACAGACATCTGGTACTAGTACCAGATGCCCCGGCTCCGCAGGCATCTGGTACTAGTACCACAGATGCCCCGGCTCCGCAGGCATCTGGTACTAGTACCACAGATGCCCTGGCTCCGCAGACATCTGGTACTAGTACCACAGATGCCCCAGCTCCGCAGGCATCTGGTACTAGTACCACAGATGACCCGGCTCCACAGACATCTGGTACTAGTACCAGATGCCCCGGCTCCGCAGGCATCTGGTACTAGTACCACAGATGCCCCGGCTCCGCAGGCATCTGGTACTAGTACCACAGATGCCCCGGCTCCGCAGACATCTGGTACTAGTACCACAGATGCCCCGGCTCCACAGACATCTGGTACCAGTACCAGATGCCATGGCTCCGCAGGCATCTGGTACTAGTACCACAGATGCCCCGGCTCCGCAGGCATCTGGTACTAGTACCACAGATGCCCCGGCTCCGCAGACATCTGGTACTAGTACCACAGATGCCCCGGCTCTGCAGACATCTGGTACTAGTACCACAGATGCCCCGGCTCCGCAAGCATCTGGTACTAGTACCACAGATGCCCCGGCTCCGCAGGCATCTGGTACTAGTACCACAGATGCCCCGGCTCCGCAGGCATCTGGTACTAGTACCACAGATGCCCCGGCTCCGCAGGCATCTGGTACTAGTACCACAGATGCCCCGGCTCCGCAAGCATCTGGTACTAGTACCACAGATGCCCCGGCTCCGCAGACATCTGGTACTAGTACCACAGATGCCCTGGCTCCGCAGGCATCTGGTACTAGTACCACAGATGCTCTGGCTCCGCAGGCGTCTGGTACTAGTACCACAGATGCCCCGGCTCCGCAAGCATCTGGTACTAGTACCACTGGTGCTCTGGCTCCGCAGGCATCTGGTACTAGTATACTAGTACCAGATGCCCGGGGGCATCTGGTTAGTACCAGATGCCCGGGGGCATCTGGTCCTGTTACACCTGCATCCTGTTACACCTGAATCCTGTTACACCTGCATCCTGTTACACCTGAATCCTGTTACACCTGCATCCTGTTACACCTGAATCCTGTTACACCTGCATCCTGTTACACCTGCATCCTGTTACACCTGAATCCTGTTACACCTGCATCCTGTTACACCTGCATCCTGTTACACCTGCATCCTGTTACACCTGAATCCTGTTACACCTGAATCCTGTTACACCTGCATCCTGTTATACCTGAATCCTGTTACACCTGCATCCTGTTACACCTGCATCCTGTTACACCTGAATCCTGTTACACCTGCATCCTGTTACACCTGAATCCTGTTACACCTGCATCCTGTTACACCTGCATCCTGTTACACCTGAATCCTGTTACACCTGCATCCTGTTACACCTGCATCCTGTTACACCTGCATCCTGTTACACCTGCATCCTGTTACACCTGCATCCTGTTACACCTGCATCCTGTTACACCTGAATCCTGTTACACCTGCATCCTGTTACACCTGCATCCTGTTACACCTGCATCCTGTTACACCTGCATCCTGTTACACCTGCATCCTGTTACACCTGAATCCTGTTACACCTGAATCCTGTTACACCTGCATCCTGTTACACCTGAATCCTGTTACACCTGAATCCTGTTACACCTGAATCCTGTTACACCTGCATCCTGTTACACCTGAATCCTGTTACACCTGAATCCTGTTACACCTGAATCCTGTTACACCTGCATCCTGTTATACCTGAATCCTGTTACACCTGCATCCTGTTACACCTGCATCCTGTTACACCTGAATCCTGTTACACCTGCATCCTGTTACACCTGAATCCTGTTACACCTGCATCCTGTTACACCTGCATCCTGTTACACCTGAATCCTGTTACACCTGCATCCTGTTACACCTGCATCCTGTTACACCTGCATCCTGTTACACCTGCATCCTGTTACACCTGCATCCTGTTACACCTGCATCCTGTTACACCTGAATCCTGTTACACCTGCATCCTGTTACACCTGCATCCTGTTACACCTGCATCCTGTTACACCTGCATCCTGTTACACCTGCATCCTGTTACATCTGAATCCTGTTACACCTGAATCCTGTTACACCTGCATCCTGTTACACCTGAATCCTGTTACACCTGAATCCTGTTACACCTGAATCCTGTTACACCTGCATCCTGTTACACCTGAATCCTGTTACACCTGAATCCTGTTACACCTGAATCCTGTTACACCTGAATCCTGTTACACCTGAATCCTGTTACACCTGAATCCTGTTACACCTGAATCCTGTTACACCTGCATCCTGTTACACCTGAATCCTGTTACACCTGAATCCTGTTACACCTGCATCCTGTTACACCTGAATCCTGTTACACCTGCACAAAAGCTATCCGGTATAGCGTGAACAGGGCCTAAATACTGTCATGTTACTCTCAATAAATAAAGTCGCTTTACTTTATTGCTTCTCTTATTTGTAAAATCACATTTTATGAGATTTACAAAACAATGAAAAAATCCCAGCTTGTAACAACTTAAATTTTTATAGCATGGAAACATTTCCACATTGTGTCCCGAATCCGGTGCGACCTTGTGTAGTATACTGACGATCTCGGTATATCGGAAATTTCGGCATCAAGGCGGTTTTCCACTAGGCGAAAAATGTCGCGCGAAGCGACATTTTCTTTTGTCTCACAAGCTCTCGAGTGGAACTAATTAGCCAAGACAAAAGAAAAATGTCGAGTCGGTCGATAAATGTCGCCTGGTGGAAAACCGCCTTAACGCTATGACTGAAAAAGCCATACCGATATGTGATTTAATACAGGTGTGGCGGTCTGAGATTGTCACCGTGCTGAAATTGTATATCAATATCTGTAATATTAGACGACTTTCAGGCTCATGCGCAGTGGCAACTTTACTTCAAATTTTCATCGGAGGTAAAAACAACTGTTTTAGCTGGAAAGATCATATTAAAAATAGTAAAAGTGCAAAGTTTAAAATAAATCGGACATATAGTGCGAAAGCTACGCTCTTCGGAAGTTTTGCTCTCCACTAGGGATTTAATAGGGATTTTGGCTTGGCGTGCAACTCCCGCCCGCCAAGCCAAAATCCCTATTAAATCACTAATAAATCCCTGTTGGAATGGTCAACTTTCCGCTTGTGAAACTTTTCCATTTGTTAAGCAATTCGTTTCAAACTTTGCACTTCTACTATTTTCAATATGCTCGTTCCAGCTAAAACAGTTGTTTTTATCTCCGACGAAAATTTGAATATTTGTTGCTACTGCGCATGATCGTGAAAGTCGTCTATTGGCTTTATGACCAGAATAATCAAACTTTTTCCCATGAAATGACTGATTTATGAACACTGCCTGAATAAAATCGAATACTTTAGATGAATAATCAGTTTTAAAGAAAAATATATTATATCCGCTCGTGAACTACAGAACTAGAATGCATGACGAACGTTTCGGACGTTAACTAACTGATTAAGATGTCTTGTATCGATCAATTCCATTGAATTATTAAATATATCCAGAGTTTAGAAGATTAACAATAATTTTGGTTGATACACATGTATACGTACAGCAAGAATATGCGATCATCCCGTAATGACAAACGGTAGTATTATACTACCACCTGGGGAGCATGACCACCACCCCTGCACACCCCCCCCCCCCCCCCCCACCTAGAACCCAAATATTTTGGACTAAGGTGACAAAAATCCTGGATCCGCCCCTGGTATAACTCATCGTTTTGTTTCAGTTCATATGCCGTTCGTCGCATTCGTTGTTCAGATTTCTTGAAAAGCCCCTGTTGTAATATGTTGTGACAAATTCACAACTACTAGCAAAGTTCACAAAGCTTTTGAATTTTGTACTATACAAGGAGTTTTCATCAATAAACCATTTTAAGGCAAAAAGTTTGAATGTTTTGAACGTCAAATATTTGATAACACAAATCAATATACATGGACAATCTCAGACCGCCACACCGGTATATCCATTATCTTCGGTATACCGACCATCCCTATCTCCGGATGTGCACAAGCTTCGGATATCTGTCCCAGCAAAAGTATAATAAAACTTCTATCCCCTGTTCCAGCGATGCACATGCCTGGGTACCTTGTAGGACTTGTAGCATCAAAACTTCGTCTTGGTGACAATTTATACAATAAATTTCTCTAAAATCATCTACTTCAATTATCGTCTTTGTCTCTCTACATACTTCATTGATGACCTGCGGCGCTGTATCTGAGATAACAAACTATTCTGCGGTTCATTCACTTCTCCTGCTACTTTATAATTTTCATCCAAAAACTCATTATCTACGCCCTTGCGAGGATTTTCCATCTGCTTCCACAGTTTATCAAAGTTGGCAGATCTCCCAGGGGATGTGGGGGGCGAGAAGTAGTTCTTCTTGGCTACAGGCGGTCGCCATTTCTCGTGACTCTCGTCTTTTTTCTGAAAGTGGGCAGCAACTTCGGCCGCATTAGCCGCTATTTGCGCACTAAGTTCCGTAGTTTTCATCAAATCTAAACCTCTCAGTGCCGTGCGGTTATCGTGTAGACCCAAACGTTTCAAGTGTTGTAGCGACACATCTGTCCTATCGGCCATAGAGTTTTCACTCTCATAACTAATACTGCGTTTCGGAAAGTGAACACCATGACTCCGAACACTCACCGACTCACTGTTGCTTCTCTGTGGCCTTATAGACATATTCATAAATTGGGGGTTTTCATAGAATCTTTCCGAATTTAAATCTGCATTTCCATCATATGGAACAGCTTCGTAATGTCCGCTGTCGTTATCGTCGTAAGGTACTTGAGCAAGCGATGCTGAAGGAGATCTGTCCAGTGACGACGATGTTGAAGAATAGAATCCAGAATCTATAGTCCATGACTTTTGGCGCGTCCGTTCTGAAAAAGAAAATAGGCCACAACAGCATTTAGTGCAGCACTAAAAACCAAGCCATACATGCGTGTAAGCACTAAACTGGCAACTTCGTTCCCAGGGCGTTCGTGAGATAAGAGACTAGAATCACGTGACAACATTCTCCACTATATTTAGAAAATGTTTCCACAAGTTAAAGTGCTTATGTCACAAAAAATTTTTTTTGACTTTTGAGTAGAGGACAAAAAGTTAGTTAATAGGTTCTTTAACATTTTTCGGTTTTCTCTTTTCATTCGCGAGATATGCGGCTCTAAACCTTGAAAAATTGGCTTTTAGCAAAAAATTGTCGCGCCCGAGAAAAAAACGGAAAAGGGTCTGGGGCGACAGCCGTGTGACGTAGCTTAAGGGACGGAGGTTCGAATTCACATGTGAAGGAGTACTAAAAAGCTATTGAGAATAATAATAAGTCCCTTAAGCTACGTCACACCACGCTCGTCCCAGACTCTTGTTGATACGCGACATTTTCACGAAAATTGCTGTTTAGAGCCGCATACCTCGCGAATGAAAAGAGAAAACCGAAAAATGTTAAAGAACCTATTAACTAACTTTTTGTCCTCTACTCAAAAGTTAAAAAAATTTTTTTGTGACATAAGCACTTTAAAAATATGGACTCCCGTGCAAGCGAACTGTGAAAAGCAGGGGCGAGGTTGCTAAACTGCTTGAATGGTTATCTTAATTAATTACGTATACACGTAGAATCAATATCTGGGTCTTAGCTGTGTTTCGTCGTCTAACGTGTTTCGTATGGTGGCTGGCCACGTTGATCTATCCTATTGTATAGTCGTGTATTGTAGTCTTATTGTAACAAGACATCCCAGTCACTATTGGTGTAAAAAAGTAGAGTGCTACGTAGACAGTAGTGGTAAACTGCCGAGAATAGTTTTGATAACGAAATACTGACGTTTCGAGCGGAGCGGAACTCCTGAGAAACTATTTAAACTAGAATAACAAATTGTAAGTGAAATGCTGCGAGTAAATACTGGGCAGCAGTACATCGTAATACACTAATATATTATTAAAACAACGAGTTCCATATATACACACATATTTTTTGGGAGTTCTGAGGGTGTTGAGAGTGTTTTGGCCCACTGCCAGGAAAACTGCAAAGGCCCATTTCAACTTGGGAAAATTTTCTTTACTCCTCTGAGAAACTATATAAACAACTCCAACTCGTGTCCCATTTCATTCATTATTTTCTCGTGTTTGGATAGATAGCCTTTATTTTGACATGATAACTGTTTAAGCCTGGTTCTCATATGTCGCCGATCGTTGGCGATTTGTGATTTAGATGCATGTTAAAACGGGAAGTGCAGCAGCATGTTAAGTAATAAAGAACAATGCAGAAAAGCAGTACTTTTATTCTTTTACTTAACATGCCTCTAAATCATGGGTCGGCGACGATCGGCGACATGAGAACCAGGCTTTAAGCTACAAGTTTGTGAGGTCGTAATGGATACCCCCAATTAAACACTTGCTCTCGTTGTCCAACTATTACATCAAAGGTTACTTACCACGAAAAATGGCATCTAAGGGTGGCGGCGGCGGCATCATTGCTTCGTACGTGTTTGATGGGTTTGGAGATGGCGGTGGCGGCACGACTTGTGCTGGAGGAGGAGGAGGAGGAAGACAATCCACAGATTGCGAGTCCAATGAAGACATCGAAGAGTAGTTTGAATGATTAGATGTCGAAGAGGAGATGGATAATCTAGACATGCCTAAATTCCTTTCCAAGTAACTTTCTCGTGGTGGACTCAACACACTTGACCTGCGAACGGGTGGAGCTGGTTTGGATGATGTGGCAGAAGACATCGACAAACTGCGAGACAAAGGCCGGTTATCCGGAGAACCCACTCGCGACGAGGGTGAAGTAGACCGTGGTGAAGTGTCGGATGATACTGAAAATGTAAGTCTTCTGTGGTTGATTGGACTGGCGGGAGGCGTTATCTATACAAAACAAACACAGATATAGTGAAGAGTTGGAAAAGGTTTTCAACTTTCTTCTGGGTGAGATGTAGTCTTCCTTGCAGGTTGGGTATATTCGCCAGCTCTCCCCCAACCTACAGGCTGCTTACCTGAGCACAACATTCCTTTCCAATTGATTAGCCAGCCGTTCAGAGGACACTGAGAAGTAGCGGGAATTGTGGCTTTTGCCACATTGACAAAAGTGTGTTTTTTTCCCTGGCTTTTTAACTTTGCCTGACTGTTGCTGACTGCCAGTCTGCTACCGACTTCTGTTTACTACCGCTGTCAGCTTGCCAATGCTGCGCGTTTGTCCATTCCGTCCTCCCCAACACTCTGCCTGATCAATTATAACCTTTCACATTCTAAATTTACATGGTGTTTAACGTATTTTAATTTTGAACCTTCCTCACTAGTAAACTTTGTTCACGGGTTGTACCCGCATACACACAGGCCTTTTTTTTCAACCAACCCTCTCCAATGCATCTGCTTGATGTGTTTGGATTAATAAGGTTGTAATGAATTTTCAATTTTCTATAGTCCTAATGAGCATACCATTTAAGTAATCATTAGTTTGTATTCCATCAAAGTGATTTTATACCTGTTCATCAAACCCGCCAGTGTCAAGTGATTTAAACTCCTCTATCATATGTTCACCAGCGGCAGGCAAGGTTCCTGGTTTCTCGCACTGCCGCGAGGCCTCTTCTAACAAAGATGACAAATTTTCAGCGTCACTCAGAAGAGAAACTTCTTGCTCCTATATATAAAAAAAAAACCCAAAAACATCTTAGCAACGTCGTGTCGTGGTCATCCCTGGAGATAAATGTAGGTTTCGAATGGATGGGTATTCAAAAACTATGAAACTCCTTCTCCACAAGAAGCCTACCTCTTTGTGTCATTGCAATTTATATATTTCCAGTCATACAGTATGTATACTATGTAAACATCAGTAAACGCATGTGCGCAATGCGTACCTATTTTGTTAGTTCTGCGCAAGGAACTACGCGACACGCAGTGACTTGAAACTCGAATAGCTGGGGGAGGGGGTGTTCCTGGGTCTTCTTTAACGTGGCGCGTTGTGAATGAGCGTGACATTTGAACGCGACTGCGTTACGTTACCTAATACCTGCGGCGAGGCTAGGCGTGTTCTGTCGTCCAGCTTTCAGTGAGCGTCATGCGCATTTCACGAGTTTCGGATTACCGCGCGTTGTAATTTCCATGGCACCCGAACACTGTTTTCAAAGTTGAATGGAGAAATGTGTTTCCAATAAACGCAGAAAATCTAATTTGCATAGGTTCTGCCGGTTGCCTAAACACAATTACTCCAGATATGCCAACGCTGCAAGTATAAATAAAACTTTGCAATAATCAAGACCAACACTTTTGCCAACCTCGTACCCAGGGTTTTTCGCTCTAGCGCGCGAGGAAGAGCCTGGGTACGAGGTTGCACTTTTGCTACGCAATGAACTACTGAAGAATACCTGTACTACACAATCGTGATTAAACTGTCGAGCATCCACCATTCTAGACTTTCTCAAAGTCCTTTTCAAACATTTTTGACCTTTCGGTTCCTCGTTGAAAAGGACTTTTCCCACCTGCAGCGCGCCAAAACTCACCCGTGAATTTTTCGACCGGTGACGTAATTCGGGAAGTAATTATATTCAGGCTAAATTGCTATGCAAGTGCTATCTTTGGAAGTTGGAGTTAAACAGACTCTTTGAAAACGTTTTAGTTGGGGTAGAACCACTTTCCATTGCATGTACGACAACCCAAAACACGTCAAAACAGGGCGATGTACATTTCAGCGATTTCCCGCCAGAATTTTTAATTAGATTAAAAAACCTGCAAGCGAAACAAGTCCGCCTCTTTCCTCCCGCTTTTCCGCTCTCCCGCCTTTCCGCTCGCCCGCAAAAACTAGCCTTAAGAGGCGGACTTGAAGCAAGTTTACCACCATTCCACCTAATCTCATTCGTGTCTGAGGACTTCCCCAGAGGTGAATAAAATCGCCTGAGGGGTTAGCCAGAATAAAATACTAAAGACAAATTCGGACAGGAATGAGCACGTCACGTACATATAGAAGCGAAAGCTTTTGAAGTTTACTTAATACAAGGAAAAAATTGAAGAAGAAAATGACAACTTAAACAGACAAACACATGCTTTAAAAACGCTATCCGTGTGTTCGACAGCTTTTTAATTTTAGTTTCAGTTTATATTTTAATTTTCTCACACTACACATAAATAGTTGGCAAACCACAAGTCAGAATTCTTTACACCTCGACTGATCAGTTTTATAATCCGTTTCATTCTCCCCGGATTAGATTAAAGCTAGATTTCCACTTTTATGGGCGTCGCTTAACTATTCTATTGTACAAATCGCACAGTTTCCTACTTCGTTGCGTATAGAAACTCACAAAACAAGAAAAGTCGAGCGCACCACATTTTACGCGTAGTGGAAATCCAGCTTTGAACTACAGTCTAAGAAAATGACAGACACATGCTCTGAAGAAGCTATAAGCATGTGTGAGACATCTTTATTTTCGGTTTCTATTCTTATCTTGTTTTTCTGCAATATACATGAGTTATTATTAGGGTTGTTGTTGGGACAGTGGTTAGCGCACGTGCCTTAACTTTCATCTCTACGACCCGGAATCGATTCCTACTCGGACGCATGTGAGAAGAGTGCTTCCAATCCGACTCTTTCCAAACACCCCAGATTTGTAACATTCCTCCTGTTGTAACATTGAACCAATGAGAAATGGCCCTTACTGGACCTCTAGGGACGATACTTCAAAATATGTCTGACAGAGTCATCCAGTATATATAAAGTTAGTTGATATTTCGATCTTGATTAGCTATAAAGTTGCTGCTTCGCCCGAAATTGAGGCCTGGACCTCTCCTAGCCACCTCCACGCGTCCCTCTCCCCAGTTCCCTAGCCTCCCTCGCCCACTAGTCCCCGCGCGCGCGACGCTGCAGAGTGCCAGATAAAATACGAAAGACTCGTCTTCAGGCTTCAAAGGGTTAACGCTTTATAGCACGGTTGGTAACTTTAGAGCTTTATTTTCGCGCAATATTTTCGCTTTATTTTCTAACGCCACAGGACCTTATTCAGCACAGAGGGAGCTAATGAGGTCTTCCATATTAAACGGTTCATTAATTACGGTCGGCGAATGCGCATGGAATTAATTCTTTATCGTCGTTACAAATCAACGTGTTTTTGGTCGATAAGTAACAGAACATTGTCAGGAGAAATAAAACAGACTTGGCACATGATAAAATGATGTTTCAGAAGAAACATTTCTTCATTGAAGATTGTGAAAAAGTATGGTGCCGCGTGGGCAGTGTTTTGGAAAAACGTCAGTATTTTGTTACTAAAAAAAGTTTCACTTTGCTCATTCCTCGTCAAAGTAATGTGTTTTTACGGATACTGTTAAACAATATTGTTTAGCATTATTGTTTTACTATTATTGTTTGGCACAACCCACACTCAATTGTGCTATTCTTTAGCTTAGCATATACATACTCTGTTACTCTTAATAAAAAAATAATATTAGGACACCTACCACTACTGGCTGAAGCAAGTTAAGAAGAGTACAATATCTTGAGCGTTCCTCAACTAGCACTTTTCTCAAGGCACGTTTCTGGTGCTCTTCAAATACACCAAACTGTGCGTTGGCCATCTATAATAAAGTTGGTTATAAACTTAGTTCAATGCAGTATTTAAGATAGGTATTACTCATCTTAAGTTGCAGAATCAATTGAGAGTTTGAAAAAGTGGGCGTGCCTACATTTCCTCAAAATAATTTTTCACCGAAATATCGTTTTAATAGATAGACGTTTCCCCATGAAGTGAATGGATCACGTGAGTTTTCACGTGAATGTTTGTCCAAAGTTTTGGATGTCCGAAGTTTTGCAAGAGCCAATCAAATCACTATCTCTCAGCGCGTTATTCATCAAAAATCACACTTTGCTAAACACATTAGATATAATTCATAGTTAACCCAAACTAGATTTCCTTGAAACTTGTGATTCATGGATTTGTGGTCAATTTTAGTAGGAAAAACGACCCATTAGTAAACCAGCAACTGACCTTCATAACTGCTTCTAAGCGATCTTTTTGGCCATATTTTCCTAAAGACAAATTATCAAACAGTTTATTTCAAAGTGATCCACAGAAGCCTCTACTTCATTTCTGAGTACCTTAATTACTATACAGTGTTACATAATGTATACATTACAAATTATTACAAATTGAATTGAAATTACACATCTGGAATGTACAGTAACAAAATCTAATAATCTAACAACTGTTTTATAACACACCTTTCTTGTTAACCTTTTTATGCAATCGAACTGTTTCCATGCCAACTTTCTTTAAATCTTGTTTTGCTTTCTTGAATTCTAAATATTTATAAATATGATATTGCAGTAGAACTAAAATCTGAAGGAAGAGTCAGTTGTTTTTTTAAAAAGTCACATTGCCTGTGTAAGCAAAATATTGCTTGTGGAGTGGCAGCTTTAAAAGTAATTAGGCAATGTGTCTGGGCATGTATGTTTGAACAGTATATTACCTTTCGCATTATCTTTATCAAACTGATTTACTGACTTCTTCCACTCATCAATCTTTTCTTGAAGTGGAAGAATGAGATTGTCACCAAACAAGCTAGTGAACAGGTACAAAAAAATATTATACAGGAAATTTTAATTTGTAAGTTAGAAATCTATACACTTAGGGTGTGTTTGTTTGGGTTTTTCTGGAATAAGAATAATGTAATGTCTGAAATATTCAGACATCTCATGTTTCCAAATAATGGATTATTTTGGTTAATCTAATGCTTAATGGATGGTGTTCTGAGTACTCCAGATTAAGAAGATCACCTAAACTAGCATTCACCTACATTATTCAATATTATTCAGGCTATTCCCATTTTGGAATGGTCCCAATAGAAACACACCATTTGTAATTTATGGTAACTACTAGAATAAGTCATAGGGTTTCAGAGGAAAATTACTTACACAAACTGATTAATGAAAGGGTGTTAAGGCAGGGTTCAACAATTCCAATTTTTGCACTGTACCTGAGTACAGGTACCTAATTACTGTAGAAAAATCTCACAAGGTTGTTACAGTTGTTTTTTAAAGCATACAATTTAAGTGCAAAATAATTTAAAATTTGATATGTGATAGACAAAACATGAGCAGCTGATTTTTATCTGATATCTTAATCTAAATTCAATCCGAAGGTGAAAGTCAGTAGATAAAAGTATTGCATAGCTTATAAAATTGACATATAATAGACCTTTCCGTATGAAGTGGGATAAGGCATTGAGAGATTTGATTGGCTCTCGCAAAACTTCAGGCACCCAAAACTTCAGACAAACATTGGATATTACTATTAGCCTTGGACATTAGCCATTCAGATTTGTCAAAGAGAAAAATCATGTGACCCATTCAGTTTTCACTTCAGGTTTATCAGCAATTAAAGATATAAGCTGTGCAAACTTAGAAAATGAAAAGTACAACAGACAATAAATTTTAGGCAATGAAACAACAAACAAAAAATACATTTTTTAATCCAGGCATAATTGGGTACATACCCTGTGAGCACTCTAAGCTTCTGCTCAATGCTTCGATGCCTTATCACCATTTTGGTTAATGATGCACCAACATCTTTTGATGCTCCTAGGGCAAAGGAAACACATCTTTAGTACAAAGTATAAATGTACAACAGCAGTATTAACAAATTATAATTATTAAATATCAGATTTTTTTCACAACTGACTTAAAGGAATGACTGACTGGTGAGCCAACAAAACATCAGTAGCAACTGGACCACATGTATGGCTCCATAGGTGATTTTGTTTAATAATTATGTACCAATTTGGCTGATTAATGAACTATTTTGCATATCAGATAATTAATCTAAATATCCCCAAGACAAAGTAAGATGATGGAGCAGCTAGCTCTCAACAGCATTAGTCTTATCACCTTAAAAATATGTTCAAGTGCATTAAAACTACTTTCTCACCAGTCACCAACTCTGGTCTCTGTAACAAGAATGGTGGCACTTCCATATAAATTAGGTCAAAAAGAACAAAAAATTATAAAGCTCAATTTCTTAGAATTTGCTAACAGGTAATTTTACATATTTTGACAAATCCTTCCTTTTTATTTACTTTTTTATCTATACATTACATCAGTAACGGTTTGAAAATATTTATATTGCCATTTGAAACAAATTAACAACAGATTGCACATGTTTTTTAAAATTTTATAACAGCTCTATCAAAGTTGTTTTCTAAGAAAATGAAGCTCCTAAACATTGAAGGAAAAGAGGGAGTTATAGTCAAGATCGTGGTTTCTACACCATTTGAATTTTTAAGAGGGGGTGGGCAATTTGACTTTAGTTCTTATGTGGTATAGTTTATTTTAAAATTTTATGAAGCTAATGTCCCTTGGCACCCTTGCCCCCTTTCATGGGATGGTTTCAATACATAATTGTATAAACAGTCAGTACACCCAACTTGTTTAATTTTGTTATTGGAGTTTTTCTTTCATAGCTTTGAGTTGGAAAACCATGACAATGGAGTTAGTTATTTCAGTTTATGTGGTGATGCCACAAAATTAATTTGAATTATTAACCTTGCATCTCTCTTGGAGACTTTTTACTTTATTTATATACAGTAACTTAAACCAAGCCTAAATCAGACTAACTTTCCGACCAAAATATTATGCTTTTGGCAACATGCTTTATACTTCTGACAATATTTGATTGCAGCTAGAAATTGTTTGAAAAAGAAGTTGTAATTTAATCATGAAGATGTTTAATGACGATAACTGACTAAAGCAATTCAACAGTCATCTTCAAAGTATCAGTCATAACAAACCAAGGGAATCATAATGACGAACATAACACCTTAAATAAACTAAAGCCAGGCCTGTAATAACATCCCACATGCTTTGAATCACCCCATTAATCTTCAAATTTTAGCAATATATTTCAAATATTGTTTACATTTTTTGACAGAAATTGGGCATGGTTTCAATTAATGTAAACTCATTTTGGAGGCTGAGATGAAAATGTATGTAATAAATAATTTACACCGGTGACACCGGTTGCACGACATGAATCATTTAATAAATTTCACTCTAAAATTCTCCCGTTTTAATACTTCGTACCAATACGTACGTACTGTGAGAAGTTCAATTCTTCGTTCAATTCAATACAATAATACTTGGACGTAACCCAAAACCCTACAATGTACGTTCCAACTCGAAAGAAACATTGAAATACAAAACAATGGATTTTGAAACAACGAAAGTAATCTACACGTGCTAATTTATATTCAAGAATTATAAACCCACGATGAAGAAAATAAAATCAAAGTGCTTTCCGGCTCGCGACACTAAATGCCTTCGGCTTTGGAAGAACAAATATATTTGATGAACGGCTTTAATATCATGTCCAGCACAGTACAATACCAACGTATTGTATTTAACAATGACGAATGAATTAGTCTGACATTGTCGGAGCGTGAGGTGTTAGTTTCTTTGCCAAATTTCAAAATGACTATTAGCGATAATGAGGCTTTTCAGTCATTTTCAGCGTGTAGTGGTTATCTTACTATTTTATATAACCAACCCGCTCGCCAGGCAGTTTTCGCTGACAGACATTGTAGTAAGGCGATATCTTTAAGAGCAAACGACTTAGCAGTTTTATCGCAAAACACACACGACAGCCATCAATTATGGAGATTTCAAGTGGAACAAACGAAAACCTCTAACAAAAGTAGGCCCCATGTAGCGATGGCGCCGGGTTTCAACAGAAAGAAGATTTGGGAGTTAAGATCGACGAGTTGTCATATATTTGTGTTCAAGATGGTAATGTCGTCGAAATTTGAGAAGAAATACCTGCTAGTCCTAATCACCGGTAGCTCTTAAATTTCATGAAATTACCCCACGGTAAGGCTTTACAAAAGACGACTTATTTGACTTTCACAAACAGACCTCTTTACTCTTTAGCCTTCAACTTTGAACGAAGAACATTGTACGGTTTGATAAAGAAAATACACCGTCTTTAATATATACACACGCTGTCTGCGAAGTAGATTAATAGAACGGCAATGACTAAAGAGGATTTACCCATCCGATCATTGGGTTTTAAAAATTCGAAATAGCTCTCCTTTGTTTTGCGTTCAAATTCACAGAACAATTATAAACGGTACACTTATTGGCACGAAAGTTGTATATTTGCAAAATATAACTTAAAACCTCCAACGATCGAGTTACGTTGATTTTCAAAAAAATACGAGCACACATGAAACGGAAATAAACTCTTCCTATTAAGAATACCGCTATTTCCTTTATGACTCTTGTATTTTTGATAATATTCCTGCCTTTTGATTTTGTTTTGTTATATAACTAATATAACTAACCTTTCGACGAAGTTGCCGCATCTGCGATTTTAAGCATCGAATCCAAGAAAGCTTCTAACGCTACCGCCGTTGATCTGTTTACAAAAGAAAAGACAATTTATTACTACAGAAACTAGTGTCGCGTTTCACGCCGTTTGATCTCCCTTGGGAGAACACTTAGAATTTCGTGTACCTTAAAGAAGCATGTAGTTTCACGCCTTTTGAAACGAAATCTTCCCAAAGCGGCGAACTTCCCTAAAGTAAACACGTAAAGAAAGAGGTTCTTTTTTGTGCGATACAAGCATGCACGCGAACACAAAACAAAAGGCAGTCTAGTAAATATTATGTACCTTCAAGTCGTTGATGATCGACTGAATGACACTCGTGTCCTCAGACATATCAGCTTCGATCATTTCTCATAGGCCAAAGACAGTTAGCATGTTACCACAGCGCCAAACAAAATGGTATACTTTGAACGACGAGAGATTTGAAAAATGATTTGCTGTCACTACACTCCGGTCAAACGAACGCCTTTCTAATTTCTCTAACCTCAACTCCGAAGGTCAACACAACAATATATCAAAACTCTGTGATCTGACCACTAGGCCCCAGGGAATACAGCGCGCACTGTTGTAACACGCAGCACGGTCGCGTCGCGTCATAGAAATAATTTTTATTCTTTTTTGTTCATTCTGTCGGGGAAAGCTAACACGCCGAGCTACAAAAAAGAACAGCATGCCTATTGTCGTCTTACATAAATCCCTTTCATAAGGGAGTTTTGGTGTTTATGGCTGTAGAATTAGGGTTGGGTTATTGACCTAGGACACCCCCCCCCCCCCTCCCGTGATCTCCGACTTTGGGAAATATACGCCCTTGTCCTCAACCTTCACCGACGAAAGAAGTAGAGGCACGAGGCGATAGTCGACTAGTCGAGTGCCATTATACTTCTATCTTTCGTGTTCAAATCATGTCAAATGTACCTTTATATGTCTACTTATGCACAGGAGCGGTGTGTTTTATAAAATACGAAGAAAAAAAACAACTAAAAGTGGGATAGTTTTGAAAGTTCGTAGCTTTTCCCGCCAGCCAGGGGCGTCCCCCTACTTTTTTTTGGGGGGGGGGAGGCAGAATATGTTTGCCCCCCCCCTACTTTTTAACAAGGCCAGTAATAAAGTTATGATTAACAAAATCAACAAGAAAACAATTTTTATACATACCATATATTTTATACATTGAGTTCTGTTTTCAAATGTACCTCTTGTAAGCCTGACCCAACACAATACACTAACGCTAGCTAACCCACGACTTTGAATAAAGATATAATAAAGAAATTTGAATGCAGATATTCAATGTCCGGAAAAGTGTTGTCTTTTGAGTATTTTATGACGTTTTTGGACCTTTAGAATTCTGTAAATCCTTGTCCTAAAATGCAGGAAATGGCATTTCAAAGACTCTAGATTTCAAAATTGCCCGGCGGAGCATGCCCCTGGACCCCCCTAAAAATGTTGCCTCCCCCCCACCTTTAGTGTCGCTCCGACGCCCCTGCCGCCAGGTGACGCCATCCTATACGCCACTTTTATAAATGCACGGGGTCAGCCTACCAGGTGATCTGAAAACACGGAAAAGGACTGGGACTAGTTGTCAAATAGAAATCCATTTTTCGAATTAAACTATTTAATATCTCGTGAAATATACTTTATTTTGTTCCCAAATTTAGCATAGACTTATCATTTTCAACACTGAACATAAATACAAAGTTTCAACCAGTTTGATAAAGGAAAATGAAAGAAATAAGTTATTCAATACAGCAAAATGGATTTCTATTAGGTTGCTAGTTCCAGGCCTTACCCTCACGGTCAGATCACCTGGTATCAGAGCATACGCCGAAGACTCCTTAATATTTTTTATTAGTCATTGTATATCAGAATAAACATGACAAATCTATTCTATCAATATCAACATCAAAATGATTTCCTTTTCAGAGGTGGAGGTTCTCGTCAACAATAGATTAGAAATTTGAAATTTCCTCTAACCTGATCCCTTATGCTTGTTTCTTTTTTGTGTGTGTATAGAATAAATTTTCAAGAAGCTAGAATTCGGTTATAAATTAAATTTACTACAGGAATTAACATAAAAACTTTGCCTTGAGCTTTTTTATCAACAGACATCACACTTCTCTCCACAGCTGCGCGTTTCCAAGACTCCAACACATTGCCATTTTGGAAGTATGACGTAGCTTCTGAAAAATGCCGAGATCAGAGATGCAGATCTTGATCAAATTTAGATCGGCATTTGCTGTCGTTCTTAAGTTAAATATTTGACTTTTCAAGAGCTGCAGTGCAGTGCAGTGCAGTGGCGTTGGAAGTTCTCGAAACGCCCCGCTGTGACGTGTGGAAGGGGGGGGGGAGATTATCAGTATACGTTTAATGACGTTTATAGACCCATTGAACTTAACCCTTGATGGAGGAAAAATGCCTCTAAACAATGAATGTTTGTTTCATTAATGATTCGCTGTTGAACTACGAACGATCTGTTTAAGAAATGGTTCATTGTTTGTGCTCCATCGAGTTATGAATGCACGCGTAAAGTTGGAGAGCACGAAAAAGTCCACTAGAAGATTTACTGTTTTTTCTGCGTAACCTGAAAAGCTTACTCTAGTTAGCCACGGATTTAGTCTTCTGGAACAATTTGTCCGCGTAAATCATAATTTCGAAGAAATATATTTTGAGTCGTAAACTGTGAATTCTACCAAATGCGTTTTCGATGAAATGAGATATCCAGAAAAAATATTTTCGAAGAATTATTCAAGCAAAATTTTCAAGTTAAACAACATTTCGATGAAAAACGTTTTCGGGGAAAATGTGGGGACGATTTGGCGGAATTTAACTCTTAGGGTGAATCCGGATTGAGTTTCAATCCGGATTGAACTCATTCCGCTTCTGATCAAACCCCTTTATCTGTTTACATGAATCCGGATTTGAGATTAGCTCATTCCGGATTGAGTTCAATCCGTTTCTCATCCCGGATTGAAATCTCATTCCGGATTGAAATTTACTTCGTATTACTGAAAAGTTGAAAACTCTTTCCCCACTTCTGTAGCCCCACGCTTGACTCCCTTTGAATACCCTTCTGATTCTCAACATGTTATACATTTAGAGCCCGTTTACACGGTATCGGACGACTCGAATTAGTACGGTACCGCCTAAACAGCAAAATAGGACGAATGCGAGACTGGTCTCGAATTCCCGAATTCGTTGTGTGCCATTAGTGCCCAGTCAGACAGGGTTAATTACTACTTGAATGGGTGGTCAGATGCTACGCTTGGGACTCCTGTGAATAGAGTTGTTGGTTCTCCACCGTGCTTCATGATTTTCCTTCCTTCACAAAATCAACTTTGTCCCCTGATTAGTGGACCCTTAGGGTTGGCTAGAAGATTAGACACTGAAATAGGGTTGATGACGATGATCTAAAAAATAATTTATTACACTGTTTATTACACTGATGTAACATGTATTATATGCTTGCTAGTACATTCTTTATTACTAGTTGTAGAACAACTGTCATCTTCAATCTCATCTTGACTTTCTTCTTCTTTATTCCAGTGTACGACCCACACAGAATCAATAAGAATCAAGCTTAAATGAATGATTATGAGAGGCAAACTCATCAGGCCAGAATCACCAAACTCTGCTGGTAAGAAAGTAATAACTGACAATGTTACAGCTAATGTTTTCATGCTTGCCATAATTACCAGTGTTTTTCGCACTTCCAGTTCAAAACGAAGTATCCATGAAGAAACATAATTGATCATAAGAAATATAAGATGTAGGGCAACACCCCAAGAAAACATTATTATAAGGCTGATGACAGATACATCTTGAAATGCACCTGTTAATTGGGCTTTACTAATTTTCATCCATGGAATACAGATAAGAAATATAAGACTAATAATTTTCAACACTTTAGTATGCTTTTTCACAAAATCTTTTATGTAGTCTATCTGTGTCAAAGCTTTACCAATCTAAAGTTAAAGAAAAAGTTATCTGTGAGTAATTTACACGATAACTTATTTTTTATAAAAATACTAAATAATAACATGATTGAGCTCACCAATAATGGTACAGGCACGGTTAAAACAAGTTTCACTAACAAATTAATCACATTGATTTGGATATCTTTGACAGACACTAGCCATTTTGCTAATAGTGGAACAATTACCACTCCCAATGTGTTGGTTGTAACTGTCAATAAAAGTGCAAGGGTCACATCTCCTCCTGCCAATGAAGTCTAGGAAATGTATAAAAATATTTTGAACATTTAAGTTTAGTATATATATTTATACATATTATATATACACTGTACATAAAAGTCAAACAATTGTCTGGAGTTGTCTGGCGTCTAGACCAACATCCATGTTGCATTAATGTCATCTGCTGAAGGCTACAGTACATGTAGATATAATATTGACTTGGGTAACACTAGTCTACCCAGCTGGTTTTTAATTAATTATACCTCTAATTTTATCATGAAAGTCTAATTTAATTAATTTATTTGTAGTAAGCAGTTCAAAAACCATGCAGTCTAGTTAGATAACTCATAAGTGTCAACACTAAAATTTGTTAAAGATGCCAGACACTTGTAACTTCTTTCAGCTTTCATCTTCAGACAATGATGATGGAATCATTAATTAAAATACAGAAAACATTTTAAGGAAATACTTACAAAATATGAGACACAATACCAATGGCAAAACATGTACGCTCAATTATAATAATAAATACCACATATTCATAATAATAATATATCCAAATGCATTCACTTCACAGGGGGTGCAAGGCCTTTTCAAGAGGGGGGAGGGGGGGTGGGGTAATTTTTAGTAATGAAAGTTGATGGTGCAAAATTAAGACTCAAAGCCAGCTGCCAATCTCATCTCGTTCTCACTCCTGAGAGAGGCCTCTCATCTTGTCCTCACTCCTGAGAGAGGCCTCTCATCTTGTTCTCACTCCCGAGAGAGACCTCTCATCTCGTTCTCACTCCTGAGAGAGACCTCTCATCTCGTTCTCACTCCTGAGAGAGGCCTCTCATCTTGTCCTCACTCCTGAGAGAGGCCTCTCTCAGAGAACGAGATGAGATTGGTGGCTGGCTTTCAGTGTAGGTGCAAAAAAGTATGTTGACTAGGTACACGTATATAGTGAATTTTATAAAATCATATTACCCAATTCAAAAATATAATACATTTATCAGGAAAAAAGGGCTAGCTCATCATATATACTGAACTCATGGCCAAGCTTACAGCACTGGTCTCGGTAGTCCATTTGGTTAGCCAGATTACTTATTCCATGTCATTCTGATGTGGCTTGTCTAGTTGCCTTGTATGTTAACAAATGAAAGAAGTACGCGATGCCTAGTCATTTATTGGTCAAACCATTTAATGGGATATTTATTATATGACCTGATATTTTCAATTTTGACGATCACTTTTGACTTACAAGACCAAAGTGGGTAATACAGATTTTTTTCCATGTAACACCATGTTGTATTTTGTACCGTCTTTTTGGCCATCTTAGAAATAGTGTTACAGAACCATCCTCAGAGAAACATGAGAAAATTTTTCCATGATTTTCCACTTGAGTCAGCCAAGTTTTTTAGCAGTGAAAGAAAATAATGAAAAATTTTCTATATAAATATAAATATACAGTACATACAGTATCTATACATATACTTACTAATACTATGCCCGATGAAACAGCACAAGGAGAAATAAAATATATCTCTAATCCCAGAAGGAACTCTCTTGGCCCAGCTACACCGGCAATACTAGTTATGTTTCCATTTCCATCCTTATGGTTTGACACAGTTTCCCCAAATGGAAGCAACTGACTTAGTTTAGCTCCAATAACTGAACTCAGAAGTATAATACTGATCAGACCCCATAAAAACCCTTTGTATTCCTTTAAAACACTCTTTAGTTCAGCAGTTCTAAGTTTCAATCCACTGTGTAAAAATACACAAATAACACAGATGTAACTAGAGCCTTCAAATCTACCAACCCATGCGCCAGCCTTGGGCAGGATGAAACCTATTAACAAAGCCAGCAAGATTCCTAGCATTAGAAAGTGTTTATAAACGAACGGAATTACTTTGCTTTTCAAGAACGACCTGGGTGAATCACTGTCCTCGTCCATATACGTCTCTTTAAATCACTCAAAATCATGAAATTAAATGACAGACAAGTAGGCAACAGACATAAACTTGGGTTCCAAAGGTCAATCGCGCCCTTGTTTATTTTTGTCAGCGGTTTCGCCGCAATGGCTTCTGGGATTTCTGTTTTCGTCAACGGCCAAAGAAGGAATAAACAATATTTTTTTGAAGTTTGTATTTCCACTTTTGTTCAATCAGGTTGTCAGGGAATGACGCAGAGAGGTTTATGTGGAAGTTTTAGGTTGTATTTGGAATGACGAACTACGATGGGATAGTGAAATGCGGTAATCTTGAGTTCAAATTGCCCAGGAAACAGAGAAAAGTTACAAAGAAGGTACTGAAAAAGTGTTTATAAAAATTTATATACTGGTGAATCGATATTTGCCATTGTGTTATATTCATAGTTCATATTTAAGTGTTTTTTATTGAATTGCCGGTGTTTGATATATTTTATCTTCTTAAAAGAACACGATAATTGCTCAATGTACAATTATAATACAATATGTGAATAAGACTACTGACAGTATAAACAAAGTACAGTTATATATAACTGAGATTAATAATGACATGTATTTATACCGCGCAAATTATACCACGTTTAAAAAAATACGGTTAATGGTTGAGAGGTTTCAATGTAACAACATTATTTTGATATTTTATAAAGGCCTGGAAGAAAAAATGGTTTGTACTACGGCGACAAACTCTATGTGGTAATGCAAGACTAGAGTATTATCGCAGTGAAATATCTTGCCTACAAGGTCAAAATAAACGTTGTATTCCTTTACAAGAACTTACTTCAGTTGCTGAAGGGAAATCATCAAGAACTCATACAAATATTTTTGAAGTAGTTATTCACAAAAACAAATACTTCTTTTCTGCGAATTCTCTTAATGAATGTGCTGAATGGATATCTATGATCAAAGATGTAACTTTGCCTAAAGGCGTAAAACCTGTTCCAGTTGCTCTGCAGGGAAATCAAGATGACAATGGTAAGCTACTGTATTGCTGGCTTGGACCTCAAAATCCCAGTGTAATAATTGACAATAAAGACTTATTAACCGAGTGCGAGGTCTGTACGGGAAAGTATTTGCCTGAGGTTTTTGTACAGACCGAGCGACGAAGGAGCGAGGTTTGTGCGATAAAACCGAGGGCAAATACTTTCCAGTACAGACCGAGCAAACGAGGTTAATAAGGAATTTATTATATAGCTAGTGGTTCATTTTATTTTAAAGTTTCAAGCGTTGTTTTCGTCTTCGGAGTATGCTGTTTACCTTACCTGTTAATTTTTTCGTGTTGCTACTTGGCCTTCTTGTTTACACCAGTTCGGCTTTTATTTGTTGTGTTTTTAGATAAACAGCTTTAAAGGAAACCAGCAGTGATGTTCCAACATGTTTTATTGTTCAGAATATTTGAATGAAGATACCTATTTCTCTTTTATTTGTATTCAAATCAACTCAGACATTTTCCTGCCAAAATTTACAGGGCCGCAAAAAAAAGCGTATTGACCATTCGGTCAATATCGTAAAATCCCGACCTCTCAGGAACCAATCAGCTTGCGTCGTTTTGCGTACGGACTGGAAATCAAACCCAGCCATATAATAATACAACTTATCATCCAACTTCCAACTTGATAATTCTTTTTTTTTTACAGATTTATTTCAAGTGAGTGTTGTAAACACAAAAGATTCAGAGAGGTTACAGATAGTTGGGGATTATTTCCTAAGTGTTCAGCATAGGTTTTTGTGCCTTCACGATATTCAAACAGGAGCAGTGACCACACAGTGGAATCTTCAGTATTTACCAAGATTTAATTTGAAAAAGGTGTCCAAACTGCAAGATTTTGACATGATTTTAGTCATTTGGGCCTCAAGGTAATATTTTTTCCTATTTTACGTATGGATATTTTTACATATTCATAATTTGTTAGAAAAATTTGTATTATGATTATATTATTTATAACTTACATGTACTCATTTTTAAATTTTGAATTTTTTTCTTTTATTGTTTTCAGAGATTGTAAAAGCAGACAGGGTGAATTCCAGTTTCTGACTCGTCAAGGAAAGGAAATAATGAATGCGATTAAAATGGAAACATGTCGTCTTGCAACAGAGAAGTTAGAGGTTTCTGATGATACAAGTGCAACCCGCTTTACCTCACAGAATGATCAAAATAATGCTCCAAATAAAGTAGTCACAGAGACTTAGCTTCTATTGGAACTATAGAAAATATACAATGAATGACATGGTTTTAGAAAAACAGGCACATGCACCAACTAAAGTTTACTATAATTACACAGTCTTAACCCTTTATTGTCCATTAGCCACTTTAAGAATTTATTCTGGCTAACGCCAGATGATTTTATTCAGCATTTGGGAAGGTCTTGGGCTATAAAGGGTTAATATGTTGAGCAAGCTCAGACTGCCAATGAGATCCTTGCAGACTTTCCAGTTCTCCATAGCTTTTGCTATAATTACAATTAACACTAGTTTGAAGGTTGATGGCAAGTCTTTAAAATTTATTCTGGTGACCTCCAGATGATTTTATTCAGCACAGGGAGAGGTCTAGGCCTTAAAGTGTTAACAATACTCTTGCATCCAGTGTCACTTTTCAGTTCCAAACGATGTCATTGATGAAACTTGTCATGTGTTGTCTCCAGCTGATGTTGCTGGATTTTTGTTGTGCTTATTTGTTGTAAATGTTGCAAAGTCTCAATAAAAAGTTATCTCAAGTTAATAAATAAATAAATAATAGTTGTTTTATTTCCCCATAAAATTAAAAAGTTACAATTGAAGAATATATTACATGAAAAAAAAAGGAACTGACTACCTGGAATAACTAGAAGTTAACAAAAGCAGGCAGGCAATAAAAAGGAATTAAGGATAAAAGTGACCTGTAAGATTGAAGGAGAAAAGGAAAAGTCAACAGGCAACAACAGCAAAAAAGCCTGGTCCCCACTTTATTTATACTGGACAACCCTATCCGTTATATTTTTTTGTTTTTTTTAATGTTTTATATCATTTATTCAAATTCACATATACAATTTCCTACTAATAATTGATACAAGGAAGACCAGATAAACCCAAGTGGGCTTTATTTACAAGTCAGTCCTCTGTTATTTAACAATAACATATATGTTTATAATTGTTCATAAAATTCAATAGAAAAAAAAGATAATACATAATTATTACATATATATATATATATATATATATATATATATATATATATATATATATATATATATATATATATATATATATGCTACAAACATGTCTATGATAATAGGTAAGCTTTTATTTATTTTTTAAACTTTGATTTTTTTAGCCTTCTTTATATTAATTTACATTTAACTGAGAATTTCCCATAATTTATTCTATATCTTTCCTTATGAATATGAATAGAGTTTCTTGTATTGTAATTATGTACAGCTAGTTTTGTTTAAAGTAAAAAAGACATTAAAATATTCAGGTAAACATTTATTATGAAAATCATACATAAATTGACTGGTGCATAATCAAATTTAATTCTTGAAAAAGAGAGGCAGATTTTGAATCATATGGTTGAGAATGTGTAATAATCTTATTGCTTTTTTTTGTATTTATTTGCCATAAAATGTTACTATAATATAGATATGGGTAAATTAAAGTGTTATATAGTGTCTTAGATTCAGCGTAGCCTAACTAATTTAATTGAATTTTTATAATACATGTACATAAATACATTTCACATTCAAAAAACAATCTCGCGCCCACAGTCTTCTCGCTTTTTGTCAGCGGGAGATGACAAGATATTACGAGCCGTCAAAATAGTAGCTCAGCGGTGCAGTTCTACTTGTCTGCGCAAGCGCGGTACTTTCTTTCTTTCCTTGTGTGCGTGGCTTTTCCACAAAGTGGCAATAGAGGAGCAGAAAAAGTCGAAAAATGAGTGGTTCAACATCCCTGTTTGGCGTCCTAGGGAAGTTCTACGAAGAGTACAGTCAGAATACACTTCAGAAAATGAAACTTATCGATGCTTATCTCATGTACATCATGTTTACTGGGATCATTCAGTTTGCCTATTGTCTACTTGTTGGCACCTTTCCTTTCAACTCGTTTTTATCTGGCTTCATTTCTTGCGTTGGTTCCTTCGTGCTTGGCGGTAAGTTATCTAACCTCAAGCTATGTTGAAACTCTATTGGTGTCATAGTGACACACTAGCTTGTGTATGCCATATTTCCATTGGATATCATATATTTAATAGAATAGAATAGAATAAATCTTTATTTTACGAGGGAAAAGACGTATTAACCGTAAAGGTTATCTAACATACGGCCCTCACAATATTACAATATTTACAATTACAACAGACATAACTAATACACTATATATGGAAATCATGTCAAGTGATAAACTAGTCAAGTAGAAACACATTTACAATTCAATAAAAAATTACAATTAACAGGCAAATAGCCAAATACAAGTGCTGAAATGCTGGTCATATATATACATGTACTGTACACGTAGATATAGGTGTAGATATAGATATATAGTTTATCATTGTTTACCTGGATTACCTGGTGTCCTACAGGAGAACTGCCTACCTTCATCAACTGTGCTATATCTGACATGTGCCAGACTGCTTTGCTGTGTGCACAGAATTTCTTCCATGCACAGTTTTTTATTGTGTGCGCACATGGTTTTTTAAGTGTGCAATTCATGGCAAGAAGGCCAATTTATGGGCACATGCTGTGATCTTAACTTGCCCAACAAAATGTGCACAACACAGAAGTGCAGAACTGACATGACAATTCACACAAGCGGGAATGTGGCTAGTCAAGAAAATAGTCTAAGCTTGTCTACGCAAGTGGCAAACCTGTATAAGTTGTCAGCAGCAAAATTATTTAATTGTTTTTAAATTAGTTTCCAGTCGCATAACGTGAGTAGCGGTATTGCCGTATGTGTCAAAGTGCGCATTTTCACTCCCGTATGTGCGCACTATTTTGTGGAAAAAACTTCTTCCGTGCTTCCTAGCAAAGTTAGCAGTCTGGGACATGTGTGGTGTAGTAGTTATATAAATGCACTGGTCCTAAGGGGTTTTGCACTAGTGTAGTTAAAGCATGCCCATCATTGAAATCAACATAATACTGTTGTTGAGGCTAGTGTGTTAAAATATAGTATTAAGTATAAGGAAGTATGGTGGTGTCACATTTTGAGCCATGTCAAATGACAACCCAAGTTTGGTCTGTGATTTCTTATTAGTCATTTGCAGTGGACCGTTATATCTAGACGTCATTCACTATCTGCCACCTTTGACTCAGTGGATGAGAGTTGTCTCTTCACATTAGAGGTGAGCCGATCATCGGCAAAACATCGGCAGAGCTGATTAACAGCTAGTTTTTCTCACAATTGGCCATTAGCTGATTGTCTTTCACCATCGGATCAGCTGTCTCATGACTCTCGTCCTTGTATTTCTGCTCTCTCATCCTCATATCGGTTTTGCTGATTAATCAGCCGATGCTGGGGAAATATCGCTTCTTAATAATTGGTATCGGCAATTGGCTTTTTTTTAACATTGGCTCAACTCTACTTCACACTACAGTACATAACACTGTATTGCAAAAGACAGCAAATATTGAAATTATATTTTTTATAGTTTGCTTGAGAATTCAAAGTAATCCAGCAAATAGCACAGACTTCAAAGGAATTAGCCCTGAGAGGGCATTTGCTGATTTTATCTTTGCAAGTGTTGTTCTTCACTTGGTTGTCATGAATTTCATTGGATAATACACCATTGTGGACACTGGACTTTCATCAGCAATGTTACCCTGAAGGAATTTGTAAAATTAGATATTAGTACTATTAAAAAATTTCTGTGATAGGATGCCTGTATGATGTCACTACTTCGTTTATTTTTACTGGTTTGAGTTTGTTTTATTGTATAATTCCTTGTTGTCCTTGATGTTTCCCTTGATGAGTAAAATCATCTTGTATCAGCCAGAGTAAAGTAATAGAAAGGCACTGTAGTGCTGTTTGGTCATGAAAGAGTTAAGGC
The DNA here is from genome assembly GCA_964035015.1 of Corallium rubrum. Lineage (NCBI taxonomy): Eukaryota > Metazoa > Cnidaria > Anthozoa > Scleralcyonacea > Coralliidae > Corallium > Corallium rubrum. The sequence goes on along the minus strand of OZ035999.1, from coordinate 5,642,670 downwards.
AAACAAATACTAGTTTTTAATGAGCATAAAATCATTGACAATTCGGCTGTATTCGCAGGCTATAAAGAAGTAAGCCTGAAGATTTTTAGCCTGCATCACAGCCCAACTTTCCACCTGGATTCTCACCCAGGGAAAAGTGGGTCTGTGAACCAGCACACCAAAGTGTATTCTCGCGCACCTGTGGGGTTGTTCGAATTTATGTAATTCACTCTGATTGGCAGGTGGAAAGTTGGGCTGCAACGCAGGCTAAAAGATTGTAAAGTTGCCACTTTAACATTGTGTCAATATTGCATGATCTGATAGGTGACTATCATGAAACTATTATTTACATACATGAAAACATTTCCTAATTTCCATGTGACCACATTTCAATGAGTTTTAAAAAGAGAAAACAAGGTTTATTTTTACACAAATTGAGTCAATTGAGCTACTCTGTGTGGATGGTATATGGAATCAGGGGTGCTTGAGAAGAATTTGTTCTTTTTTTATTTTAAAGCTACTACAGTCCGTATATGTTAAAAGTTAAAACTACTGTATATAGACATCAGTATTACACAGGGAATCCGTCATTATTCTACTTTGTTTTACAGTTGATTTCATATTACTTTACCGCCGTGTGTTGCGAAGTTCATTGGGAAGTTCCGAAGTTCGTTCGGAAGTTTGGAATTACGTTGCCAAGGTTGAAAAATTATCCAGTCATAACGAGTTTTGATCGACAGCTCGCAATTTGATTGGATAATTTTTCAACCTTGGCAACGTAATTCCGAACGAACTTCGGAACTTCCCAACGAACTTCGCAACACACGGCGGTAAAGTAATGTGAAATCAACTGTAATTCAACTATACAATCTATTACAATGGCAGTCTTTCGTCATTTGCATAGTATATAGATATAGTAACTAAGAGAGCTTTACTACTTCTAAGATTCGGGGTTGGGATGCAACGTGAGAATTGGTTGTTTTTCCGGTCAACACGTGCCTGCACAGCTCCAACGGATTACGTATGCTGCTAGCTCAGCGGTGACTCTAAATCACACAATAATAATACAGCCAGAAGTCCAACTCGCGTCGGAACCTTTGAAGTTTATATCCTCGCGCATGTCGCCTCGCGCATCTTGAGTCCTTGCCATCCTACGCAATCCTGACAAGTTCCCCCGGCAGTTTGGACCTTCAAAAGAAGGTTAAAACTGCCGGGGAAACTTGCCAGGATTGCGTAGGACAGTGCGTAGGATCGCGTAAAATATCGCGCCTGCGCATTGAAGAAATGCGGACAAGTTTTCACTCGAGTTGGACTTCTGGTTGTTATTACTATCATAGAGATCATATAAATACTAGAGGGGGCATTGGCGAAAAAATTTGGTAAACATGGCAGCCGCCATTACCTATGCTATTTCAGTCAATTGGTTGGCAAATCTACCAGACCCAGTCCTTTGCCAACCAACGCGCCTAATATTTGCCTCCGAAAAAATCTAAGATGGCGGCGTTCAATTTGTTACCCGTCGTTGACTGAAACAAAGAAAGGATGCCCCCTATTATTTATATGATCTCTATGATTCCTATATATTCTGTGTCTGAATGTTGCATCCCTTCTCATTTTCTATACACTATATGTACGTTTTCTATATTCGCGTAAAATCTCACTCCGCTATAAGAGAGTGTGCATGCACGCAGACTAGTACTTTCTGTGACTTGTAATGCTGATTACATTTCCCATATCATCTACTGTTATGTTTTATTTACCGCTGAAGACTTGCTGATTGGTTTTAGCTTTCTATAAGCAGCAATAACCAAAATTAAACCAACGAATTGCGTCGCGCCAATAAGGCAACCCATGACTGTTTTGTGAGTGTATAAACTGCTGCCAAATATTGGTCCTGTGAGACCTGCCAGACGATTAAAGGACGTTAGAATGGCGTGAACCAAACCCTGATTCGCAGCCTGGGTGTGTTTGGAAACCAACGATCGACCAACGACGACCGTTATCGAAATACCGACTCCTCCAAGGAGAATGGTAACCAGAAAGCTGTAATAACAAAGATCGCTTTCTGGTTCGGAAAAGGATAAAATAATAAGACTAATCGATGCCAGATTACCACAAATGACCGCCGAAAGAAGAATGATCCGATCCTGAACTTTGGGAGATACCAACCAGACGACTATTAAAACTGCAATAATTTCCAAGCCCCAGACCATGTATACAATGATGACCTTGGTCTCATTCCATTTCAACATGTGCTCTGCCACCAGTGGAGTGATACCTTGGAGACAGGTGTGGGTGACATACATAAAAAATAACAAATACACGAGGACGTTCACTTCGAATTTCGAAAACATGTCCAGAAATGCTATTTTGAATGTTACGGGTTCAGTAGATTCTTCTTGTAGAAGCTCTTTTGTTTTCTCGTTGATCGCACCATTCAATTCTTTCGCTTCTTCCGCTTCGACATTGCCATTAATCTCAGATCTGTCTTCCTTCGTGGGTTGTTCTGGCGTGATCGAGCCAGAAAGCAGAGAACCAACTGTGTCATCTACTTCCTCTTTTTTCTGTGAAAGCAGTTTATAGCCGTGTTCTCCTTGCATTTCCGACGACAGGTCGTAGACTAAGACCAGCATGATGAGAGTGGCAAACACCCACACGATACCCATAAAGAATCCTGGGGAAGTACGGAAATCGATGTGCCATTTACCAATATAAAAGTTGAACTCTTTGAGGAACAAATTAAGAGCCGGCCCGATGGCAGCTCCAAGGAGATTGCTTCCTTTCAAGATGGCGAAATAACGAGTTCGTTGTTCTTTTGTCGTGATCCTTGCAAGCTCCCCCCACATGGCTGAAATAAAGCCTTCTCCAAACCCAGCAACCATGCGACCAAGGAGCGGAAACGCAACGTGAAAATGCAATGCGTATATTATATTGCCTGCGATTTCTGCTAGATTCCAAATAAATCCTGTAAATCGGATTTTCCTCGTTGCATCGGCCAAACGACCAACTAAGATAGTAGAAACAATGCCGACCATGTTGTAAGCTGACAGAACCAATCCAAGATACCAGTATTCGACGTGGAATATTTGTAAATACAACCACACGGATGGAAATATAACGGCAAACTCCACTCCCATAAGAAGCATTCTCATCGAGAAAGCAAATAAAGTCATGCCTCGCTTTTGCTCAAACGTGAAACGTTCCATCTTTTTCTGACCGTTTTCAAAAGAAACACCGTAAAGTTCCTTTCCTGTCTTCATAAAGTGGTGAAAGAGCAAGTTATCTACAAAACCGAAAAGATATTGGTATTAATTTTACTGGGTTTTTTCACTGAAAAGTGGGGAGCGATACTCCTGCAGCTCCCCTATACCTTGGCACGCGTCTGCTCGCGTTGTCACAAGAATTTCTTGTGTTTCTATATTCCTGTAAACTGGGGCTCTGGAAGCAGCGGGTGTTCGGACACCCGCACTTTCTGGACTGTGGGTGTCCTACATGAGGACACCCACAATATTTTAGCAACTTTTAAACAAATTGATAATTGGTGTTGTTGCCACGAAGTACATCTTTTCGTTTTTTTATACATAAGTATTTTACATAATTATTATAAGGTGACGCATTGACAGCATTCTCGTCCCCAGGTGTTTATCCGGCGCGGTCAAGATGCATGTGTCCAAGGCTTGGTCACTCAGCTGCACAAGCTTGTAGAACATATATAGCAAAATAAGCAAATTGTGATTCAAACGGCAAGCGTTCAGAAGTTCCTGAAGTTGTTGTGAATTTATTATGTTATCTTGTATGTTATGTATATATAGTTATTAGTTATCTATTATATTATCTGAAGGGCGTGGCCCTGTTTATGGCATTCTGCGAGACGCAGGACACCCACAACTTTGAAAAGCTTCCAGAGTCCCTACCTGTAAGCATGGAAAATCTTGATTATTTCTTACACAGACGATGAATTCCCCGAGGCAGGTCAAACAAATATAGATTTCTATTTCATATTTAATTGTTGAGGGAAGAATTTCTGAGATATATACTACTCTGCAGTTAAAAACTTAAATTGGTGAACCTGGTTTGTCAGGATTGATCGACGATTCGAGCATGTATACCAAGTTTCTTTTTCTGAATATCATGAACTGTCACTTCGCCTTTTGCGCGGAGCACATGCACGAGAGGTGGTTGCATACATGCATTACATGGATAATGAGCATAAATATATAGTTCTCCAAGCCTTTTTCAGTGCAGTTTTTGCGGTAAAACTAATGTCAAAGAGTGAATCGTTTACGCCAGATGTATGCATGCAAACGCCTGTAAACCGTGGACACGACCTGTGGCAATGATAAAACTCTTGCGACTCAGTCAGGACTGTTTACAATTCACTAATGGTCAAAATCGCATATTTGGCAATTCGTCGTAATGCTATACATTTCCTCATACCCGTTTCTTCCAAAGACCTTTCACCAAATTGTCGGCTCAAATTACGATGCCTTAATTGTTCGTTTTCTTATAGCTTGCAATTTGCTTAAAGTGTATACGAAACGAAAATTAAGTTTGTCTTATTTGAAAGAACTCTTAAAATAATGGGGAATATCAATTTACAGCTTTTTCATATTTTACTTAGTTCTTGAGATACTTAGACTTATGTGATATTCAAATGAGATAACTTATGGTTCGTTTTTTCAATTAACATATTCGAAAATCGTGGATATGTTTAAGATTATTGATCAAAATCATTTGTACCTTGTCTTTCATGTTTAGTTGCATGAACTGCAGCAATATGCAAAGTTTCAAGTGATTTTGTTCAATAATCTTAAAAATATTCGCGATTTTTGAATATGTTAATTAGAAAAAAACGAACCATAAGTTATCTCATTTGAATATCACACAAGTCTAAATATCTCAAGAACTAAGTAAAATATGAAAAATCCGCTGTAAATTGACATTCCCCATTATTTTAAGAATTCTGTCAAATAAGACAAAGTTAATTTTCGTTTCATATACACTTTAAATCTCAATTGAGTGTCGCTGATATTAGTGCTATATTTGCGTACGGATTCCGTTTATTCACATGCAACTCTGATAAGATAATCCGCTCTCTGTCAGTGATAGTTGTGATCGCCATCGTTGATCGGGATTAAGGATAACGTGTTTTTGATAGCGAAAAACAGAATACAAGAGAAATAATAATGGGCGAGAATCAGATTCAGGATTTCAAAAAATGGTGGGAAACAAGAACTAGAAACTTTTGCTGCCGTGATTTGGGAAATAAGGACATTGAACAACGGGATTCTGGATTTTTAAATAACGAAGTCGTTGGTCGGGATAGGCTCAGCTATAAATACCGTATTTTTAAGCGCCGCGGCGCTCTTTAAATTTTTAGTGTTTCGGATGCGGCGCTTATTTGAAGGCGGCGCTCTTTAAAAATTATTTTATTTGTAAACGATAACAAGAAATCTTATCAACAAAATAAACATGTTTCAGATGTTATCTTGTCATTCACACTGAAATATGCTCACTTTGAACATATAAACACTGTAATACAGGACAATAAATTTGCGAGGCTGTACTTGCTTCAGTTTAGTTTGGCTTCTCGAACAATTCTGTCTGACGGTGCTTCGATTAAGCACCGCATTGTTGTGAATAAGTGCGGCGCTTATTCGAGGGCGGCGCTCTTTAATATTTTTGCTCTCATACCAGGTGATCTGAAAACACGGAAAAGGACTGGGACTAGTTGTCAAATAGAAATCCATTTTTCGAATTAAACTATTTAATATCTCGTGAAATATACTTTATTTTGTTCCCAAATTTAGCATAGACTTATCATTTTCAACACTGAACATAAATACAAAGTTTCAACCAGTTTGATAAAGGAAAATGAAAGAAATAAGTTATTCAATACAGCAAAATGGATTTCTATTAGGTTGCTAGTTCCAGGCCTTTCCCTCACGGTCAGATCACCTGGTATGCAGCGCTTAATCGGGGGCGGCGGTTAAACGAGTAAATACGGTAGGAGTTGCAAATATCAAGAGCGTGGGATTCGGGATGTAAGAAGTCTTGTGGACCCTCCTGAGCATGATTTGCACAGCAAACACCAATCCAGAGCCTCGATTCTGAAGGGGTCTGCACTCATAGGCTGCGATGTAAGTGCATGCTTGATAGTCAAATTTTGTATTCATCTTCCTTCAGCTTGTGCAGGCTAGGTAAACAATGTATAAGGAAGTAGAGTACTGCGTAGGCATTGTTTTACAGATAAAGCAACGTGAAAAGGTGGTATAAACTGCCGCGAGATTAGTTTTGATAACGAAATACTGTAGTTTCGAGCACATGCCATGCATTTTGCTCTGATGAAGGGTTTCGCTCGAAACGTCAGTATTTCGTTATCAAAACTATTATTCTCGGCAGTTTATCGCCTTTTCACTTTGATCTTGGTAAACAATGGCTTTTCTTTGCCTTCTTGAGAGTGACACAAAGCCTGTATCAGCACACTGATTTTCAACTTCATATTTTCCTCGACTTCTTAATTATATGATATAATATATAATTTATATCTCCAACACTATAGACTGTAGTCCTATAGACTATAATATACAAATAATACAATATAATGCGAGTCATGACAATGGTATAAACGAACTCTGTAATCGTGTATATGCAAATATAGTTCTTTATACAGTGTGTATCAACAAAATTCGAACCCTTAGAAAATTAATTAGCGTTCTTTTCAAACAACCTATTGTAGTAGTTTGAAAGCCCTAAACACTTCTGAGCCACGGATGACGGAGCCACCTGGGAAATTAAGATAACTTGAAGTGTATGCATGGTGAAAGTATTTAAAAGCTTTTTCTCTTCCTGTTTAACTTATGTGCTGATTAATTTATAACTCAGCGCTTTTAGGGCTTTCAAACTACTACAATAGGTTGTTTGAAAAGAATGCTAATTCATTTTCTAAGGGTTCGAATGTTTTTGATATACACACTGTATAAATATAATTACCAATTCATTTCACAGTTCCCCTCAAGCTCAAGCTTGAATACGTTAGTACGGTGAACAAAACATTGTCTATACTGTTATCAATCACTGATATTATATGTCTTATCATGTACTATGGTAGTATTTTTTTTTCAATTAGAGTCGAAGACTAGTATATAGTCACCTATATATAGTTTGAATTATGACCACGAATATACATGAGAAATTCTTCAAACTTCAGTCGTGTATACATGCAAATAATTATAAAGTTCTTTAATCTTTATATATACACCTTTTCTTTCCTTCCCCTCAAAAAATCTTGAATATATAGACTTCAGCAAAAGAACTGGAGCAGTCACTGCATGACATTGTGCGATGTTTATTATATTCACACTAGTGGTTGCTTCAGTTAGCTAGCTATAGAAAATTTGTTGCTCTTTATTATAATCAAGACAAAGCGGATCTAAGATTTTAAATCGTTCGCATGCATGCATTATAAATATAAAGCTTTTTTCATTCATGCCAAGCCATGCATATACGGCCATATACTGTATATAACATAGCAGTCTATAATGCTATATATTAATTTTTAATATAGTCACTGAGTAATAAGAAAACACGTACAGGTATTGTTTGTTCAGTTTAATAACTTTGTTCAGCTTAATTCGTGATCATGATATATGCTAAATCAGTTTAGTTATGAAATAAATCAGGTTTCCCCTCTTTTTATGTGCGAAGAATCCCTTCACTTTAGTCAAAAGCTAAACGTCACACTCTGGTTCTCCTTTAATTAAAAGTACAAGCAGCTCTGTACTGTTTCGAAATGGTATATGCAAAAGTATAAGACGAGAATTTAGAGGACGGCTATTTCTTCCTGCTCTCATTTGAATTGAAATAAACCTCAGACTGCTTTCTTTGTTTCCTCCGCTCATGAGTCTCTCTTCCACTCATGAGTCATCATGGTGGTATAAGACGGTTCGTGAAGGGACTAGATATACTAGTATATTTATATTTTGCGATCCTGGAGTAGTTGAATTCTAACACTGAAAGGTTTCTCGTTTGTTCTAAATGTTCTTCTTAAAGCATGAGGTTAAATTGCAAAAGCTGTTGGCGTTGAAGAATACCGAGTATGCTGGTGTGTATACGTGTTATATGGAAGCACCCTCATAATATACAAATTTCCATTCCCATTTCGAAGACATGATTGTAACTAAACTTTCTATAAAGTGTTTTGAAACACCGCCAACATTTTGAATGGTGGAACTCGCCAAAGGACCGAACACATTGTTACTGTCTGCCCTGCGTCTTCCAAATTGATCCAATCAGGCAATGGACTACGTGATCTCGGCCGCTAAATGACAACCCACTATCATACACCAGCGAAAGAAGACCGCCAAAAAGGCTCTTTAACCTATATTCGTCTATTTTGTCATAAACGTACCATTATTTTATACCTCCTAAGTTCTTCGCTATCTATATTACGACTTCCTCTGATCTAATATATAAACATTTCATACTAGCTGAAGGGTAACGGCAGTTATATTACAACATATAGCGTGTTTCTTACCGTTATTCCCCGGCCAGTGAAACGAAACCAGATCTATGTTACGTTTCTAACTGTACAAAACTCCATGACTAGAACTGATGGGTGATATGTTGCTCAGTTACGTTGCGAAGGCAAAAACATCCCGATACGACCGATACAGTACAAGAATAAACATGTTAGCAAATAAGAGTTGCTCGTTATACATATATTACTGATGGAGCTGAACGTCGCAGCATGGGCCCTGAAAATATGCTTAGATTTCTCATAGTTTGAATGAAATATAAGATACGTCTCACCTGTGGTATGAAAAATGTAGATTTTGATGTTTTCTTTTGAGTTTCGTCGTTGAGATAACGAGTAGATGATACTTGTGTCATGTCAAAATTGATATTAACGTGATATGTGTATTACAAGATTCTTTATACATATATACCGCGACCTGCTAGTGGTCTCAGCTAGTCTGGTTTCTATGGAGACTGTAGTCGATTCTATAACTTCCCCTCTGTCAATACGACGGTCTATATTTCAGTTTACATGTAGATTGAGTTCATTGAAGTACGCTTTACAGTGATTTACAAGAAAGCTTCTTGATACTTAAATTGAAATTAACGCAGGGTTAAGCAGTAAATTAGAAATTTACATGATTTAATTTTAAATACTGAACCTGTCCTTCAGTTGCACTTGATGTAGCCCACGCATGCATGACTGACATACACGCAGCTGGCAACTGCTGACGAGGCTGGCTCTAATTGGCCAAAATCACTGATCTCTAAAAGAAGACTGGATCGAGCAATTATCGTTTGGAAAATGAACAGGGTTGGTAGATTGCTGAATAAATAAGCCAAATATTATAATAACCTTTTGTTTTCTTTGTTGGAAACAAAGAAATCAAAGGGCCGCTTATAACAATGTTTGGCTTATTTATTCAGCAATCTGGCAACCCTGAAAATGAAGCCAGAATCTGCCATTACTTAGAGACCAACTGCATATGTAAAATGTCACTACTAGGTATTTTCTCGTTCTTTTTCTACTTTTTTTTGCTTTTTACAACCAAAAACACAAAACTGTGTCAGGAATGTTTTCCTTCTTTGGGATTGATCATTGCCTGACATTAGCAAGGGACCAAATCGACATTTTGTGAGCTGGTGAACACAATGAGTTACTCGGTCCAGTCTTTTCAGTTTAGAGATCAGTCTGCCTCCTCCGTAGGCCTTCATTGCATGGACAGGTCACACTTCAGAGAGATTAGTGGCCAGAATATTCTCCCACATACAAAACAGGCGGGTATATGCTGGGTAATTTATACAAGTAATGTCATTGCCACTGACAAACTACAATTTATAATTTTCGATTGTTATCTTCAAAACTCAAATTAATCAGTTACGGACTAGCCTGGTTGGGTTACCGGGCTGAAAAGTGTATATGAAACGAAAATTAAGTTTCTCTTATTTGAAAGAACTTAAAATAATGGGGAATATCAATTTACAGCTTTTTCATATTTTACTTATGTGATATTCAAATGAGATCACTTATGGTTCGTTTTTTTCTAATTAACATATTCGAAAATCGTGAATATTTTTAAGCTTATTGATCAAAATCACTTGTAACTTGTCTTTCATGTTTAGTTGCATGAACTGTAGCAATATGCAAAGTTTCAAGTGATTTTGTTCAATAATCTTAAAAATATTCGCGATTTTCGAATATGTTAATTAGTGAAAAAACGAACCATAAGTTATCTCATTTGAATATCACATAAGTCTAAATATCTCAAGAACTAAGTAAAATATGAAAAAGCTGTAAATTGATATTCCCCATTATTTTAAGAGTTCTTTCAAATAAGACAAACTTAATTTTAGTTACATATACACTTTAACTCGAACCCTAACAACAATAACCTTAAATCCGAGGGGCAAATCACTCCAATAAATCTCGTACACTTTTAAGAATCCAAAAATCCGAAAAATCTCAAAAAGCCCGTAAAAATTTCAAAAAATTCCAAGGAATCCAAAAAAATCCGAAAAAACTTTAAAAAATCTAAAAAAACTCCAAAAAAAATCCAAAAATGATCTCAAAAAAATCCCACTGGGTCAGTTTTGAAAATCCAAAAAAGCTCATACGCTTTTTTGGGAGTGATTCGCCCCTCGCTTTGATCTGTTTTAAATTTTAAGGTTATATAGTTCAGATTATGCCGAACTAATGCTTAGTCCGGCCAGCAAAATTAAAACTAGAAGATTATAAGGGGCTGTTCACATGAGACCGACCGAGTTACGGGGGGGGGGGGGGGGTAGGAATAACTCGGGGGCTAGGGTCAAAGTTGGCCCTGTTTCACATGATAAAACACGACTACCAGTTGTCCCCCGAGATAACCCTAGCTTTCACGTGAATAAAAGAACGCGCCAGTAACGTCTACAATTAAACGCACGCAAATAGCACGTGAACAAGAATAGTCGCATGCGTAATTATACAAAAGTTGCCCCTAACCCCGAGATAACTCTGGTGAAAGCGTTTACATGGGGGTAGGGTTAACTCTGGCCCTAGGAGGGATGACCCAGTCTGAGCGACAGCGTAACCCTAGGTAACCCTACCTCCACTATTCATACGCACTATTCTTGTTCACGTGTTATTTGCGTGCGTTTAATTGTTGACGTTACTGGCGCGTTCTTTTATTCACGTGAAAGCTAGGGTTATCTCGGGGAACAACTGATAGTTGTGTTTTATCATGTGAAACAGGGTCAACTTTGACCCTAGCCCCCGAGTTATCCCTACCCCCCGGGGTAACTCGGTCTCATGTGAACAGGCCCTTAAGGCTAGTTTCCACTCAGGAAAATTTTCCTCAGGACAAACGGACAGGAAAGTCTTCTTTGTCTTGTGAGCTCTCGGTCGGAACTAATATGACTATCCGTTCTTGTCCTGCGGAAGATTTTCCTGAGTGGAAAGTAGATGTTTAAAAAGATAACGAGCCATCCCGCTAACCAGGTTAGCTCACGAGACCAACACATGCATGTATGATAAAGTGCTTGATTGCACTCGTACCAAAATTCTGCGAAAGTATTTGCATAAAATAAGGATAATGAGCGCAATTATGCAAGTATTTCTTCTACACGGAGAATCTTGCGGTCAAATTTTTATTAATTTCTCATCCAAATTTTGCCTAAATTCAACCAAAACGTAATGGATTGATCGTTTGTCTATGGCGAACCCTTCTCCAAAGTTTCATGAAAATCGGTGACAGACAGACAGACAGACAGACAGACAGACAGACAGACAGACAGACAGACAGACAGACAGACAGACAGACAGACAGACAGACAGACAGACAGACAGACAGACAGACAGACAGACAGACAGACAGACAGACAGACAGACAGACAGACAGACAGACAGACAGACAATGAAACAAACCAACAAACAGAATAACAAACAGACAGAAAGGGGTAAAAACGTAACCTCCTGGCGGAGGTTGAAATACAAATCGAAATATAGTACCGGTGTTATAATTGGGGACCTTAAGATCTACGACGGCAACTTCGAGGACGACGTCCTTCAAACAAAAGTATTCTTCTTGCAAAACAAAGATGATGAATAATTTGTAGTCCCAAGAGTAATCTGAACAGTGTCTTCCCCCTGTATTCAACGCCACTCCGAGCATTTTCACGTCTTCAGGACGACGATGACTGGTGGGGTGATGAGAACTGTTGTCTGCATGAGATTGCCTTGACACAGACACTGCAACCGTTTTAACATTTTGAAAATTATAAAACAAGCTTCAAGTATCGAATACGGTAGTCAGTTAACCGTGACTTCTTTTTAATGCTAAAATCTGAATTGCTTTTTAACCGCCGTCGTCGTCCTAGCATCTTAAGGTCCCTATTGTCTTCGAAAGGGACAACTATATTGAACGTAGTTTCTAACGTTTCGAGGCCCTTCATCACTGCTCACTTTAATAGGGAACTTAAGCAAGCTTGGACGACGACGGCAATCTAATGTTCAGTATCTAACAGAAATCACGAATCTATTTACATACTATATACTGAATACTTAAAGTATGTTTTTCGGCATCCAAAAGCTAAAATGAGTTTTGTCGTATAGTTTGAAGTCAAATTCAACTAGCACGTTTTGCCGTTTCAGGAGTTACCGTCGTCCTGAAGACGTGAAAATGATTTGAATAACGTTGTTTGTACAACGGGAACGGCGTTAGGATTACTCTTGGGACTAAAAATTATTCATTTTCTTTGTTGTGATAGAAAAATTCTATTGTATTAAGGACGTTGTCCTTCATTCGCGTTGTATTTGCTTAAGGCCATGTCCACACGAATGCGTTTTCATAGCGTTTTTATATTGTTCTCGGTCCTCAGGGGAGCAGAAAACAATGGTCATTACCTGAAATGGAAAACCACTCTGGAATAGTGTAAACACAACAAAGAAACGTAGTGAGTTTTCAACGGATGACTGACTGTACTGTAATAGTGTAAACGGGGCCTTACAGCCAGAGTGCTAAGCGTAGTGACTACGCTACGGAAAACCACTCTGGAATAGTGTAAACACAACAAAGAAACGTAGTGATTTTTATTTGTCAATATACAATAGGTTATTTGAAAAGAATGTTAATTGGTAGCCTTTTTTTTGATACACCCTGTATACAGGGTGTATCAAAAAAAAGGCTACCCTTAGAAAATATAATTAACATTCTTTTCAAATAACCTATTGTATATTGACAGCCCTGGACACCTCTGAAGTCACGGATGCGTAAAAAACAAATGGTCGTATACACCTGGGAAATTACGATAACTTCTAAACGTATGAAGGAGCATAACTGAAATAAAAATGTTAATTATATTCATATCAGTTCGATTAAAAATGGTTCAACTGACCTCTGAAGTCACGGATGCGTAAAAAACAAATGGTCGTATACACCTGGGAAATTACGATAACTTCTAAACGTATGAAGGAGCATAACTGAAATAAAAATGTTAATTATATTCATATCAGTTCGATTAAAAATGGTTCAACTGACCACAGGGCTGTCAATATACAATAGGTTATTTGAAAAGAATGTTAATTATATTTTCTAAGGGTAGCCTTTTTTTTGATACACCCTGTATAGTGTGTGTAAAAAAAAATGGAACCCTTAGAAAATTAATTAGTATTCTTTTAAAACAACCTATTGTAGTAGTTTGAAAGCCCTAAAAGCGCTGCGTTATAAATTAATCAGCAATAAAGAAAGCAATAAGAGAAAATTAAGGCTTTTAAATACTTTCACTATGCATACACTTCAAGTTATCTTAATTTCCCAGGTGTATAAGACCGTGTTTTACGCATCTGTGGCTCAGAGGTGTTTAGGGCTTTCAAACTACTACAATAGGTTGTTTGAACAGAATATTAATTCATTTTCTAAGGGTTCCGTTTCTTTTATACACACTGTAGATCTGTTTTAAATTAAAAGGTTAAAAATACTTCAGATTATGCCGAAATTAATCGAAGTCCATCCAGCAAAATTAAAATAACCTTTTAGGGCCTGTTTATATGATCCCGGTGTACCGGGATGTCCCAGTCACCCGGGATGAATTTCATCCCGTGTTTATATGGAGTAACAAAGTGCTCATCCCGGTTGACCGGGATGAATTTCATCCCGGTCAAAAAGCGCGGGAATTTAAGGAAATGGACAAAAAAGTAAAAACTCACCCTAATTCTACAATGTTAGAAGTTATTTCACTTTTATCCCGTGTTTTGTCTTTAGACCTGACCGTTCGGACGAAATTCTGACCGTAATATTCAAAGTTACAAGCATTGTACAGGGTGTATCAAAAAAAAGGCTACCCTTAGAAAATATAATTAACATTCTTTTCAAATAACCTATTGTATATTGACAGCCCTGTGGTCAGTTGAACCATTTTTAATCGAACTGATATGAATATAATTAACATTTTTATTTCAGTTATGCTCCTTCATACGTTTAGAAGTTATCGTAATTTCCCAGGTGTATACGACCATTTGTTTTTTACGCATCCGTGACTTCAGAGGTGTCCAGGGCTGTCAATATACAATAGGTTATTTGAAAAGAATGTTAATTATATTTTCTAAGGTAGCCTTTTTTTTTATACACCCTGTAGTTCAGTAAACTTCATCCCGGTGTACCGGGATGTCGTGTTTATATGGGAAAAAATCTGACCCGGTGTACCGAGATCTCGGCAATCTCGTACCCAGAGCCTGCGATCCTTTTGGTCAGTACCAAGGAACGGAGGCTCTGGGCAACTCCGATGAAACTCGGCATCTGATTGGTTAGTTCAATCAATCTCGACCCAGCAATAAATAACAGTGAAAATTAAAATTCTGTGCACGTTGCTAACTTGTTTAATTGATTTATCAACGTTCTGTAACACATAATTATAAACGACAAACCTAATATACAATTGAACACATGAAATAATTCAAAACAGTGAAAATCCCGATAATTTACCAGTTAAAACTATTATTATTGTCGCTTTGTCGCCAACAAACATCTGTCGTCTGATTCGTCTCGTATTTCTTCGCAGTTTCGTCTCAGAACTTTAAAAATAACATTAGAGAATGCAAGGTCGATAGAATTTTGCCAAAATTTATAACAGAAAGTACAATTCCTTACCTGAGCAGCTGAGCCGAGCCGATCACGGCCAACGCGGACAAATAAAACCTACGGCTCAAATCGTCCGGTCGACGATTAGGAGAAAAGCAATGAATGGCCATTCTTACACGAAATGCTTTGTCGAGAGCCTTGTAAAACCTGTTGATTTTATTCATCGGTATTCGGTAAACAATATTTCCCTGGTCTTCGGACTAGCGAACGTCAACATAACAGTTACAAATTATGAGGAACTTGGAACCAGAGGACTGGGACCAAAGACCCCGATTTGGGGACTTTTTCATCGGAGTTTCCCAGAGTCTCCGTTCCTTGGTACTGACCAAAAGGATCGCAGGCTCTGGGTACGAGATTGAGATCTCGGTTGATTCAACCGGGGTCCCGGTACACCGGGACGTCCCGGTCTCCATATAAACGCAACCGCGAAAATAACAGTAAATTATCTACAAGCCGAGATCCCGGTACATGCACCGGGACGTCCCGGTACACCGGGATCATATAAACAGGCCCTTAGTAAATAGTGAAATAAAAGTATAGTGTACTGCTAAGCCTTTGTTGAAATACAAATCGAAATATAGTATGTAAGGTGTGAGTACTGCCGAAAATATTAAACGTAGTTTCTAAAGCCTGGTTTTCATATGTCGCCGATGGTCGCCGATCGTCGGCGATTTGTGATTTCAGACCCCGTTCACACGAGTCTGGAGCGAGTTGAAAACGGCGCTAAGTCACAAAACGCCGTTGCGTTCACACGGCACCGGATCGAAATTGTGTGAAAACGGCGCTAAAAAGTCACAAAACGCCGTTGCGTTCACACGGCACCGGATCGAAATTGTGTGAAAACGGCGCTAAAAAGTCACAAAACGCCGTTGCGTTCACACGGCACCGGATCGAAATTGTGTGAAAACGGCGCTAAAAAGTCACAAAACGCCGTTGCGTTCACACGGCACCGGATCGAAATTGTGTGAAAACGGCGCTAAAAAGTCACAAAACGCCGTTGCGTTCACACGGCACCGGATCGAAATTGTGTGAAAACGGCGCTCTTACTGGAGCGTTTTGAAAACGATTTCTAGCTCGACGGAGCGAAATGAAAACGGAACCCTTGGCGGTGTCGTGTGAACACAAGATCGGGCACTTTTTCGTTCCACTTTAGTACCCAGCAAATAGTACCCTAAAACAGTGCACAGCATTGAAATACTGGATGTACACCAGAAGGTTCTGGTTTCGTGTGAACGCCTTCAAAGCGTCGTTAAATTATGACGGATTCGTGTGAACGTAACCACATTTTACCGTTTATCTTCTACACTGGACTCGTGTGAACGCAGTCTTAGATGCATGCCAAACAGGGACGTAGCAGGGGGGAGCCGCGGCTCCCCCCCTTTTGATATAAAACGACAGACATGTAACTACAAAACTGATGCAATATGAATTGTGTCAGGAAATAAACTGTAAACAGTGTATTCAATCTACTGAGTGTATGCATTTTGAGTATCTATGTGACGTTTGCATGTTTTGAGTATTTTATATGACGTTTTTTTACCTTTAGAGTCTGTAAAATCTTTCTCCAAAAGCCAGGAAATGGCATTTCAGCGACTCCCGATTTCAAAATTTCCCGGGGGAGCATGCTCCCCGACCCCCCTAAGAATTTATTTTGATTTCGGCTCCCCCCCTTTCAAAATCCTGGCTACGTGCCTGATGCCAAAACGGAAAGTGCAGCAGCATGTTAAGTAATAAAGAACAATGCAGAAAAGCAGTACTATTATTCTTTTACTTAACATGCATCTAAATCATGGATCGGCGACATATGAGAACCATGCAGGCTTAACGTTCCGTGCAAAGACCCTAATTCGTCACTGCTCCAAGTTGTTACTCATTTTATGCTTGACTACGTATTTAATAATAAGACAATGAGACATTGCGTTCGGGTTCTGCACTATTGATTTCTATTTACATCAGTGTTATTGAACACTGCCGCATATTGAATGAATTGAATCTGTTGGGTTCTCAAGCTTTCTTAAACTTGTCTACAGTATCAGAAGAAAAATCTGAACAAGACTACAGATTTCCAGGTAGCTATGTAGAAGTCTCACTATTGTATCAATGTATTCTTATCTACACTCCAGCGGGCAGCGTGTCGATATACATGCGTGCACTATTATAGTAGCTATTGCATGCATGTCCGTTTCGGCTTTACCGGCTGGGCTTTGAGATTTACAAACTGGGCTTTTTCTTTGCTTTTGAACTCTCGTAAACCAGACTGGCTCTAGAGGAAAAGTTTCGGCAACTGTTCCGCATCTCCGAGGTACATATAATTATTACGTTTAAGAATGCCTGTTACTTTGTAACCTTAGCCTTAGATGCATAGACCGTGATTGTTTAATTTTGTTAATGTTGATATGAATCGATCTTTCAGTACTAGAGTATAGTACGGAATCTTAGTAGAGTTAACTGGTAGCGATAACGTCTGAACATAACTTCATAGAACTATATGTCGTTCCAAATGGTTAGTGTCAGATATGTTGATAACGATCGATTACAAATTAATTTTCAATTAAATTTTAATTTAATTTAATTTAATTTAATTTAATGTAACCATAGGCATAGCTTCGGAAGGCTTCGTATACTAGGCATGCACGCGGTACCAATTATAGTTTCCCCCGACAAGTTCTATATTTGTTTGTGTTGCACAAATTGCCAGAGTTCCCATGCCAAGAAACCTTGTTCAAAAAAACACATGACCAGCTGTTGAGCTGAACGCTCCTTGTCAAGGTCAAGGAAAGACCACTTAGTATTTATTCTGTGAAAAGCCGACCTTGAGACACTATTGATATACTCTGAAAATTACGAAAACTCAATGGGAAACTTTGTTGACTTGAATTTTACGTGTGACTTTTAGAGGCTTTGGCTTTTGCCATGTTTTGATGGTGACTTTTGGCTGTTCTCTCAGTTACTTTCGTTCGTTCTATAGCTAGAGTCATTTTCCGCATGACTTCACTGTTCTTTTGAATTCGAACTTTGAATCAGTCACTCTAATCAGTCTAGAAGAATGTTATCGACTTTTTTTAACATTCCTCGTGTGTTAACCTGCATGACAATGAGTATTGATTGTATCAAATTAAGATGTTCAAGTGTAAGGGATGGAGAATTAACGAACATTTGCTTCAAAGCTACAACTTGTGTGTGTTTATACTTGCATGTGTATTTCATAATTTCACCGTCACGCAGTTTTGCGTATATACGCAGTGTGCATGACCATGACGCGCTGCTACTGAATATTTAAGCTTCGCAAGATAAGACCTGAAAAAATGTTCAGATTTTTCATCTGAACGAAATATAGGACATGTCTTACTGTTGGAATAAACAATATATAGACTCTAGTCCTTTGAACTTTGGGTCTGTAAAATGGCATTTCCTTCATTGAAGATACTTTTGACCCACGTAATAAAGGTTTTAAATCACATGTTTTAGGCATCAGAGAGAGTAGAAGTAATTTTTGACGTCCAAAATTTCCCTCACACCCCCAAAAAGGGGGTCGGTCGCACCCCCCGACCCGGACCCCCCTACATTTGTGTCGTCACTTTGTGACGTTTTCTTATAAACTATAGGGACCTTAAGCAAGCTAGGACGACGACGGCAATTAAGTTACTGCATTTAAAAGAAACCATGGACCTGGATATCGTATATTGACAACGTGACGTATAATAGATTAACGCCTAAGTAAACTAACAACTTTTGCCGCTCCTTGCCACAACGTCGTCTTGAAAACGTGAAAACGCTTCAGTTGACGTTGTATGTGCAACGAGGACGGTGTTGGGATTACTCTTGGGACTGCAAATTATTCAAAGCTTTGTTTTGGTTGAAAAATACTATTGTACTTGGGTTGTCGTCGTTACGTTCGCGTTGTGCTTACTTTAAGGCTGGTTTCCAGTCAGTGGAATTTTGCGAGCGGGCGGAATTTTTCTTTGTCTTGTGAGCACTCGAGCGGAACTAATCTAATTCAGAGCACAAAAGACAAAGAAAAATTCCGTCCGCTCGCAAAATTTCACTGACTGGAAATCAGTCTTAAGCCTGGTTCTCATATGTCGCCGATCGTCACCGACCTATGATTTAGATGCATGTTAAGTAAAAGAATAAAAGCACTGCTTTTCTGCATTGTTCTTTATTACTTAACATGCTGCTGCACTTCCCGTTTTAACATGCATCTAAATCACAAATCGCCGACGATCGGCGACCATCGGCGACATATGCATGAGAACCAGGCTTAAAGGTCCCTAATATTATCCGCCGTTGAAATAACGATTAAGGAGATCACTTTGACCTTTGTATTGTACTTCAAACTTCTGATATTGACGTGATATGTGCATACTGAAACAAACTCATGCAGTCTGGTGTTTATGGAAACACTAATCGGTTCCAACTTCTCCTCTGTCGCAAGAAAACTTGATACTTATAGAATTAGTGGCAGTAAATCGAATTTACGGTCTTATATGAACTACAGCGATGCAAGAAGCGTTTGCTGTTCAAAAGAAAGAACTTGCAAATTCAACCAGCCTCTCACACTGAGTTTCGCAAAGCCTGACGGTAAATATTGCGCAGTTTTTGCCAATTCGCGTGGCAAAAAATAAAGACACATGCAGTCACAGAAACGGAGCCGAAACCTAGACTCGGCTTACCACAGTAGCCTGAGTAATAAACACTCGTGTGAATAAGAACCTTTATAATATAGCTTTGATATAGCAACATTTTTGATTGGCCGTTGTGCGTGCTTCATAACTCGATGGAGCACGGCAAAAAAGCGCGTGGAAAAATTTCAAAGCAAAACTGAGTTTTAAATTGACTTTTTATGGCCTTTTAGTTATCAAAATACCGAGTAATTGCTACAACATTGTTGCGTTGCAAGTTGATGTTGTTTGTTACAAGTTGAATCAGCATGATTGTAACCATTGCACGTATTTGTGCAAAGCATACCAAACAATATTCCAAACACACGAGCAGGAGTGTTTTATCAGATATAAAACAGGAGGCGAAGCCAAGTGTTTTAGATCTGATAAAACACGTTCTGCGAGTGTTTTGAATGGCTTTAAAAACGATCACCATTTTGTGAGTTCGTTGGCGTAGTAATTTTGAAAAATAACGTTGTCTAAGGCGAGAAAATTAAAACTAAAGTTTATGTAAATCAGGAGAACGTTTTATCACATATAAAACCGCGATACGGTTATGATTTTTCTTTGTGTTTTCCTCATGTATTATTAATGAGTTTTTTTGAGGTAATACTGACCAAACGTTTCTTGACTTTCTTCAACTTGCAACGCAACTTTGTTGAAGAAATTTGTTGAAAAAAGTAGACTCTAGTTCTACGTACTGCAACATGCTGATTCAACTTGTAACAAACAACGTCAACTTGCAACGCAACAATGTTGCAGCAATTTGTTGCTCGTATTACCTCACCTTAAAAAATCAACAGGCTTGTTGCAACTTGTCAACAGCTTGTAACAAGCCCAAAAATCCTGCATGTTGTAACAAGTCTGTGAGATTTCTGGCTGTGTATATCTATTTTTTATTTGTACGTCAAGATCTTTTTAATCTTTCTCTTAAGCCAAAAATGTTGGCAACTTCCTTCAAAGCAAGGAGAACAATAACTGTAGCATCTTTCTCGATGAGAATGCTTCTCATGGGAATCGAATTCGCCGTCGTATTTCCATCCGTGTGGTTGTATTTACAAATGTTCCACGTCGAATACTGGTATCTGGGCTTGGTTCTGTCAGCTTATAACATGGTCGGCATTGTTTCTACTATCTTGGTTGGTCGTTTGGCCGACGCAACAAGGAAAATCCGATTTACAGGATTTCTTTGGAATTTAGCAGAAATCGTTGGCAATATAATTTACGCACTCCACTTCAATGTTACGTGTCCGCTCATTGGTCGCATGGTTGCTGGGTTTGGAGAAGGTTTTGTTTCAGCCATGTGGGGAGAGGTTGCAAGGATCACCACCAGAGAAGAACGAACTCGTTATTTCGCCATCTTGAAAGGAAGCAATCTTCTCGGAACCGCCGTCGGCCCAGCTCTTAACTTATTCCTCAAAGAGTTCAACTTTTATATTGGTAAATGGCACATCGATTTCCGTACTTCCCCAGGATTCTTTATGGGTATCGTGTGGGTGTTTGCCACTCTCATCATGCTGGTCTTCGTCTACGACCTGTCGTCGGAAATGCAAGAAGAACCCAAATACAGATTGCTGTCGGACAAGGAAACAATATCTCCAACACATTCACCAAAAAGTGAGTTGAAACAAGAGGGAGTGGACCATGGCGGGCTTTTTGATGACACCGAGACAACAGATGAGAACGAAAAAGATGGCGATGAAATGAAGCCAACATTTAAGGCTGCATTGTTGGACATGTTTACGAAATTTGAAGTGTTAGTTCTTGTGTACTTGTTGTTCGTTATATACGTCGGTCATACGTGTCTCCAGGGCATCACTCCTCTGGTCGCCGAGTATATGTTAAAATGGAACGAAACCCAGGTCAGCATCGTCTACACAGTCTGGGGCCTGGAAATCATTCTAGTTTTAATAGTTGTCTGGTTGGTATCTCCCAAAGTTCAGGATCGAATCATTCTTTTCGCGGGCGTCGTGTGTGCTAATCTGTCTTCGCTTGGTCTTCTCATTTTATCGTATTCTAAGCCAGAAAGCGACCTTTGTTATTACAGTCTTTTGTGCACCATTTTCTTGATGGGAGTCGGTATTTCCATAGCGCTTGTCGTTGGTCGATCGTTGGTTTCCAAGCACACTCGTGCTGCGAATCAGGGTTTGGTTCATGCCATTCTAACCTCCTTTAATCGTCTGGCGGGTCTTTCAGGACCAATATTTGGCAGCAGTTTATACACTCACAAAACAATCATGGCTGGTCTTACTTTCGGTATGCTACTCCTTGGTTTTTTCCTACTTATCGCCGTTTTCAGAAAACTTAGTCTTACGCCAAGCGAAAAACATCAGAAATCTTGAGGTTGACGTCATGGTTCTTTTTTTTTAGTACTTATGTATATACGCGAGTCGCACGATCATGCGCATCCATAATTTTGGCGGGCTACAAGCATAACATGTGGTGGTAAATGAAGGAAATTCGACAATTTCTGAAGATATTAACATCAGGAATTATTTCTGTCTTTAAAAAATAGCTAAATTTCGTTTAGTTATATTGACCACGTTTTAATGCATGTGGCCCGCCAAATGATGCGCGCGCAACATCGTGCAACTGGCCTATATGAAGACACTTTTAGTTTTTGCCACCTGGCATAAATAAGTTGGCATAAAATATTTTTACATTGGCAAATGTATAATACGTAATAGATACAGCATGAGCAGCCGAGCTGTATCTGATTTACAACCACTGCTACGGTATGGATTTCTTTTGTGTTTTCGTCATGAATTATTAATGAATTATTATGTATAGAGTATGTACCACGGTGAATTGTCAACGATGAAACGAACTACAGTGAAGAATGAGAAAGTCGAACGAGTTATAGTCCGTATAGACAGTAGATGAGTACCGAGTTTGCTGAGTACCGATATGGCGGTATGAATATCAACATTGTCGTTGACTTGTCACTTCACTTCATTTCACTTCACTTCACTTCACTTCACACTTTCTTTGTCGAAAGTGTACATTTTTTACAATATATAAACGTGTTTTTGCAGTTATTCTTGTTCTTTACGAGTTTGCCTTCTCGTTCTTTGTACAGCTAGCAAAACGTTAACTATAGATGTTGACAACCGACCTTGCGGCCATTGCCTTGTAGCGGTTATTATTACTATGGGTGAAAAGGACTCGTAAAACGCTATCTTATAAATTGATCATGGCTCAACTTCGTTCCCTGGCGCTTCCGAGTAAAGTGTCCGAACATCGGCTGTTCAATTCTATAGAAACTCAATTCAGCTATAATTTATTCATCAAAATCCGGATGGTGACATATTTTCTCTTTTTACAATTTAGTACATATTAAAAATAATAGCTCCACATGAGATACATGATTGTTCATGACATTCACATGTATACGGGAGATAATCGGTCAACATATCGCATCATGCCGTGTGTGGCGATTAACAATTTTTATCGTTTACTCATTCGAATCACTCATTATTCGAAGCCGTTTGCGAGAGCCAATCAAATCTCTCAACGCATTATCGACGCATGCACTTCGTGCGCAAAGATCTATTGCATATGCTGCTAAATCAGTAAATAATTGCTAATCCACTGATTAGTGCGCAACTCCAGTGTTCTAAGTAATATATGCGGTACGAATACGATAGTACAATATGATTGGTCGAACAGTTTGGGGAGCCGTTGTAAATGCCTTTAGGTGTGCACGAATATTGTACATTTTGACTTATCAAATTGGTCAGATTTATCGACATTCTTTGCGATTTAAACTGTTTAAGCTGAGAAAATCGATCGGAAAGTTTGTAAAGGCAGGACGAATTTGTATCAGATTTATAACACCTGATTAACCATCCATTTCTTTTGAATTTTCTTCATGAATTATTGATTGTAGCTAATAACAGCCCTAAATCGACTTCTAATGCATACAGTGACAGCGAATTCGTCCGGCCACGTGACTGCAAACGCTGCGCTACATTGGATTGCTTAATATAAGCAATCGCAATCAGATTTTATAAAGTCCTACAACTTCACGGCCAGGAGCCCGATTCGTGTTTGGGCATTAGAACTAGCAAAAACAATGTAAAATGATTTTAATAATTGGTAATCTTTTCAATACAAATAAGGTCTTTAGTAGGAAACATATGTCCAGTAGATTTCCAGTAGGTTTTTATATCAGTCTGAAGTTAGACGTTTCTATAGGAATGAGGAAATTTGGGGAAAACTTATTGTCCTGTTCCGTAGTTCGCTCCTCCCGCCTTTTTCACTACTGCCGTCACAGCGGCAAGCGACAGTTCGTCTTTATCCTCACCAAGGATTTCCATGGCGAAATTCTGTTAAAAAAAGAAAAACTGTGATTAATACTGATTAACTCTTGAACAGTCGAAGGAAACACGATAACGTAGGAACTGGGGGAGAACGGGGCATGTACCCCCCAACTTTGTCATGAAGTGCCCTTTTTGCAACAGAAAAATGGCCTTTTTATGATAAAACATGTGTTTCAAGTGTCCTTTTGAAGCCCTACCCCCCGAATAAAGTGCCCTTTTGAAGCTGTGCCTCTCCACGATCAACTTGCTTCCTACGTCACTGAGAGAGCTTAACTCATTCCTGTCCGGGGCTTCCCCAGAGGTGAATAAAATCGTCTGGCGTTAGCCAGAATGAAATACCAACGACCAATTCGGACAAGAAAGAGTTAAAGAGATAGTTTATAACTCATTCCTGTCCGGGGGCTTCCCCAGAGGTGAATAAAATCGTCTGGCGTTAGCAAGAATGAAATACCAACGACCAATTCGGACAAGAAAGAGTTAAGCAAGCTAGGACGGCAACGGCAATCTAAAGTTCAGTATCCAGCAGAAACCACGAATCATTTACGTAGTATTGAATACTTAAAGTATGTTTTTCGACATTCAAAAGCTTTAGAGTTCTAAAAGAATTTTGTCGCACAGTTTGAAGTCAAACTCAACTAACAGGTTTCGCCGTTTCACGAGTTACCGTCGTCCTGAAGACGTGAAAATGATCACATAGCAGGCGTTCTGTTCTGGAGCGCGCGCGAGGCGAGAAAAAAATTAAGCGAGGCCACAGGCCCATCTTGGCAATTCGTCATGTCAAAAAAAGTGCGTTGGGCACTTGTGCTGTGGCGGACTCGAAAGACGCGCGGGGGACTGTGGAGGGGATTTAAAAAAAACACAAAAACGAAAAACGGTTACCGGAAGCGCGAAAAAAGGCGGGGGGAAACAGGGGAAGGGGGGAGGGAGAGGAAAAAATATTTTCCTTTCACACACCACGACCGAGTGTGCTACAGTCCCCCGCGCGTCTTTCGAGTCCGCCAAAGGTGCCCACGCCGTTTTTTGACATGACGAATTGCCAAGATGGGCTTCCTGTGGCGAGGCGAGAAGAAAACTCGACTCGCTTCATTTTTTTCTCGCCTCTCTCGCGCGCTCCACCGGCGCCTCTCAAGCCTCTTTCCTCTAGCCGCTCTCAACCCGCCTCACTTAATCCCTGCCCGTCTCAACCCTCTCCCCCTGAACAGAACGCCTGCTACGCGGGCTAGGTTACAACGAGGCGGCGTTTATAGAATTCGCGTGCCATAACTGTAGGTGCACTATGGGAAAACCCCCAAATTACCTACCAAAATCAAAAGTATTAAATTGAGCTTTAATCGTTTGGCACTGTGCTGATTTATTCATAATGATTGTTCTGCCATGTTTGTTACTTTGTTCAGTTTGTTCACTACGAATTGCTGTTAATATTAGTAATGGCTATATTGCACAAACATTGCTAGAGTTACAAAATGATTCAAGTAATCAAGATATTCGTTTGTGTAAACATTCTTTTTAAACCCAGAGGGATTTTCAGAATTTCGTTGCGTTTAATATATAAAACACATTTATATACACAAAAAGAATGTTAATCTGGCAATCTGCTACAACAATCAGAATTCTGTTAATGACTTTGCCAAGACAGATTTGTACAAAGTGTATTTTGGGCAGACTGAAGTTTGCTTGTTTTTAGAAGTTAGAACAAAAACAAACAACTAAAATCAACAGAAACTAAATAAGGGCAAACCCACAGAATGCGTGTTTGCTCAACTTGAACCTCCAAAAGTACATATAAGGGCATAAACTGTTGTAAATAAAATCCGGGGTCTGTTAACGTAACTTTATTATTTACCGGACATGCATCTTTAACGAACGCCTTGTCTGTGCTGACTTTAGCTTTCTTCAGAGGTGGAACACCTTTGCCAACCCAGGTAATGAAAACAAACTTCGCCCGTTTGCTCATTTCATCGCCAGTTTCAACCCGCACGTAGGCATAAAACCTAGCGTCGTCTGTGTAATAAACCAGAATATTGATTAGTTAAGTTTAGAATATTGATTAATTAATTAATAAAGATCAAAACGCTCACCAACCTGTGCAGAAGTTTAGTAGATCGTCATAATTATCCCCATGGTCCGATTCGTCGTAGATAATCCTCTTGTCGTCGTATTTGAACACAGCCCTGCGAGAAATAATAAGCAAACAAAACTAAGCCAGACGGCTCCAACCACGCTCCAACCTAACCCACAGCACGCTACATTTCCGCTCCAGTCTGACTTTTAATAAATGTTATGCAATAAAATTTAATTCAGGACCACAGAAGAATATAATAAAACACTACAAACCCCTTATGTGGTTAATCAGAGAGAAACAAGAACAAATACTTCTGCTTTCACTGAAGGCTCAAACCGCTGTCATTGTCAATATGGTATTACATACAGTATTGAATACAGACCGGCGTTTACCGATTCCACCGTGGCTTCAGAAATATAAGTGCCGATCTAGGTGTCATCGCACACTTTAAACACTTGACCAGGCCTGACACTTGACTTACCATATTGTACTAGAGGTATCGCTTCTGACATCTTCGTAAGCTTTGTGCACAGCATCTTTGTCGACAGCCATAACGCTAAACAAGGTGTTCCCTTTCCTCCGACAAAAGAGCAACTAAAAGATTGCGCTAAAAGCTTCGATTAGTGTTTGTGACGTCACTGGCTGTTTCCGCCGGAAGTAATTTGGGATTTGGCTTATGTGCTTTAATTTATAGTTCACTTTTATAAGAGTTTTAATATATAAAGATCAGCCGTACACTGATCTTATATATATATATATATATATATATTTATAAAAGAGACTGCGTCGTACGCACGCTGTGATTGGTTAGTTACCGTGGTTGTGACGTCACGGATTGATTTCACATAAACTTTCGAATTTTCACAACCTGTCGTGTTTGTATCAGGCTACAGTAACATGGGTGGTCGTTTTCTTAAATTTTTTAAGTATTCTTTTATTTGTCCATTTATAGTATTCCGTAGAAATTCAATATGAGATCAGTGAATTATTTTTTTACACTCAATATATCTGGGTTACTGTGCATTTTACTCCGCTTTTTGGCTAACTAGTACTCAGGCCATTTCATCAACCACACGGTACGAAGCATGTCAAGACAATAACTTCAGAACTCAAAGATTTAATGTATTTCTATCCAAGAAAACCGAATACACCAACTAAATTATTATAAAAAAAAAATTGTAGAATGTTATTCAGTCGAAGAAATAAACTAAGATTGAAAAATGAAAAATTTAGGAGAAACGCAAAAATTATGAAGCCCGATAGGGGACTCGAACCCCTGGCCCTCAGATTAAAAGTCTGATGCTCTACCGACTGAGCTAACCGGGCTCCCATACTTTGCGAAGGATGAATTAGGTTAGATAAAGCTTTGTCCTGAGCATCTTCAATTCGGTTCGTGACGGGAATTTAAAATTGTGATTTATAAAGTAGAAGAATCTGAGCACGTGAAAAGGAAGAAGGTACTACAGCTGCAAAATGCATTTAATGTACTATTCTGACGAACAAGGAAACAGAGTTTACACTTTGAAGGTAAGCTTATGTAGTACTTTTTCTTGCGTAATTTTGTAAGCATTTAAAGTTAAAGCGAAAAATATTGACGTTGTCACAGTAGCAAGAAAGTTGTGTTGTTGCCTTTCACCGGTTCTTGAACTCGTAGTTCAGAGTATTTGGAGCAACAAGTGATTATATATACTCACCATTGCAGTTTTACAGCTTAACTTATCACTTATACGCTAACCTAAACCACTAGTGTTTTTTCGAAATCACAGTAGGATTTTCTAGGGCAATCGCATATGCTGATCTATGCTAACCCTAGACCAGTACCACTAGAAGATTTTTACCGCCTTTGGAAAGACTGTTGCGGGCTATACATTATAGTTTAGATGGATATTTAATAGATTATGAGACCGCTGCTGGATACACACAAAGTTACAGAGTTACTTGCACTCAATGACTCAAACTTTTGCACAGTTTAATAATGCTTGAAAAGATGGCTTTTTGAGACTTTGGCCCCTTAGCAGGGAGCATGTTTATAGATGGGATAGCTCTCAGGGGATCTTTGCTGAAGTTGTTGCCAAGTATGGAAATTTAAAATAAAAATCTGGTTGGAGATGGGGTCTCCAATCTACAAACCCTGACAATCAATATGGTACTGAAAAGGATGGCTGTACATTTTAACCACAATGCTTGGCAGTGGCATGGTGCAGAAGGGACGCCAAAACTAGCAAGGGGCACCAAAACTTAAATACATGTAAACCTATTTCTTTGTATAGCTAGGCCTTCAGTGGTGGGATATAAAGATCTGAAATCTGTTTTATGTTTTCTATGATATTTTATAATCTTCAGAATTCTGTAAAATCTCACTCCAAAATGCAGGAAATGGCATATCAGAGACTCTAGATTTCAAAATTTTCCAGGGGAGCATGCCCCCAGACCCCCCGAAATGTTTGGTGCTACTTCGGTGCTTGCATTGGCGTCGCGTTTGAGAGAACCCGTTGTTTGTTGTAATATTGTATATTGCTATTTGAGTTATTTTAAAACAAGAAATGTGATCATTTATCAAAATACAGTTAATGTCTTTTTCCCCTTTTTTTTTTTTTTTTTTTGAGGGGGGGGGGGGCACCAAAGCTAATCTGGCCACCCCAGCCTGAAACTTGCCACCACGCCACTGATACTTGGTGCCCTCAAATCAACTCAAATACATGTAACAACTAAACATTGTTTATCATAAGATGGATTAAGTAAGCAAGAACTTCATTCCTACCAAAGATGATCGTTTTAAAACCATATCTTCCAATAATTCTGTAAATATCTGCAACAATATTTACTGCACACAAAGGATTGTGGTTAAATATACAAGTTGCTATCTTTCGGTATGGTCAATTGTCGCTAACAATCTTGGAATTGTATGTACCACAGTTCCTAGAGAAGCTTGTACGACGTGCAGTAAAATTCAAATATACACCACTTGGTACAATCTTCAGAATAGGTCTCACAGAGTTTTCCCAACAGGTCAATATCCATCAACTAATTAATAATTATTAATTAATAATTAATAATAATAATTATAATAATAATACATATTACATGTTAATAATTGATAATTATTGATTTATTCACCAAGTACCATAGTTCCCAAAGGAGTGGGTCCCCCGAAAGTGTAATGGCTACCCGAAAGTAGCATGTTACATTTAACCAATATAACTTTTTATGTGAAACAGATACCCACAAGCATACCCACATACACGTGCATGTATGCATGCATGTAATGCATGCACAACAAAAAGTAACGAGTCAATTTGATGGTTAATACTTAACGGAGTGGTGCTTATTGTAACTATTAACAACATTAGAACAACAACGTATACATGTATTTGGATTTTTTTTGTTTCCCTTAGAAAATTGATCCTAAAGGTATGCCAACTAGTTCTTCTCATCCAGGTAAGAGAATAAAAACAAATATTTGTTGGCATAAAATACAGCATAGACAATGTTTTGAATAGAGCAAAGTGAAAAGGTGGTGGACTGCTGAGATCTTTTGTAATGAAATATTGGTGTTATGAGTGGAGCCTTTCAACAGAGCAATGCTTGCAATGTCAGTTTTTCATTGCTAAAAATCTCAGCAGCTTACCAATTTTTTCCTTTGCTCTATTTTCTTGGTATGTTGGCTATAAGATATTTGCAGAAAACTAATAAATAAAGCTAAATGTTTTCATACTCAGGGCCACCAAGAGAAATTGTGGGCCCAGGGCAAATTATCCATTTGGGGCCCTGATGATGTTACATGGGTTGATTTGGAGGGCCCTGATGATTTCACATGGGTTGATTTGGAAGGCCCTGATGATGTCACATGGGTTGATTTGGAGGGCCCTGATGATGTCACATTGTTTGATTTGGGGCCCCTGATGATGTTACATGGGTTGATTTGGAGGGCCCTGATGATTTCACATGGGTTGATTTGGAAGGTCCTGATGATGTTCCATGGGTTGATTTGGAGGGCCCTGATGATTTCACATGGGTTGATTTGGAAGGCCCTGATGATGTTCCATGGGTTGATTTGGAGGCCCTGATGATGTTACATGGGTCGATTTGGAAGGCCCTGATGATGTCACATGGGTTGATCTCAAGTTGGTGGCCTGGGGGCAACAAGCCCCCCCCCCCCTTCTTGGTGGCCACAATCATACTGTATAGCAGCATCAAGAGTCAGAGAACACCGCTGCCAAATGTTTGCGCATGCATGAATTCACTAGAATAAATATCAAGAGAAGTCGTGGTGACAACAACCAGACAGTGAAGACTAAGTAAGACTCAACTATTCATTTGTGTTTTAAGAAAAGGGTAAAGAAAATTACGAAGGGGTAAATTCAGAATGTGTTACAATATTGACAAAGAAGTCATGCATAAATTACCTACCTTATCTTTTTGGTAGTATGCTTATAGTTTTAACTTTTGTGTCGGACTCTCGGAGCAGTCCAAATATTTCAGTCTTTTCCCACTCTTTTTCTGAGGACGAGCTTGGACGTTGCGCATGCGCAAAACATTTGGCAGTCCATCTCATTCCTTTATCCTTCTCTGTCCTGATAAGGATAAAATAATATCAGACAAGTGCTTGTCATACCTATGCATGCCTAAAATACGTTTATACTATAATAATTTGAAAATTATGCCCACAGAGATAAATACATGGTGTTTTATAAAATCTGTGCAAGGGGCCTGGGTACAACAGTGTTACCTTAACAACAAAATTGGTGATATTATCAACTGTGTTTCATCTTGCACTATATGTGTCCAAAGGTTCATTTGATTTTGACACATAGTAACTGAGCTATTATAGTTCATTTAAGCAGTCACCAAATTGACATGCAAACCACATGATGTCACAATTTGCGCTGAATCAGTAATTTGTTTGTGCCATATTTTTTCTTCATTTTGACATCTTTAAATCTTTATAACTCTGGAACTATAAAAGATATCAAGGAACGGTAAACTGCATATTATCCTACTTTTTGATGCTCTTTCAAATGAAGCAATAAAAAATTTCACTTCATAGGCACTTTAAATTGAACAGGTAAGACGTTCCACGTTCTGCATGTGTTGGTGTTTTACGTTTTCATGGGCGGAAATGTGGGAGGTTTGCTGTCGAGGAGGTTCTTGTTAATCGATTGGGTATGTGAGAAACAGGTGGAGTTTCAGGTTTGATTTTTGCAAGTCCATTAATAGCTTTGAAAAACAGAGAAATCTTAGAAATTTTTTTTTATTTGTTTTTAATATTTTAGCAAGGTTTTCTCCAGACGACAAATATTCCAAAGAAAGATTTACATTGAAGAGAAGATTTGGGTTGTTATTAACTCAACAAGGTCCTCAGAGATTCTGAGGTGAACATGAGAAAAAATGAGGTAGTTTTAAGAGGTTTTTGGAACTATATCTGCGAACAAAGAAACAAAACTGTCGGACACGCTTCTTGAGAATACATAATATTTTTATGGATTTTAATTAATACATTTAAGAAAAACTTGATTCCCAGCGCTAGTCAACGTGCAAATGCTATTGTTATATAGCTAGTGTTTCACTGGATGATTTGTGGTCACATGACCTTAGCTAATTTTCAATGTCTACCGAGTGGGCAACAATTGAGAACTTATTAAGTTTTCAATTGTTGCCCGCTAGAACTTTGAACTCTTCTCGGCATCCTATAAACAAAAGCTTGTTTGGTACGAAAAAAAGAATATTTATAGGTCTTCAAAGCATGTGTAAAGATTAACTGGAGAAATGTATTGCTGTTCTTTTGTTCTGAGACTCATATTTGTTTGGTTGAAGTGAAATTACGGAGCCAGGCGAAATGTTTTGAAAAGTCTTAGCGTTTGTCTTTTGTGTACTTTCCCTTGATAAACGTCGAAAGTATTCAGCGAAACTCAAGCTATATAACAAAACACTTAATATCTAATCCCTCTGGAAACAGTTAGTCAGTTTGTTTTCCCCTGAGTCTCAGGAAAACAAAACAGTTTCCCTCGGGAGCAGACATTAAGTGTATATTATTGTTGTTATTATTACGGGATTGCATAAAGTATCGTCGCTACAACTGAAGTCACTCAAGGTAGAAAAGGTGCTGTTACATCACATGATGCGATTTTTCTCGCGACTTGCAACAAATTTACCCGTGAAAAAAACTCGCAAGTTGCAGGAAGGGTGTCACACGTTCAGCAACTTGCGAACTTTGTTGCAAGGTGCAGCAAAAAGTAGAACCCATCCAACTTTTCTTGCAACTTGCAACACGGCAAAAATACCAAAATCGCAGATTGCTTCGAGGTGTTACACAGTGCGATTTTTGTTTGCAACCTAGTGCAACATTCAGGCTGTTTGTTGTAAGTTCCAAGAAAAATCGCATCGTGTAACATTAGCTTAAAAAGTAGAACCCATCCAACACGGCAAAAATCAACAAAATCGCAAGTTGCTACGGGTGTTATTACACAGTCCGATTTATTTTTTGTGGCAAGAGAGATAAACAATTGTCAAAAGTAAATTTATATTTCAGAAGTGACTGATTAACTTTGTAGTTTAAAGCCCTAATCAAACGAGAACGCAAGTCATCGCAAGTTTTAGCTTGCGCTTGCTTGTGTCTCATTTGACCGCCAACTTGCGGTGACTTGCGTTAGCTTGCGACTATTAAATTTGATCTTGTTCAAATTTCATCGCAAGTTTTCTTCAACTTGCGAGAACTTGCGAAACGTAGTCGATGGAAGGCTTTCGTGCTCCGTCGCCAAAGAAACTACCATGAGAACTAGCGAAAAGGCGTGGGAACTAGCTGAAGTGTAGAACTTGCGACGACTTGTGCCGATCGACGTTTGATTCGTGTGGCATCGCAAGTCATCGTAAAGCTAACTTGCGATGACTTGCGTTCTCGTTTGATTAGGGCTTAAGTGATCAGGTGTGGCTGACAACTGTCTTAATCGTCAATATATTTACCAGTGTGAAGTATGCACCACATTCAGCCTTCGATTCAGACTTCGATTTTGTCGGATTGCTGCAATAACATCTTTTCTGCTTTACAGTCATTTGCAACTCACTTTTCACCCAAATCTTCCGAAGTTCTTTGGGAAGTTCGTGAGCGCAAATAGTAGTAACGACCAGTCAGGGTAGTTCGTTTTGAACTTGGTTCCTACCAACCAATCAAATGCGTAGTTCAAAACGAACCTTGAACTTCCCGACGAACTTCGGAACTTCGGAAGATTTGAGTGTAAAGTGAGTTGCAAATGATTGTATAACTCAAGCACTTAGTGAACACCTGACCCAGGCGTCTTGTAGGCAGTGTAGAAACAACAATCGAAATATAGTAAGGTTAGGTTAGAAATATAGTAAGGTTAGGTTAGGAGTCTAACGGCCTTCGTCAGAGAGAAAGGCGAAGGGCCCCTCTCTGACGAAGGGCCTTCGCTCGAAACGTTAGACTCCCACGTTCTCTGTTTCGGCAGTATATCTAACCTTACTATATTTCGTCTTGTAAATAAATCGCTATGGTTTTCAAACCAAAAAATAACATCCTAACAACGAATCTTTTAGTAGACGAACCTGTAAACTTCTATTATTTTTTTCATTCTTGACCGGCAATACTAACCGACTTGCAATAATATTAACCTGTTCAAGCAGGTGCCCGTGTGAAACTAAGGTTTGTGGTTAACTGTAATTTGAGCATTTTTTATGGTTGTAAGTTAGGCTCCCAACTGTGCGTACGTGAGGATTTTCCAACACAAAACATTGACAGTGAGCTCATATTTCGTCAGCAATTTTAATACCAAGTTCACCCGGGTTATTTAGCGACCACGAGTTTGTTTGTTTTCAAAGGTGTTTTACGTAGGAAACAATTAAGTGTATTGAAAGAAAGCATGATATAATTCGCTGTCTGATATAGTCTTCTTTTTAAAATAAGTGAGTATCATCGTCCGATCAGTTTGTTATGGCATTGAGGAAGTTCGTGGTTGGCGCTGCGAATGGAAATCTTGATTTAGTCGAGTCTTTACTAAGCGAAGATATAAACGGAGAGCTTCTAGATTCTGTTGAAGACGAAGGAAATACTGCGTTGATGTTTGCTTGTAGCAATGGACGAGAAAAGGTTGTTCGGTATCTTCTCATTAAAGGAGCGAAACTGGAATCATGTAACAACTATGGATGGACCCCTTTGATGACTGCTTCATATTATGGCCATTATTCTATCGTTGCTCTTCTGCTACAAAATAAGTGTAAACCGTACTATGCGAGTAGACTTGGTTGTACGCCATTGCACTGCGCAGCGCGGTGCAATCACGTTCAAGTCGCGGAGCTTTTGATTGCTAAAGAAATTGAAGTGAATATGAGTGAAGGTAAGTCATTGGATTGTACTGAGAAATCGTACCGTGCTCCACTTTTGACTGCCGTGCAACACGGGCACGACGCTATGGTATCGTTACTGCTCTCCAAAGGAGCTAATGTTAACTATAAGGACCCTGGCACTGGATGGACGTCCCTTATGCTGGCTGCTTTAAATGGCCACACGACGGCAGTTCAGATATTGATAAATAGTGGAGCTAATTGTAATGAGACGAACAACCTTGGGCAAACTGCTCTTGAGATTGCCAAGAAGATGAAACGAAGGGACGTGGAAAACGTGTTGGATCAGGTCACAGCAAGGCACGTACGTGATTCAGGTTTGTATTGCGTAAAGGTTTGTAAAATTCACGCTGTGCTCATAAACTACTTTGTTGGTATAAGGACTGCTTGTGAATTCCCGGGAAGACATATACATGCACACAGGCTTTGGTTTACGTAACCTATTATATATATATTTCTGATAAGAAAAGATATGTTTAACTATATAGCTTGGATATGATAATTAAAAAGTTTCTTCAAGCTATATATGTTATTCAGGAAAATTTCTAAGTTCCCAATCGAGACTCGAACCCACAACTTTCTTGATTGCGTGCATGCGTTGCAAGTTGCCCGTGAGATGCTAGCGAGGTTCAGATCACACTTCCACTACCGCTACCGCTACCGTAAATGTGGTTAAGCTGATGTAATATTCGTTTTTTCGTCCTGTAGTCGTAAGTGGTTTTAATCCTAGTACCGTAAAACGCTTTCTTCTTGCACTAGGTTTGAGACGTGCGACCATTACTGAACGTAAAAACAATATTTGACATGCTTAATTATATTTATGGTAGTGGTAGTGGAACTAGTGTGGAAGTGTGATCTGAACCTCGCTGCTCTAACCATTGAGCAACTACGTGGGATTGGCTTTAATGTAGTTTTAGTTTGGTTATAGTTAATAGAAAAACAATTCTGGTACCCCGTATACCTGTTCAAGGGTTTCCCGCAGTAGAAATTACTAAAACCAAATTCGAACATAAAAGAGTTCCTTCGTATATTAAAGCGATCAGATCTAGTTACGAAAATATTCTTAGCCGTCTTTACTGACTTTAGCCACGAAAATACGATGAATGATGGAGTTCAGATATTTTAGACTGAAGCATGCCGTACCCGAGAGCTGAGCAAACTGTGCGGCAGGATTTATTAAGACAACTTATTTCACGAGCACATGCACACACGCCACAAATGTCGATGTCAAATCGTGTGTGAGCTTGTCGATGATACTACCATTTGCGTTCAAGCGTTTAGCGAATAACTATGACCCCTATTCGTCATTGATTTGATCTGTCAAATCACAGTTCAAATCAAACCTGTGGTCAAACGTATAGTTGTCATTGGACAACGTTTGTTTCAAAGCTCGAAAACAACTAGTTATTCGCTAAACGCTTGAACACATTATAATTATTTGATTAAACTTGCTATTATTAATTATATTCATATTTTCCCATTTCTTCTTTGCATGTTATGGGCTTTTTTCAAAGTAATTGTCTGGGCTTTGATATTTTTAACAAAATTACGTTTTCTCATGCCTTAGCCTGCTCGCAGGCTCTCTGGGAGGCGAGGGCGGAGGTGCCCGGGATCTCTGTCTCGTTAATTTTTAAGGTTAAACCATGGCATGATTGAACATACTGTTGATTGAGTGGCCTTTCTCTGTTGCATTAGACCGTTACATATATATAATTTACAATAACGCCCACTGCTTTATGTTTTAGTAAATCATTTAAGAATTCTAATTTTTTCAGGAAACCTTCCAATTGTGCGTATTGACCTCGTAGAAGCTGCCAGACAAGGTAAAAAATAATTTTTGTAATAACTGATGGATGTTGTTTTTTTGAAAGGACTATTAACATAAAGTGCTTATTGTCGTCTATTTTTAGGAAATCTGGAACACATTAGGGAATTGTCAAGAAAGGATGATTTTAACGTCAACGAAACAAGTAAGGCTAATTAAAAAAATATTTCTGTTTTCATCACTTTTTTTGAAAAAATTGGGGCAGGCGGGCCAATTTTTTTTTATTAGTAGCGTATTTTCTTACAGAAAATGGGTTAAAAGTTGAGATGTTTTCTATTTCGTACGCTTTGCCTGCATAGCTAACGACATAGTCAATCGAGATATGGTCTGGAAACTCAGCTAAAGTCTTTAGTCTTTTTTTTTTTTCGCCTTTATGCATTTTTGTGCACGGTGCACGGTCGCTGAACACATTGTATTTTAGTATAATGAACGAATTGTCCAATAGCAACGTTTCAGTTCAATCACTCAACCGTGCTATTTAAATATTAATAAACCTAAAACAAAGGATGTGCACGGTGTAAGGTACGGTTCAACATAAAATCACGTGCACAGCTCATAGGCGCTTTGAAGTTTGCCGAGTTTCCAGACCATTTCTCGATTGACTGCTAACGATTACTGTCCAAACCTATTGTACGTTTAAAGCTAATTTTAACTTTCAAAGCTTTGCACGATTTACCTGCTTGTCCAGTTTCTTCGGAAGGCTACTGTTCTTTGCTCACGCGCGACGGTACAAACAAAAGCAAACATGATTTACCGCTCTTTTCTAACAACAATAGCGCATTACGGCGCCAAATTTTTGGTTTCTAACAGATAACTGACGATCAAAAAAAAAATAAAATCGGGGCGGACGACGAATTTTGGGGGCGGGCGGCGATGAAAAACAGAAATATTTTTTTAATTGGCCTAAGCTGATCCGTGAATAAATACTTTTAATAGACGAATTTCAGGGTATTGCGCGCGCATCATTTTGCAAAGGAATTGGCGGGCTCTTGGCGGGCTCCCCACAAAGTAAACAATGGCAAACAGACTTGCTAGCGAGCCAACAACAGCAGAATAACAGTGTTAAACATCCAGAAACTGTATCTATACTTTGTTGATTTTAAACAGCATGTTTACTTTGAGTGGAGCTTGCCAGTTTTTTTGAAAAATGATGCGCGCGCAACGCCCTGAAACTCGCTTATTGAAGGTCCACAACACAACACAACACAACACAACACAACACAACACAACACAAGACTAAACAATATAAATTAATTTTACTGACGCTTCGTTACTTAACCAGTAACATCTTAAGCTCATCCAGTCCAGATTTAGGAAATGTCAACTGAGATTTATCTTGCAAAAGAATATTTCCTGATTGGATGTGGAGTTTTTTCTACCCCAGCGCAGAAGAAATTGCATTAATTTAAAGATGGTAATCTATTTACTAAACCGACTAACTTGACAGGGGGAAAAACGAGTGAAAAACTGGAGTAAATTTTAAACTAAAACAGAAGTACTTTCGTAACTTGCAAATGACCGGAATCATTGAAATGAAAAAGTTTACTCTAAATTTCTATATTTCTAAGTTTGGAATATGGCGTAAACGTCGAAGCGACAAAAACAATTATCGGAAGTTTGCGGTACACGGTATAAGTACAAATATTCAGTTGCAGCGGAAGTTGTTTTTTTCATATTGGAGGGGCTAATCCATCAAGTAGAATGATATGGGGTGCACTTTGACCTCCTCCCAGGAAATTTTAGGCAAACTTAAGGTGCTCCCACCAAAATCCAGCCTTTGACAAGGTGTTAATTTTCTCGTCTCGCCGCATCTTCTTTCTTCTCACCCTTCCGACGAGGCAGTGAAGTACGTCGTTTAATTGCCCTGGGCCTAAGACTGAATTATATGTTTTTGTTTTGTTTTTTTTTGCAGAAGAAGATGGAGTGACACCTTTGATGTGTGCCGCGGCCGGTGGCCATTTTGAAGTTTCACATTTCTTAATTGAACATTCGGCTGATCTCAATTTACGAGACAAGAAAGGTGGCTGGACTGCCCTAATGCACGCTACGAGTAACGTGTAAGAGCAGAAAACACGCCAATATACGTGACTATTCTGAGTGTGTTTGTGTGTGTGTGTTGGGGGGGGGGGGGGTACTTTCATTGTATGGGTGTCGCACCTCCTTTCTCCGTACGTTATAGCTCTCAAAGGAGCGGTCATTTATTTCTGACAGTGCTCTTAAGTAAACGCCTCTCTCTAATAAAGACGTATCTCTAATAAACGCCTCTCTAACAAACGCCCCTCTCTAATAAAGGCATATCTCTAATAAACGCCTTTCTCTAATAAACGCATTCCTCTAAGTAACAGTTAATTACCTCGAACTTCGGCATTAAGCCACATACTTTCCGAGACGCGTAGCGCCGAGAGAAGTATAGGTTTAATACTGAGGTTCGAGGTAATTAACTGTTATAGTGCAAATTTCACAAGGTTTTGTCTTTGTCTGTTTACTTCCCTGGGCTTTATACAGATAAAGACCGTGCATTTATAAAGCAATTCAGTTAAATTCAAGAAAACCGCGTGAAATTTGAACTAATAAACGCTTCTCTCTAATAAACGCCTCTGCAATAAACGACTCGTTCTAATAAACGTCTACCTAATAAACACCTTTCTCTAATAAGTGCTCCTCTCTAATAAACGCTCCTCTAATAAATGCCTTTCTCTAATAAACGCCTCTTTTTAATAAACGCCTCTCTCTAATAAACGCCTCTCTAATAAACGCCTCTCTCTAATAAACGCCTCTCTCTAATAAACGCCTCTTTCTAATAAACGCTTCTTTCTAATAAACGCCTCTTTCTAATAAACGCCTCTCTCTAATAAACGCCTCTCTCTAATAAACGCCTCTTTCTAATAAACGCTTCTTTCTAATAAACGCCTCTTTCTAATAAACGCCTCTCTAATAAACACCTCTCTCTAATAAACGCCCCTCTCTAATAAACACCTCTCTCTAATAAACGCCTATCTCTCTAATAAACGCCTTTCTCTAATAAACGCCTCTCTCTAATAAACACTTCTCTAATAAACGCCTCTCTCTAATAAACGCCTCTCTCTAATAAACACTTCTCTAATAAACGCCTCTCTCTAATAAACACCTCTCTCTAATAAACGCCTCTCTCTAATAAACACCTCTTTCTAATAAACGCCTCTCTGTAATAAACACCTCTCTCTAATAAACGCCTCTCTCCAATAAACACCTCTCTCCAATAAACGCCTCTCTCTCATAAACACCTCTTTCTAATAAACGCCTCTCTCTAATAAACACCTCTCTCTCTAATAAACACCTCTCTCTAATAAACGCCTCTGATAAACACTCCCACTTTATTAGAGGCAGTTTACATGGGCCGGGCTAGCTCGGTTAACTGAGCTGACTCATCTGATTAGGATCGTACTTTTGTTCTGTGACTCGCATAAACTAAATTTGCAAAGAAGAATCGGTTTAGTTTAGATGGAAGCAAATCCTAATGTGTCTTTTTGTATTATTTTCTAGTCACAAAAGCATCATTTGTCTCCTGATCTTGTCCGATGCTGATATAAAGCTAAAAGCATTTGATAACTATACGGCGTTTGATATGGCAACTGTAATGGGTAAGTATTAAAATACGTTTATATGAATGAATGAATGAATGAATGAATGAATGAATGAATGAATGAATGAATGAATGAATGAATGAATGAGTGAATATATATGAACGAACGAACGAACGAACGAACGAACGAACGAACGAACGAACGAACGAACGAACGAACGAACGAACGAACGAACGAACGAACGAACGAACGAACGAACGAACGAACGAACGAACGAACGAACGAACGAACGAACGAACGAACGAATGAATGAATGAATGAATGAATATGAATGAATATGAATGAATATGAATGAATGAATGAATGAATGAATATGAATGAATATGAATGAATGAATGAATGAATGAATGAATGAATGAATGAATGAATGAATGAATGAATGAATGAATGAATGAATGAATGAATGAATGAGTGAATATATATGAGTGAATGAATGAATGAATGAACGAATGAATGAATAAATGAATAAATATATATGAATGAATGAATGAATGAATGAATGAATGAATGAATGAATGAATGAATGAATGAATGAATGAATGAATGAATATGAATGAATGAATATGAATGAATGAATGAATGAATGAATGAATGAATGAATGAATGAATGAATGAATGAATGAATGAATGAATGAATATATATGAATGAATGACGTCGTTCGTTGGTTTTGCTCTCTCTTAGGGCCTGTTTATATGATCCCGGTGTACGGAGATCTCGGCTTGTAGATAATTCGCTGTTATTTTCGCGGTTGCGTTTATATGGAGACCGGGACGTCCCAGTTGCCGGTAGATTTTTCCCATATAAACGCGACATCCCGGTACACGGGATGAAGTTTACTGAACTACAATGCGTGTAACTTTGAATATTACGGTCAGAATTTCGTCCAAACGGTCAGGTCTAGAGACAAAGCACCGCATAAAAGTGAGATAACTTCTAACATAGTAGAATTAGGTTGCGATTTTGCTTTTTTGCACCATTTCCTTAAATTCCCGCGCTTTTTGACCCGGGATGAAATTCTTCCCGGGCAACTGGGACATCCCGGTACACCGGGATCATATAAACAGGCTCTTAATACTTTCGTTTCTTTGAAGGTGATTCTGAAATTATTCGAATACTGGTAGCTGGCTCTGGAATATCCAAATCGATCCCTCAGCAACAGTGTAAGCCATTTTGATTATGAACATGTTATAAGCGTTTGGTGTACGTTCGTCCACCTCAATTACTCAGAAAAAATTTCTGAGCCCCAGACAGGGTTCGAACATGCAACCTTCTAACGACCGGTTAGACGCTCTAACACTGATATCTAAATAAACTGGATGGGCCCTTCCCTATGGCCAGCAGTCAAACATTTCGTGGCAGTCGCCGCCATCTTACGTAGTGGAGCATATGACGCATTGCGGCCTTAGAACTTGTTCCCAATCCTAACGTTGACTGGCATAAGCAATTTGACGTCAGCACAGTCAGATTATCCGAGGGTAGGAATATTATGTGTGCTGTGCCGGGGAAGCCGTAAGAGCCGTAAAGCAAACAACAGATGCCGGTTCGTTTAGTTTTCACTGTTTAATAACAAATACAATCAAACGATGGCAAGTACACAACACGAAATATTGTTAAGGGGAAATTTTACAGTTTACCGTACCCGAGTGATCCAGCGATTCATGTACTACCAAACGAGATTATTTTGATGAACTAACCCAAACAAAAACCCTAACCCTAATCAGTATCTGTGTAAAAAGTCAGTATCGTTATAAACGTTATATATCTTTGCTATTATCAAATATAATCACTTGAAAATCTACAGGTTTAGTGTTCTGGGCGAAACACACGCACTTGCTTCCTTCGAATTATTTTGGTTTGGTAATAGCAAAGATATATAACTTTTTTCGATAACTCCATTATGCACGTGCGACGTCGAAATGTTTAATTTGCATATCAAACAAACTGAAAAATCTCAAGAACGACGCAAGGAAACGAAAAACTTCAAAAGATGTTACTCTATAATTTTAAGTGTTCTTTCAAGTAAGACAAACTTAATTTTCGTTACATAAGCACTTTAAATTCTACTGTAGCTATTTACCAACACCTTTTGTACATTTAGTTATAAAGAAAATGTTGGACGAGTTACTGCTGCGTGAGAGGAGACCTATTGCGGTGAAGTACAATTCCAATGAGATACAAATCTTGCATACGTAAGAACAATACTAGTGCTTTAAATTTGTGATTTTTTCGTTTATAGATGGGTTGTGGTGTGGTGTGGTGTGGTGTGGTGTGAGTAGCTTATCCTAGACATCCAGCGGCGGAAGTGACGTCACGCTTTCATACCGGAAGTGAAGTGTGCGCACAGGTGTGCGCACAGGTGTGCGCACAGGCTGACGGCACAGGGGTGTGCGCACAGGCTGACATCATTAGGGTGTGCGCACAGGTGTGCGCACACTCTAAGATATTTGTATAACACCCATTCGTTTGAATATTAATTACA
Source organism: Corallium rubrum (assembly GCA_964035015.1). Taxonomy (NCBI): domain Eukaryota; kingdom Metazoa; phylum Cnidaria; class Anthozoa; order Scleralcyonacea; family Coralliidae; genus Corallium; species Corallium rubrum. Next base: position 5,600,235 of record OZ035999.1, on the reverse strand, counting down.
ATATGGCATCGGTAGGAGTTTTGCCCGCACCAGAAGACACGCTTCCGACAAATATAATAGAGTTATTTGGGATACTCTCGCGCATTCGCGAATGGGGCGAGTACGTCGATGAAGAGAGTGTGGAAGAGGAAGACTGTCACTTTTGCCCTGAGGTAGTGAAAGACAACGACATCCTCGTGACTAAGACACCTTGTTGTGGGCATATGATCCATAGCGGTTGTTTTAGGAGATGGGTATTAGTGTCGGCTGGCGAGACAGGAACGGCACGTTGTGCGTACTGTAGAACAGAATATCCTGATAAAGAATTCTACTTTCTATGTTTGAAGGAGAAAACTGGTGAGCTTATACAAACGAATTGCTGCCATTCTACAGTACACATAGAGTGCATAGAAAACCTACGTTTCATTTTCTCATCAATACCTACAACTGGTACAGAATATTTGTTAGAGTGTGGCCAAGCAACTTACTGTGGTTGTCTTTGGGTGAATATTTGAAAGAACTTTTAAAAAAAAACCCCAAAAACCGGCTCTTTTAAGAGCCACCAAATATCTAAAAAAGAATACATACGAAACCTCATTCATTACTATGTAAATTACGAAATGTTATGATCGCCGAACAAAGATTAATATAATAATAAACAGTTGATAATACAGGTACCTCTCTTTTACTAGAGACATGTTTGGGTTTTTTCCACAGCGAAAACATAGAATGCCTTTAGTTTTGTTAACTCTTTTTTCTTGCTCGCTCTATATTTTTTAAACCGTTCGGTTTTCTTCTCTATTTTGCTTACACAACGAGTTGGAAAACACAACGAGTTGAAAAACACAACGAATTGAAAAAACACAAAAAAAACAACACTATGAACCTAGTCAAACCGGTTATTTTTTCTCGCGCCAAACACAGTGTTTTGGTTAACAAAATCGAACATTTACGATCGAAAATAATCACGAGGTGAGGAAAATTTCGTGGCGAAAAAACACAATTTCAATAATAACAGAGTCAAACATCAACCGATCGCTATACAAACACTAGTAAATAACCATCACACATAGTATGAAACATTTGAACAGAGATATATGTAGGTACCTACCTTTCAAAGTGACTAAAAAATTATTTGACAAAAGTTTTATCGAAGGATTTTCCTCACATCGTTACCATTGTGAATATTTTCCAAATATAATACTCCACACAAATGCAGAACAATACGTGAAAAAATGTATGAGTGTTTGTATTAAAGCTTTAAAATAGAAAACACCAACTATAAAGTCAAATATTCATCAATTATAAACTCAAATATTCATCACTTCTTGTCGAAGGACTCGCCAGAAATAACAATGACAATACCGTTGCTCAGGGCAACGGGGTGACTCGCGTGGGGTGACTCGCGTGCGGCCCACTAAATACGCACTCGGGTTTCCTTATTAGGAACCATTATATTATTGTTACACGACGTACATAATGATAGTGTGCGCACACCCTGTGACGTCATAGGGGTGTGCGCACAGGTGTGCGCACAGGTGTGCGCACAGGTGTGCGCACGTTATAAATAACGGTTTTTCGGAATAAAGAACACAATGCTTATAGTTTTCATAGAGATACCATTACTATATATAAATATGGATACGAAGATTACGGAATGCCGAACTGTAGCCGAACTAACGAGTTTAGAAAACATGTATGTCTTGAGCGAGTACGAACAGGGTTTAGTATTTGAGAGGAAAGTAGAGATTATCGGTCGTTCGCTCGAGTGGGGAGTCGAAAATGAACAACTTGGGCTAACAGCGAACCTTACGGATTCCTGGACACCAGAGCAAAGACAACAGTTTTTGATGGACTGGCAAGATGATGAGGTGTTGCTACAGAACGAACGATTAGGGCTCGCTTCAAACCTTGTGGATTCTTGGACCCCTGAACAACGAGAAAATTTCATGATGGATTGGCAAGACGACGAACCTTTGCTACAGACTGGTCGTGGACAAAAAAGATCAATCGACGACGTAGACGAGGGTGCAAGTACATCTGAACAGGTTAGCGATAATACCTTTTTTACCGTGACCGATGTGAAGCAAGTGAGAGTGAACAAGTTCAGCACAACGGGTGTCGATTATACTATGCAGTTTACGGACACGTTTGCCCATTTGGAGCTTTCCCAGTTCCATGATCGTCTCCATGAGATATTTCAAAGCGTGTTAGATACGGTCACTCGAGATATCCCTGAGCACGATCAAGTTCGTTTTGTATTGCAATCGCCTCAGCTTGAATACCCTATTTCGCTGCCGTTCCTACCTCGTCAACGCCTCACCACTGAACGCGTGCTAGCTGAAATTGAGCGTGTGATTCAATCCAATCGTGAATTTCGGTTGAATGATTCCGTACATGTGAATCTGATTCATGTGGAAATGCCCCATGGTGGTAGAGGTACGAAGCGAAGTGAAATCAATTTGGAGAAGCATTTGATTAAAAAAGGATCTATTGTACGCATTCAAAACAAAGATGAACTTTGTTTAGCCAGAGCCCTGGTTATTGCTAAAGCTAAAATCGAAAACAATCAAAACTATAAAAGTATAGTTGATCATCGCCGTCCAATGCAAACCCGTTTAGCTCAAGAATTACACAGGAATGCTGGCGTCCCCCTCGGATCCTGTGGACTGGACGAAGTCAAACAGTTTCAAACCTATCTTTCCGAGTACCAAATCAACATCGTTTCTAAAGAACATCAGAACGCACTCATTTTTTCAGGTCCAGATCAAGAGAAAAGAATTTACCTCTATCTCCACGATAACCATTACGACGTTATCACTAGCATGCCCGGCTTTTTCGCCCGTAATAAGTATTGTCACGCCTGTAAGAAAGCCTACAATAATCAGAGAGATCATCTGTGTCCCAACGCGTGTCAATGTTGTCGTTTTCTGAACTGTCCCATTGTATCCTGGATGCGTTGTGACAAGTGTAATCGGTATTTTAAAAGTCAAGAGTGTTTTGATCGACATAAACAAGTGGTGGGAAAATCGAAATCCATCTGTTCCGATCTCGTCAAATGTTCTGAATGTCATACCGTCGTGAAGCGAAGTAAAAAGAAACCTGACAAGCACCATTGCGGCATGACGAAATGTAAGATATGTAAAGAGTATACTCGATTCGACAACCATCAATGTTACATCCAACCTGTGAAGAAACGAGACATGGCCGAAGCGATCAACGAAGCCGATGATGATGAAGACGTAGCGGAAGGAGGGTACAACCAACTCCTGTTCTTCGATTTCGAATGTCGTCAAGAAAATGGTAACCACGAACCCAACTTATGCGTGGTCCAGAACGAAGCCGGTGACGAATGGTCGTTTCAAGGGGATAACACGCGAAACGAATTTTGCGAATGGTTGTTCACAGAGGAACACAAGGGATGTGTCGTGATAGCGCACAACTTCCAAGGTTACGATAGCTATTTCATTCTCCAATATCTACGCGAGAACGGTGTTCACTACGACGTTATCATGCGCGGTGCAAAGGTCCTCACGCTGGCGGTGCCTATGTTCAACATCAAATTCATCGATTCACTGAGCTTCATACCGATGAGATTGGCAAACTTCCCCAAAACCTTTGGTTTGGACGAACTCGCAAAAGGCTATTTCCCACACCTTTTCAACAAAAAGGAAAATGAGAATTACGTTGGACCCCTACCTCCGAGTCCATTTTACCTTCCTGATGGAATGAGTCCCGAGGAGAAAGAAAAGTTTCTAGAATGGCACAATAATTTGAAAGAGAACAATTACGTGTTCGACTTCCAACAAGAAATCCTAAGCTACTGCCGTTCCGATGTGGATATTCTCCGTCGCTGTTGCCTCGAGTTTCGCGAACTTTTCCGTGATGTCACTGATATTGATCCGTTCGAGAAATGCCTTACCATCGCGTCAGCTTGTAATCTGGTCTATCGAACGAATTATCTCCAAGAAGATACCATCGCCATCATTCCTCCTCACGGTTACCAGCCGAAAATCAAGCAATCCAACATCGCTCTGAAATGGTTATCCTACACTGCTGAAAAGAATGATATCTACATTCAACATAAACGGAATGGTGGAGAGAAGAGTGTTGGCAAATATTTCCTGGATGGATTTCACGAAGAGACCAATACGGCTTATGAATTCCAGGGCTGTTTCTGGCATGGGTGTTTGAATTGTTATGCCCGTGATACCGTGAACCCCGTCAGCGAAAAAACGATGCACGAACTCCACCAAGCCACCGTGGAAAAGACCCTATACCTTAAACAACGTGGTTTCAATGTGATCGAAATGTGGGAATGTGAGATGAAGCGAGAATTGGAACGTGATGACGTTATGAAACAGTACTTTGACAACTACGATATGGTGGATCCTTTAGAACCTCGTGATTCTTTCTATGGTGGCCGAACCAACGCAGCCAAATTATTTCATGAATGTGAAGAGGGCGAAAAAATCAAGTACGTCGATTTCACGAGCCTCTACCCCTGGTGCAATAAAATGACAAAGACAGTCGTGGGTCATCCACGTATCATCACCGAGAACTTTGACGAAGATATCTCCACCTACTTTGGTTTGATCAAGTGCACGGTACTTCCACCACGAGGTCTCTTCCATCCTGTTCTTCCCTATCGTACTCAAGGCAAATTGATGTTCCCCCTCTGCAAGCGGTGTGCCGATACCTGCAATCAAGCCACCTGTACCCACGGCGACAACGAGAGAGCTATCCAAGGAACGTGGTGTAGCGTGGAATTGGAGAAAGCGTTGGAGAAAGGTTACCGAATCCTGCAACTGCATGAAGTATGGCATTTTCGTGAAACCTCTGACGCACTGTTCAAAGATTATATCGATACCTTCCTCAAGATCAAGCAAGAGGCGAGTGATTATCCTAAGAATTGCACAACGGAGGAACAGAAACGACGCTACGTCGAAGATTACTTCCAACGGGAAAGAGTCCGCTTGGATCCTAGCAAGATCGAACACAATCCTGGATTGCGTGCGTTGGCTAAGCTGATGCTGAATTCATTTTGGGGTAAATTTGCTCAGCGAACCAATATGGTCAAAACGGAACAGATTCGAGACCCTCAGGTGTATTTTGATTACCTGTCGTCGGACGAAATCAACGTGCTCGACGCCAACCTGGTGAGTGACGATATGATCGAGATCCGATATGAGTACACCGAGAATTTCATTCAGCCCAACGCCAAAACCAACGTGGTCATCGCCGCCTTTACCACCGCCTATGCGCGCCTCAAACTCTACGGGGTATTGGATATGTTGCAAGAAAGAGTCTTGTACTACGATACCGATTCGGTGATCTTTGTCAGCAAACTCGGCGATCCAGATCCTCCGACAGGTCCGTATCTCGGGGAGTTAACTGACGAGTTGAAAGGGGGTCACATCACTACCTTCATCTCGGGCGGTCCGAAGAATTATTGTTATCGCACCAACACCAACAAAGTGGAGACGAAGATACGTGGTATCACGCTGAATTGCACCGCAAGGCAAAAGGTGAACTTTGATGTTATTCGTGCATTGGTGTACCTACATGCAAAATGTAATGTCAAAGGGCAAGTGTCCGTTGACATCCCGTTCAAGATAACCCGAGACACAAAGACAAAAAACATTGTGACCAAACGCATGAAAAAGGATTATCGTATTGTTTATAACAAGCGTGTTATTATTGATGAATACAAAACATTACCTTATGGATTTTAAATACAGTTAAAAGAACAATTATACTTATTGAAAAATACAAAGAACAATTATATTTGTTGAACAGTTATGCATTTGTTGAAATACAAAGAACAGTTATATTTGTTGAAATACAAAGAACAGTTATATTTGTTGAATAGTTATATATGTTTAAAATAAACGTTTGAAATGTTCGTTAATTTGCGAGCTTTAATTTGTGGTAATGATCCAGATTTACCCCTGTCTTTTCTTCCAACGACTTGATCTGCTGTGCATTCTTTCCGCATAGGTCCCCCATCATCATTTCTTTGCCGTTCATATGATAAACAAAGTATTTCCCATCCTGGGGGGCTGCGGGTACCGTTATACCATTCAATGTTTCTAATATGATTTGTGTTAACATGATTGAATGTAGCGTTGAGTTATCGATAAGTGTTGCCGGTATCATATTCTTCTGTATCAAAAGTCTCATCAAATCCAAGGTTTCCAGGTTTCCCTCTTGCGTTGTGGTTTTGTCCGAAAGCCATTGGGTTACGATGTTTCTCCAAGACATGTTGCTTCTATCAAATGTTTGTCTGATCTGATCAAAAATCAGAAAAGGTGCAGTGTTTTATAGGGTTTTGTTACATTTGTACGCATGCGCTTTCACGTTTATAGAATAACTTTTATCACAATCTGATCAAAATCGAAGGTGATACAGTGTTTTTGATTGTTACACTTCCTATTCAGTTACAATAACTTGAAAATTTCTTGTTTAAGCACCCGTCTTTGATCTGCACAAAAGATAGATCTCCAATCATCACACGTATACTTGAGCATTTCAAAACCGTTCACACTAGGATTAATATCGTTCAAACTTTCGGTAAAAACTGTCATGACATTTGCTTCTGAAACCTTTTCCAAAGCACGGTCATAGTATAAACATAACTGTTCATCCCTTTCCATCATGAGGCAGTCGTGCTGTCTTTGGGAAGGATGATCAATGAGGCAACCGTTACAATGTTCAGTCACAAGACGACGTATAATGGATGCTATCTCTTCAGCGTAACTTTTCAACAGTTTCTTTTCGATACGTTTCTGACGATGATGACGAATTAACTCTATATTATCAATATCCAAAGGTTCAGACATGGTTAGCTGTTTACTCTATGAGTATCAGAGAATGTTTGACAGTTTTTCGTAAGTTAAAAATGTTTTATTAAATATTCCATGTACACATTTGATGTATTCAGAGTACAATAGACACCATTGTGTAAACATGGGCAATTCTACCAGTAACAAGCCAAAGATCAACAAAAATCATAATAAACAGAAAATGCTTAGAATAGGTATAAGTATTGGTCGCAATGACCTCAATTTGGAGGGGCATTTACAGATGGGTTATAGTGGTAAAACTATTAAAAACTATAAACCTGTTGAACATTTGACAAATGTTGAACACACTAGCTGTATTCAAAATGTTGAACCCATTAACAATGTTCAAAATGTTGAACACACTAACAGTATTCAAAACGGTGAAGAGTAAAAGATTTCGCTCATTCTATACTCAGCCATGGATGACTACCTGTCTAGCGTTTATTACGATCCAAAACGGGCCGGAGGATTTGGTGGAGTGAATCGTTTGTATGATGACGTAAAAAAGGAGGGAAAACATAAAGTGAGTCGCGCGAAAATTAAAGAATGGTTGATGTCACAAGACACGTACACTTTACATAAACCGGTGCATCGCAATTTCAAAAGAAACCGTGTGATGGTCGGTGGTATCGATCAGCAATGGCAAATGGATTTAGCGGACATGCAATCCATGCAGAAATTGAATGACGGGTATCGCTATCTGCTCGTATGCGTTGATGTGTTTTCAAAGTATGCCTGGGTAATCCCTTTGAAAAATAAAACAGGTTTGTCTCTGGTGGAAGCTTTCAAAGTCATTTTGTCTTCTGGACGCAAACCTGAAAAGATCATGACTGATCAAGGAACTGAGTTTTTCAACAGACATTTTCAAGCACTGATGAAGGAGCAGGATATAGAATTGTACAACACGTATAATGAAACAAAAGCCTCGATCGTAGAACGGTTGATTCGTACACTGAAAACAAAGATGTGGCGATACTTCACAGCCAAGAAAACCATGCGATACATTGACATGCTGCCTGATTTAGTGTACTCTTACAATCATAGTGTTCATAGTAGTATTAAAACAAAGCCAACAGATGTTACTGTCGAAAACGAAAAGAAAGTATGGCACACTTTGTACGATGAACATAATGATGTGAAAAATGTAATGTATAAGTTTAAGATCGGTGATCAAGTAAGAATTAGTAAAATCAAACGGAAATTTGAAAAGGGTTATTTACCAAATTTCTCAAAAGAAATATTCACTGTAAGCAAACAAGTGCCACGCGATCCTCCTGTGTATAAACTCAAAGATTATGATGATGAGGAACTGAAAGGGACATTTTACGATAAAGAATTGCAAAAAGTCATTAAACAGGACGATGTCTACGAAGTTGAAAAAATTTTGAAGAAACGTGGAAGAGGTGACAATGTACAATATCTTGTAAAATGGTTAGGGTACCCAACCAAGTTTAATTCATGGGTACCTGCTTCTGAAATAAATAAGATTTAAACCAACATCCGTGTCGCGTGTCTTTTATTCGTACTCTAGTACTGACCATGAGTGGAACACATTTTTATCTCACGCTTCCTAGCAATGCATCGCTTTCTACTTTTCCCGATAACAAAACAGGAAATTATCGTGTAAAATTACCACAAGCCGTTAATCTGCACGGTGATTGGGAAGTGGGTTTGTACTCCATTTCATACCCTATCACGTGGTATACTTTAGCAAAGGGTCTTACCGACACTCGCCTTTACTATGGTGATACAAACCCTATTTCATCCATAGATATAGATTACGGTTACTACCCGACAGTGCAAGATTTTATCAAGGCCATCAATAAAGAGCTGACGACAAAAAAGGTTAACGATAACATTAACTTATCGTTTAATGGTGTAACTGGAAAAATCTTAGTGACTTTAAAAAACAAACATGTGCTGGCCTTTAGGAAAGGAGTAGCAATTATGTTGGGGTTTGGAGAAAACAACACAAATCTTAAAACAACGACCGAAAGTCCTTACGTTGCAGAATTGCCTAATGTCGCGGCAATCTACGTTTATTGTAATATAGTACAGCCACAAGTCGTTGGAGATACGAATGCCCCTTTACTCCGAATTGTTCCCGTTGAGGGAAAGTCGGGTGACATCATTACTAAAACGTTCACAAACATACAGTATGTGCCTGTCCAAACAAAATCATTCGAAGATGTGGAAATCCTTTTAAGAAGCGATACAGGCGCTGCAGTGCCATTTGAACGTGGAAAGGTGACAGCGACAGTGTACTTCAAACAGCAGAGTTATTTTACGTGAAAATGAATAATCCATACGTATCCTATTACCTTGAACAACAACAAGGTCGTGGAATGCCTGTTTTCAGAGGCAGTCCATGGCAAATGGGTTATGGTCAGATGGGATATGGACTTGGTGGGCTGTTTCGTAATGTTGCGAGAGCAATGATGCCGATGGTAAAAAGTGGAGCAAAAACTCTTGGAAAACTTGCTTTGAATGCTGGAGCTAATGTGTTAGGAGATATTGCTTCTGGACGAAATCTGAAAGAATCAGTGAAAAGCCGAGGAAAAGAAGCTGCTAACGTTGCAAAGAATAAAGCCGTTAATCGACTTCAAACTTATGCTCAAACAGGAAGCGGAAAACGTAAAAGGCGAAAGGCGTCCACTGTCAGAGGCAGACAGACCAATAAAACAGTTAAAAAGAGAAAAGCATCGACGTCTACTACCAGACGCGATCAAACCAAGAAGCGGAGAACAGCTCTTGACATATTCGGATAAACATGAATTTCGTACATTCCAAATCGCAAGAATGCACAAAGAGTGAACTTGATCTCTTTTCTGTGCCTCCAACACAGATCAGTTTAGAAAAAGGACATTGGATCGATCATCAACCTGTTTCCAGTGTATCAGATGGTGGTCCAATCACGTTTCTGTCTCCGGGCACAGAAGATTATGTTGATTTATCTAAAACGATTCTTGTGGTGAGAGCAAAAGTGACAAAAGGTGATGGTACAAATCTTGGTGCAGACGAAAAGGTTGGAATAGTGAACAATTTCCTACACAGTCTGTTCAAACAAGTCGACGTCTTTCTGAAAGAAAAGCAAGTTACGCAGGCTACTGGAACCTACGCATACCGAGCATATCTGGAAACCCTCCTAAACTATGGTCCGGCAGCAAAGAAATCTCAACTCACCGCAGCCATGTATTACGAAGATACCGCAGGAAAAATGGACGTTTCGGATCCTACCATAGCAGGTGGCAACGCCAACGCAGGTCTTAATTCGAGATATGCGTTTAACAAACTAAGTGGAATTGTCGAAATGGCTGGCCCTATATTCAGCGATGTATTTATGACCGATCGTCTCCTATTGAGCTTTGTCGACCTGAAAATTATTCTGAATCGAAGTAGCGATGCGTTTTGTCTGATGTCCGCAGAGGCCAATCCCGATCACAAAGTGAAACTGGTCGATGCTTATCTCAAGATACGCAAAGTGAAAGTGAGTCCGAGCATTTCCATGGCTCATGAAATTGCATTGAAAAAAGGACCAGCGATCTACCCTATTCGTCGCGTTGAGTGCAAGAGTTTCATTGTTCCAACAGGAAATCCTTCCTTGAGAAAAGATAACCTCTTTAATGGCCTTGTACCGAAATCGTTTGTCTTTGGTTTTGTCGATAGCACGGCGTTTAATGGGGTATACACCAAGAATCCGTACAACTTTAAGCATTTCACCGTGACGTCTATTGGAATAACCGTAAATGGAGAAGATATGCCGTTTAAGCCGATACAGCTTTCCTATGGTGTGAGCCCTAGATTTGTTGAAGCATTTAGCACATTGTTTTCAGGCACAGGAAAGATGTATCTCAACGCCGGCAACGATATATCGCGAGAGGAATTCTCAAAAGGGTACGCCATCTATGCTTTCGATCTGACCGCCGATATGTGCGGGGCATCATCCCATTTTAATACCGTTCAAAGGGGAAATTTGGCAGTTGACATCAAGTTCTCTACCGCACCTACAGCAGCTGTGAGTCTCGTCTGTTACGGAGAATTTGAAAATCTGATTCAGATCGACTCTGAGAGGAACGTCATTTACGATTACTCTGGCTAAATATGAACACTGCTCAGATAATACATGCATTACAACAAGATCCTATAACAAGCAAGAAGTTTTGCGGTGTGTTTCCTTCTGACAAATTACCTCAAATGATTGACAAATATCCGTGCGGATTTGTCGCAAACACAGATCCGAGCAGCGAACCTGGAACGCATTGGGTGGCCTTTTACTTTTCATCGGAACAGAAAGGAGAATTTTTTGACAGTTACGGACAATCACCACATTACTATAAGAATTCGTTTGGGGATTTTTTAAAGTCTCACAAATGGGAATTTAACACTCGTAAACTGCAAAGTGATTGGTCAGATGTGTGTGGAATGTATTGCATATTCTACCTTAGTCATAGAGCACGAGGCCACAGCATGAATAAAATCGTGCAGTTATTTACTAACGATACTATGTTAAATGATGCGAAAGTGTCTCAGTTTGTTAAAAGTCATTTTAGAGTATTGTTAACAAAGTACTCAAATGTTAATCAATGTTGTAAAAAACTGATTGAAAAATAAAAAATGTTGTAAATTCAATATCGTGTACGTTTTGATTTGCAACACAAAGTTTCACATGCGAACCGCTCGTCTGTATAAGTGAACAGCATATATGAATTTCACACTATCACCCCCAGTGAGAAAAAACAACAAAACAATTAGAAAGTTTAAAAACAATTTATTAAATAACTCTCAAGTTACATGATTAATAATCAAGCCAACTTTTCCGAGCTTGTGGTCCTTGATGTTTCCTTAGAAGAGTCTGGAAATAACTTGATGGTGGGGTTGTACGTTGTGGAGTGCGGTAGGAAACATCTTCTCCACCTGACGAATTATCCACTTGTTTCCATCTTTCCTCATTTCTCACAAGATCTTTAGGCATATTAATCTTAGATAAAACACGGAAAAATTCCTTTGAACCCGTAGGATTGAAATGTTTTCTTGCCCTCATAGCATCCGAAACCAAATCAGATATGTTTGATTGTGGGATGGTTTCACCCTCGAGCTTGACTTGTCCCGTTTCATCCCAGGAAATAACGTCAGGTCTTGTTTTCAATCGATTCAAAAGTAATGTAGCTCTTTCACGCATTGTTTTAGGTATATGTCCGACAATGGTTGCATCCGGTAACTGTGCCACGGTTGCATCAGGTAACTGTGCCTTTTCTTTACTTTCAGCGCCGGGTGCTATCCGAACGGTTGGTATTTGACTGTCCTTTTGGCGCCTTAAGTCCATATAACGTTCCAAGTTCGCATAGTACAATTTTTGCTTTTCATCATCATCCATATCCGTGCGTTGAAGAATATTTGACATGTCCGTATCTTTATGCATCATGTTGGCCATAATCGGGGAGGTCTCTAGTCTTTGTCTTTGCTCGTATCTCTGAAGTGTGTCCTCAGGGACCAAAACCATACGTTTTTTGCATGTTTCATTTTGTAAACAAACTTCCAAGTACACCAAGAACCGGTGGTAAAAGAGCTGACAGTAAATTTCCACCTTTCTGATTAAGGTACAACTTTTTCCGTTTTCTCGACACTTTCTTATTTGCCAACGCGCGGAGATGTGTCTTGTAGCGCACCAAACGTCGCTTCTGACGTGGTGTTACTGGAATAACACCTTTAAGTAAATTCAGTGAACACTCACAAATAGCCGTGATAACGTTCGCAGGGGACGTTATCGATAAGCAACTTTCGCAATTTAGGTTTAGATTTCACTATAACCTGAAGATACGGAAGACTTCCTTTCATACGCTTCGACATCTTGCAAATGACGGATTTAAACGACACACGCAATTTAAGTACGCTTCATGTAGACAATTTGTCTCTCCCCAGGTAAAATGTTGGTTCTAAGACGCATGTTCTCCGGTGTCAGTTGATGACAATCAATCATTAGGTATCCATAGGGCTTACTTGTAGCATCACGATACGACTCCAAAAGGTAATTGCCATGTTTAGGAAACATTTGTTTCGCAAGTGTTGTAATCCCAAGCGAGTCGCGTAGATTTCGGAATACCACCATATAGTGAGAATTCAAACTGATGGTTCGTGACAATTTACCAGGCGGAAATAAACTCTGCGTAAGGTACAACACGGATATGCCACGATGATGAGAACCACACGTAAATAGATCCGATGCACGTTGATCGTTGGAACAGTGGGCCATTAAATCATCTAGCACGACTAGAGAGTTATCATGTCCATCTGTTAAGTCATATAGATCGTTTGGAAAACCTTCCACCAGTTCAACGTTCGGCATAGGCACTTCGTCAAATTCCTTTTGATACTCTCCATAACAGTATATTACTTTGGTCGGAACAGGATAAAACAGTTCTTCTAAATGACGCAACATGAAGCGAACCAAATACGATTTCCCGCTTTGACTTTGCCCACAAATATAGAAATTTGCAGGTGTTTTAAACCGTACATCCATCGTGCAAAACACTAAATGAGTTTTATCTCACATGTTCGTATATTTTATAACGAAAAAATACGTTTAGCAAAAGAAATCATTCTACGGAAAAAACTTTCTTCTTCGATCTTAAACTTTGTGAAATCGAAGCTTTTAAGAGGTGTAGCAACCAACTGTACAGCTCTACGCGTAACGTGCTCGGAGCAAGAGTCATTCATCACATAAACTAAGGTCAAGTAAGCTATGGCACGACCAAAATTGATAACGTTCGTTTCGTGAAAAAACATAGTTAGATCGCAGGGATGAACACGCGTTGCCATTTGTTCATACAATGTTTTGTGATGTTCAAGCAAATAATTGATATGATGTGATAACGTCCTCATATCAATGTCGACGTCATTTTTCTGAAGAAGCTCATCCAAAATCACTTCCATTCTGCACGCAAACACAGACAAAATGAATACAAAAAAGTCAAAATGCGTTTATTTAAAGTACAAACAATGTTTAAAAATAGATATAAATCTAAACAGGTTTAAATAATGTTCATAATTAATTAATGTTCTCAAAACCACGTGTTAAATCGTCAATGCAGTTCTCAATATAGTTCTCCTCGCCGATCTTTTGCTGACACTGTCCAGGCAAAGTGAAGTTCACAGGCTGTAATGGTCCTTCTTCTTCTTCAGGAACCCATTCAAAATATCGACACGAACTCTCCTTGTCGTTAGGACAACAAAAGAACACACGGTCCTTGTTAACACCTTCCTTTTTCACCTTTCGGGACACACACGGAAATCCATGATAACAGGTCGGTCTCATCACTGGTGCCACATCACCCCATACCCAAAAGGAACATGGATTCTTCTTGTCAGAGCACACGAAATACGGTCTTCCATAACTCATTTTCATCAAATCTTTAACCACACGCATCGTTGCTAGCTTATGATGTCCATTACATCGCGGATGCGGCTGTCCCGTAGATCTCCAGGCAACTATGGCTTTTTCAAACAGATAACCTGTGTCCTCAGGGCAAAAGAAATTACAGCTTGGTTTTTGACCACAGAACCAAAATGAACCATTTTTCGTTGTCGAACAAGAAGCAGGTTCTCCATGTAAACACTCCATCATTTAATCTTATTAAGTTCTCCTCGTGAAAACTATAAGCATTGTGTTCTTTATTCCGAAAAAACCCCATTATTTATAACGTGCGCACACCTGTGACGTCAGCCTGTGCGCACACCCCTGTGCCGTCAGCCTGTGCGCACACCTGTGCGCACACCTGTGCGCACACTTCACTTCCGGTATGAAAGCGTGACGTCACTTCCGCCGCTGGATGTCTAGGATAAGCTACTGGTGTGGTGTGGTGTGGTGTGTTAGGTTGTGTTGTGTTGTGTTGTGTTGTGTTGTGTTGTGTTGTGTTGTGTTGTGTTGTGTTGTGTTGTGTTGTGTTGTGTTGTGTTGTGTTGTGTTGTGTTGTGTTGTGTTGTGTTGTGTTGTGTTGTGTTGTGTTGTGTTGTGTTGTGTTGTGTTGTGTTGTGTTGTGTTGTGTTGTGTTGTGTTGTGTTGTGTTGTGTTGTGTTGTGTTGTGTTGTGTTGTGTTGTGTTGTGTTGTGTTGTGTTGTGTTGTGTTGTGTAACTTCTTTCTGTATGATCTCTGGCGATGGCTGCTTCGATCGAAATCGTAATGGTTTATCTCTTTGATATATTTGAAACTGACATTCCGTTTTAAAGTAATTCGAATATTTAAATTCTATTTAGGCATGATATGAACAGGCCAGTTTTGAAGGTAAGATAAATTTAAGTTTCTGCAAACATCACAAAATTGAAGTAGCTGTCTGTCTGTCTGTCTGTCTGTCTGTCTGTCTGTCTGTCTGTCTGTCTGTCTGTCTGTCTGTCTGTCTGTCTGTCTGTCTGTCTGTCTGTCTGTCTGTCTGTCTGTCTGTCTGTCTGTCTGTCTGTCTGTCTGTCTGTCTGTCTGTCTGTCTGTCTGTCTGTCTGTCTGTCTGTCTGTCTGTCTGTCTGTCTGTCTGTCTGTCTGTCTGTCTGTCTGTCTGTCAAACCATCCTCTGTCTATATGTTTGTCTATTGATTGAGCTGTTGGTTGGTTTGTTGATCTGTCTATCCAAATTCCTATCCAAGGTGTTGGTTTCCAAAGGGTTGAACAAGTTATGGAATTTCAATCGTACAGTCCGCAGTTTGAACAAAAGGCCTTCTTCAAAACCGCGTTCATTTCAGTCAAGCTCAAACGATACGCCAGAACGACGATGCCAAATAAATGTGGAATCCGTTAAGGACTTAAGTATCTTAAGTGGAAACCTTACAAGTGGAGATCAGTTAAGTACAGGTAAGTGCTTGGGTGGTTAAGACCTCTTATTCTGGAATAAACCGTAAAACCGGGTATTTTATTCTGGAATAAAACAGTGGTTTACCGCTGCCTGTTTTGCCTCTCATTACCGCCAGCTATTCTGGCGACACACTTTATATATACTGTATATATATATATATATATATATATATATATATATATATATATATATATATATATATATATATATATAATAGCAAGGCTCCACTGTAATAACCTTTATTATTTATTATTTTTAGTAATGTTTGAGTCTTCTGTGGTGGATGGTATTGATCAAAGAAAAACTACACGTTTGGTATGTTTTTTTTATTTTTCTGATCTATAAATTTTGATATAAGAGACTTATTGCTGAGTTTCCGAGCAGGACTGAACATCTCATTACCTCAAATATTTCTGTTTTGCACTCTTGTTTGATTGTATTTTCTAACTATCAAGTCTTCTTTTAATTAACGAAGGATTTAAATTGATTTTTTTCTTTCTTTTTTAGCCTTTGCTTGGTCCATCTTTAAATTTGTTGAATAGTGAGCTGAGCAGTCCTATCGTTCCGCCATTCACGCCAACTACGACTTTGGATTTCCATACGAAACGAAGAGAATTATCGGAGTCCTTGTCTACTTCACCTCAGGTGCATCAGTTATGTTATGTCTTTTTCGATAACCAATGTAAATTGTTAGGTCCTGATTTTTCGATAACCAATGTAAAGTTTTCTTAGTTGTGCCAACATTCAACGTATTGATATGTAATCGAGGTGTGTGTGACTTGAAGAGTACCGTCATAGGCGTACCAGGGAGGCGTACCCCAACGTTTTAAAAATGAAAATTTCGGGCACTTTTTGAAAGAAATTTCGGTTAACTTCGGGTAATATTGCTGTTAAATATTCATGATCGTATGTTGATTACGATCTCTTGTTGATGCCCCCCCCCCCCCCCCCAACGTAACTGGTCAGGTACGCCTATGAGTACCGTGTCTGACACTGACATGAGATAACATGGCGGTCGTCATGATAACAACAGTGAGCTCTGTATATATAACTTACTGGAGTGATATCTGCTGTTCACTCACCGGACAAAGATTGAAGTCAAACATGGCGGACATGGACCCCATTATTGGGACCCCATTATTGGGACCCCATTATTGGAGATTTATCGCTGTGGTCAATCCCTGCCTTTGTATTTAATTTATATCACTGTTTATTTCCTTTATATTTGTTGATTGTTTATTATCTGGCAAATCTTAATCTGGCAAATAAAAAAATAAATAAAATAAAAATACATGTTCGCGGTCTTTTGACTGGATCAGACTTGACCAGACCGCGTAGAAGATTGGAACTACGGTATACGTACTCCAGGCCCAAAGGATCGCGGGCTCTGGGAACAAGTTCGCCACAAAGATATCACTCCAGTTATATATAGAGCTCACTGGATAACAACAGCAGCAGCAGCATCAACAACACCACCACCACCACCGATGACAACAACAACAACAACAACAACACCACCAATACTAACACCAGCCACCAACAACAAAGAGAATGACAACTTGTTGTCATTGCTCTGATGAAGGCCAGAGTCAACAGGCCGAAAGCTTAGCAAAGAAATATTTTACATCGTGTTTCCACAAAACTTATTTATATTACATTATGGCCATGAAAACTTTCAAAGAATTAAAGTTTATTAAACCAAAAATAAATATATAATAACGTGTGGTTTTTACAAAAAACGTACAAATGACAATAAATAAATAAAACGTTTAAAGTGTCAAAAGAAAAGTAATACCGTTTACCGTACCCGACTGTTGTCCTTCGCGATGAGAAATTAACAAAAAAGAAGTTTACAAGTTCAAAAAAAGAAAAACACAACCACTCCAAAACCGGTTCTGACCGGTTGTAACTATGGCACCTGCCTGAACGCAGGCGACAACCTATAAATTGTCGTGCCTGGACGAGCGCCTGGATCCTACAATAACGATAATGATAATGATAATGATAATGATAATGATACTGATACTGATAATGATAATGATAATGATAACAATGATAATGATAATGATAATGATAATGATAATGATAACAATGATAATGATAATAATGATAATGATAATGATAACAATGATAATGATAATGATGATGATAATGATAACAATGATAATGATAATGATAATAATAATAATAATAATAATAATAATAATAATAATAATAACATTATTCAATATACAATTGAATATTAAATTTATATTATAACGAATAATTAATATTTTTAAATTCAGGTGCCAGCTGTGTTGTTAAATGGTTCAGTTTACGATGAAGAAAGTCTGAAAGCTAAAACAATTCACCATAAAAACAACGTAATCCAAGTAAATAAAGTAAATCATAAACAAATTTCACTTTCACTTACTAAACTAAACGAGCTGTACTTAAAAATAAAATAATAATATAAATGAGATAATACCATGATCGCCTCGGATTCTTTTGTTCTCCGGCCGCCGAGGGAATTGTAAACCTCGTATTTCCCTCAGCGCTCATGCAAGAGGGAAATTTATCCTTTGTCTTCTAATTTTCCCGTGCATGTTGAGGGAAAATTAGTAGACAAAGAAATCTTCTAATTTTCTCGTGCATGTTGATGAGGGAAAATTAGAAGACAAAGAAATCCTTTGTCTTCTTCTAAATTTCCCACTTGCATATATTTTCCCTCATCAACATGCACGGGGAAATTAGATGCAACTTTCTCTGGTCAACCGTGTAAATTTCCTGTCGGTAAGATTCTCAAAGTTTTCCTCGGCGATCATAATATTACAAACTAATAACATGACTTTTCGGGAAATTAGCGATTAAATTTCCCCTTTGCCTCGGGAAGATTTGTAAAATTCCTCGGGCCTGCGACCCTCGGACTTTCACAAATCTTCCCTCGGCGGCGGAAAAATTTAATCGCTAATTTACCTCAAGTCATGTTATTACTTATAATAATAAGTGAAAATTAAAAGGAACGAGGAGATGTGTTACCTTTGGTAATGATAAAGTAAATGATTTAAGTTAAGGTGCTGTCACAGGATGCGATTTTTCTTGCAACAAATCACTGAATGTTGTAATCCAAATATTACCAGGGTTAAGTCACGTTGGCCTGAAAAACAGAGAAAAATCTTCTCGACGTTTCGAGCGAAGGCCCTTCGTCAGGAGAAATTAGTAAACAACTCACATGTGGTTACGCGTATTTATAGCAGAGCTACAATGGGAATCACGTGAACACATGTAAGCCAATAAAAACAAAGTAAACAAATAAATTAATATGTAATATGTAATTTTAGCCTGTGTGCAGGTGCTGACCCAATTTGTGGGTCAGGTACCTACAAATAGGCAAAGAAACAGGTTATAAATTACTATTTAAATCATCAGAAAAAGGTTAAGGAAAAGGTGTGGAATTTATTAAGAATTAAATCGAAAAAGCGGAGAGAAGGTTTGGCGATAGACGATGAAAATAGTGAAATATAACATACCATTTCGTTACGAAGTTTACGGTTTTGCAGGTACCTGACCCACAAATTGGGTCAGCACCTGCACACAGGCTAAAATTACATATTACATATTAATTTATTTGTTTACTTTGTTTTTATTGGCTTACATGTGTTCACGTGATTCCCATTGTAGCTCTGCTATAAATACGCGTGACCACATGTGAGTTGTTTACTAATTTCTCCTGACGAAGGGCCTTCGCTCGAAACGTCGAGAAGATTTTTCTCTGTTTTTCAGGCCAACGTGACTTAACCCTGGTAATATTTGGATTTCAACCGTGGCCGACGCTGTCCTAGAAGCTTTTAACTGAATGTTGTAAGTTGCATAACTTGCGATTTTGTTATTTTTGCCGTGTTGCAAGTTGCAAGAAAAGTTGGATGGGTTCTACTTTTTGCTGCAACTTACAACAAAAATCGCAAGTTGCTGCAACTTGTGATTTTTTTTCCATCTGATGTAAATTTGTTGCAAGTTGCAAGAAAAATCGCATCGTGTAACAGCACCTTTAGAGCATGTCACCGACGATCAGAAGATTGTGGGTTCCAGTCCCGTTTTCGAACTCAGAGATGTTTCTGAAAAATTCACTAGGCTACATAATTAAACATTTGTATGTGGGTTCGAGTCCCGTTTGCGAACTCAGAGATGTTTCTGAAAAATTCATTAGGTTACAAAATTAAACATTTGTATTGTCATATCTCAAAATCAGAGGTAACACTATGCTGTCTATGCTCAGATATATTGATGGTCAATTTTTTTTTCAGGACAGTGACTATTCTGTTGATTCGAAAACAAATGGACAAGTTTCACCAGTGCCAAATGCTTATTTGAACTTGCATGGAGGAGAGAGTCCGGAGTCTTCATTCAGTTTTTCATCGGTCAATAGTCCTAATTCATCGTTTACTGCCAGCACAGATACCAGGTGCAAAAAAAGATTAACTTTTTCTCTCTTTCCATGCTCTTCCAATGTTCTTGCATATTCGCATTACACTTGGCTATCGCCTCGTGCCTCTACTCAACTTTTTTCATATTCAAATGACGATGACGTAGGAGAGTGGGGGGACAAAATGATGACGTCATCAGTATATGACGTCATAATTGTTGGATATAGATAATTGTGATTTTAAAATATATATGACTGTTTTTGGTTGTTTCCAGTAGTGCTAACCCAACACTACCTGTAACCTCTGCATTAATCTTAACCCCCAAACATTCCTAAACCTAACCCAAATTATTATGTGGACCTAATATATAGTACCTACGAGACGAATGATTAGCGTTGCTGCACTAAGTCTTCAGAGAGAACTAACGCAAGAAAAGATATGAAAAACACATTCACACACTTGTAAACTATTTGACCAGATAGCGGTGTGAGCTGAGCACTTGGATTTGGATTCACCGGATTTGGAAGAATCTCAAAATTGGTCTTGAAAAAAGCGAAAAACGAGCCGTTGGGACGCAAATATTGTATATGACTCCTCCAATTCAAACATCTAATTCTTCAGGTTTATCAACAATCTTCTATTCTTGTATCATTTCTCAGAGGTATGCCATCAAGAAAAAGTGCCTGGTCTCCAGTTAGTCCATCACAATATTACCAGCCTACACAACTACCCTCAACGATGTCGACGTCACCTACCCACCGTTACCTTGTTCCTAAGACCAGTAAATTGACAGGCAAACGAAAATCCAACTCGTTACCAAGAATGTCTCGAGGTTCTATAGTACCCCTTCATAACCCTCGTGGGTCGGTGAAAAGTGAGCCAGATGATGGTAAGTTACAGTCAAACCGGTTGTTCTTACCCGCGCGACCTTGCAATATTGATAGCGACATTGCAATATTGATAGCGACCTTGCAATATTGATAGCGACATTGCAATATTGATAGCGACCTTGCAATACTGATAGCGACATTGCAATATTGTAGCGACATTGCAATATTGATGGCAACATTGCAATATTGATAGCAACATTGCAATATTGATAGCGACATTGCAATATTGATAGCAACATTGCAATATTGATAGCAACATTGCAATATTGATAGCGACATTACAATATTGATAGCGACCTTGCAATATTGACAGCGACATTGCAATATTGATAGCGACCTTGCAATACTGATAGCGACATTGCAATATTGTAGCGACATTGCAATATTGATGGCAACATTGCAATATTGATAGCAACATTGCAATATTGATAGCGACATTGCAATATTGATAGCAACATTGCAATATTGATAGCAACATTGCAATATTGATAGCGACATTACAATATTGATAGCGACCTTGCAATATTGATAGCAACATTGCAGTATTGATAGCGACATTGCAGTATTGATAGCGACCTTGCAATATTGATAGCGACCTTGCAATATTGATAGCGACCTTGCAATATTGATAGCAACATTGCAATATTGATAGCAACATTGCAGTATTGATAGCGACCTTGCAATATTGATAGCAACATTGTAATATTGATAACGACATTGCAATATTGATAGCAACATTGCAATATTGATAGCGACATTACAATATTGATAGCGACATTGCAATATTGATAGCGACATTGCACTTAACAAGTTTCGCATTTTAAATATCGAACTTAACATAATATGAAGTTCTATTGAAAGTCAGAACAACCAACTTTAAGTAAGCTTCATGTTAGGTGAAGTTCGATATTTAAAATGCGAATTTTTAGCAACTTGCCAGGGAGTCGCCGTGTATCCTTAGCGAGTCAACATTGCAATGTTGCTGTCGATATTGCAAGGTCGCGCGGTAAAGAACATCCGGTTTGACTGTAAATTGGATAACTAGGCATCAGTACGGATGCCATCTTGAATTTGCAATGTATTGTGGTCTGTCGAGGGTCGCCACCAGTGGTCACCACTCATATATGCTAACGCTTCTGATTGGTTGAAGTCTGTTTTCCACTATAGACGACTTGTTTGCGGAAAGGGACTAATTTTTCTTTTGTCTTTAAGCTCTGGACTGGAACTAATTAGAAATCTATTCAATTCTAACAATTTTTTCGATTCGCGCGAAAAAAAGACAATTTTCAGAATCACCAAAACTTAATAATTTTAAGTTTAGGGCTTGGCTTGGGACTGGGATTAGGATTATTAGTGTTTTGAGTTGGGTTTATAATTAAGAAAGATTTTAAAAAAAATAAATTAGAGTGTTGCGTAAACAGTGTTTTCGAGCGAAGCCCTTCATCAGAGTTGTTTTTTATAGTTAGATGATTTATATACGTAGATGTGACGAAGTGCCTTCCTTAAACATGTGATTGCTTAGCTTCACACTATACTTGAGACACTTGCACTTTTTCACACTAATTATTTTCCATTGACAGAGGAGATGAAGCAACTGTTAGCAAAGCTTTCTTTAGAAAAATACACCCCGATATTGGAGGAACACGAAGTAAGTATTATTTCACTCTTTTACCGCTAATTCGCTAAAGTCGACCAAAGTCGACTCTTATTATTTTACTCTGTCTAACGCCAGATTTTTACTCTGTCTAACACCAGATTATTTTACTCTGTCTAACACCAGATTATTTTACTCTGTCTAACACCAGATTATTTTACTCTGTCTAACGCCAGATTATTTTACCCTGTGTAACACCAGACTATTTTACTGTGTCTAACACCAGATTATTTTACTCTGTCTAACACCAGACTATTTTACTCTGTCTAACACCAGACTATTTTACTCTGTCTAACACCAGATTATTTTACTCTGTCTAACACCAGATTATTTTACTCTGTCTAACACCAGATTATTTTACACTGTCTAACACCAGACTATTTTACTCTGTCTAACACCAGATTATTTTACTCTGTCTAACACCAGACTATTTTACTCTGTCTAACACCAGACTATTTTACTCTGTCTAACACCAGATTATTTTACTCTGTCTAACACCAGATTATTTTACTCTGTCTAACACCAGATTATTTTACACTGTCTAACACCAGACTATTTTACTCTGTCTAACACCAGATTATTTTACTCTGTCTAATGCCAGATTATTTTACCCTGTGTAACACCAGACTATTTTACTGTCTAACACCAGACTATTTTACTCTGTCTAACGCCAGATTATTTTACTCTGTCTAACACCAGATTATTTTACTCTGTCTAACGCCAAATTATTTTACTCTGTCTAACGCCTGATTATATTACTCTGTCTAACGCCAGATTATTTTACTCCGTCTAACGCCAGATTATTTCACTCTATCTAACGCCAGACGATTTTACTCGTCAAGGGGAGAAGTTGGGGTTAAGCCATGCATGGCGTTACCCAGCGCTACGTTGTGAGATGTTACACTGCGTTGTGAGATGTTACACTACGTTGTGAGATGTTACACTACATTGTGAGATCTTACGCTACGTTGTGAGATGTTACACTACGTTGTGAGATCTTACGCTACGTTGTGAGACGTTACACTAACGTTGTGAGATGTTACACTATCGTGTGAGCTGTTACACTACGTTGTGAGATGTTACACTACGTTATGAGCTGTTACACTACGTTGTGAGATGTTACACTGCGTTGTGAGCTGTTACATTACGTTGTGAGATGTTACATTACGTTGTGAGATGTTACACTACGTTGTGAGATGTTACGCTACGTTATGAGATGTTACACTACGTTGGGAGCTGTTACACCACGTTGTGAGCTGTTACATTACGTTGTGAGATGTTACACTACGTTGTGAGATGTTACACTACATTGTGAGATCTTACGCTACGTTGTGAGATGTTACACTACGTTGTGAGATGTTACACTACGTTATGAGATGTAACACTACGTTATTGAGATGTTACACTACATTGTGAGATCTTACGCTACGTTGTGAGATGTTACACTACGTTGTGAGATGTTACACTACGTTATGAGATGTTACACTACGTTATTGAGATGTTACACTACGTTGTGAGCTGTTACACCACGTTGTGAGCTGTTACATTACGTTGTGAGATGTTACACTACGTTGCGAGATGTTACACTACATTGTGAGATCTTACGCTACGTTGTGAGATGTTACACTACGTTGTGAGATGTTACACTACGTTATGAGATGTTACACTACGTTATTGAGATGTTACACTACATTGTGAGATCTTACACTACGTTGTGAGACGTTACACTAACGTTGTGAGATGTTACACTACGTTGTGAGATGTTACACTACGTTGTGAGATGTTACACTACGTTATGAGCTGTTACACTACGTTGTGAGATGTTACACTACGTTGTGAGATGTTACACTACGTTATGAGATGTTACACTACGTTGTGAGATGTTACACTACGTTGTGAGATGTTACACTACATTGTGAGATGTTACACTACGTTGTGAGATGTTACACTACGTTGTGAGATGTTACACTACGTTGTGAGATGTTACACTACGTTGTGAGATGTTACACTACGTTGTGAGATGTTACACTACGTTGTGAGATGTTACACTACATTGTGAGATGTTACACTACGTTGTGAGATGTTACACTGCGTTGTGAGATGTTACGGTACATTGTGAGATGTTACACTGCGTTGTGAGATGTTACACTACGTTGTGAGATGTTACACTACGTTGTGAGATGTTACATTACGTTGTGAGATGTTACGGTACATTGTGAGATGTTACACTGCGTTGTGAGATGTTACACTACGTTGTGAGATGTTACACTACGTTGTGAGATGTTACATTACGTTGTGAATTGTTACACTACGTTGTGAGATGTTACACTACGTTGTGAGATGTTACACTACGTTGTGAGATGTTACACTACATTGTGAGATGTTACATTACGTTATGAGATGTTACACTACGTTATGAGATGTTACACTACGTTGTGAGATGTTACACTACGTTGTGAGATGTTACACTACGTTGTGAGATGTTACACTACATTATGAGATGTTACACTACGTTGTGAGATGTTACACTACGTTGTGAGATGTTACACTGCGTTGTGAGATGTTACGGTACATTGTGAGATGTTACACTGCGTTGTGAGATGTTACACTACGTTGTGAGATGTTACACTACGTTGTGAGATGTTACATTACGTTGTGAATTGTTACACTACGTTATGAGATGTTACACTACGTTGTGAGATGTTACACTACGTTGTGAGATGTTACACTACGTTATGAGATGTTACACTACGTTGTGAGATGTTACACTACGTTGTGAGATGTTACACTACGTTGTGAGATGTTACACTACGTTATGAGATGTTACACTACGTTGTGAGATGTTACATTACGTTGTGAGATGTTACACTACGTTGTGAGATGTTACACTACGTTGTGAGATGTTACACTACGTTGTGAGATGTTACACTACATTATGAGATGTTACACTACGTTGTGAGATGTTACACTACGTTGTGAGATGTTACACTACGTTGTGAGATGTTACACTACGTTATGAGATGTGAGATGTTACACTACGTTATGAGATGTTACACTACGTTATGAGATGTTACACTACGTTGTGAGATGTTACACTACGTTGTGAGATGTTACACTACGTTGTGAGATGTTACGTTAT
This sequence comes from Corallium rubrum, assembly GCA_964035015.1. Classification (NCBI taxonomy): domain Eukaryota; kingdom Metazoa; phylum Cnidaria; class Anthozoa; order Scleralcyonacea; family Coralliidae; genus Corallium; species Corallium rubrum. Next base: position 5,574,487 of record OZ035999.1, on the reverse strand, counting down.
ATTGTGAGATGTTACACTACGTTATGAGATGTTACACTACGTTGTGAGATGTTACGCTACGTTGTGAGATGTTACACTACGTTGTGAGATGTTACACTACGTTGCGAGATGTTACACTACGTTATGAGATGTTACACTACGTTGTGAGCTGTTATGAGATGTTACACTACGTTGTGAGCTGCTACATTACGTTGTGAGATGTTACATTACGTTGTGAGATGTTACACTACGTTGTGAGATGTTACGCTACGTTATGAGATGTTACACTACGTTGTGAGCTGTTACACCACGTTGTGAGCTGTTACACCACGTTGTGAGATGTTACATTACGTTGTGAGATGTTACACTACGTTGTGAGATGTTACCTTACGTTATGAGATGTTACATTACGTTGTGAGATGTTACATTACGTTGTGAGATGTTACACTACGTTGTGAGATGTTAGATTACGTTATGAGATGTTACACTACGTTGTAAGATGTTACACTACGTTATGAGATGTTACACTACGTTATGAGATGTTACACTACGTTGTGAGATGTTACACTACGTTGTGAGATGTTACACTACGTTGTGAGATGTTACACTACGTTGTGAGATGTTACACTACATTATGAGATGTTACACTACATTGTGAGATGTTACATTACATTGTGAGATGTTACACTACGTTATGAGATGTTACACTACGTTGTGAGATGTTACACTACGTTGTGAGATGTTACACTACGTTGTGAGATGTTACATTACGTTGTGAGATGTTACACTACGTTATGAGATGTTACACTACGTTGTGAGATGTTACACTACGTTGTGAGATGTTACACTACGTTATGAGATGTTACACTACGTTGTGAGATGTTACACTACGTTGTGAGATGTTACATTACGTTATAAGATGGTACAATACGTTGTGAGATGTTACACTACGTTTTGAGATGTTACGTTACGTTGTGAGATCTTACGTTACGTTGGGAGATGTTACATTACGTTATGAGATGTTACACTACGTTGTGAGATGTTACACTACGTTGTGAGATGTTACATTACGTTGTGAGATGTTACACTACGTTGTGAGATGTTACACTACGTTGTGAGATGTTACATTACGTTATGAGATGTTACATTACGTTATAAGATGTTACACTACGTTGTGAGATGTTACACTACGTTGTGAGATGTTACACTACGTTGTGAGATGTTACACTACGTTGTGAGATGTTACAACACTACATTATGAGATGTTACACTACATTGTGAGATGTTACACTACATTGTGAGATGTTACACTACGTTATGAGATGTTACACTACGTTGTGAGATGTTACACTACGTTGTGAGATGTTACACTACGTTGTGAGATGTTACATTACGTTGTGAGATGTTACACTACGTTATGAGATGTTACACTACGTTGTGAGATGTTACACTACGTTGTGAGATGTTACATTACGTTATGAGATGTTACATTACGTTATAAGATGTTACACTACGTTGTGAGATGTTACATTACGTTATGAGATGTTACACTACGTTGTGAGATGTTACATTACGTTATGAGATGTTACATTACGTTGTGAGATGTTACATTACGTTGTGAGATGTTACACTACGTTGTGAGATGTTACATTACGTTATGAGATGTTACACTACGTTGTGAGATGTTACATTACGTTATGAGATGTTACATTACGTTGTGAGATGTTACATTACGTTGTGAGATGTTACACTACGTTGTGAGATGTTACATTACGTTATGAGATGTTACACTACGTTGTGAGATGTTACACTACGTTCTGAGATGTTACACTACGTTATGAGATGTTACACTACGTTGTGAGATGTTACACTACGTTGTGAGATGTTACACTACGTTGTGAGATGTTACGTTACATTGTGAGATGTTACACTACGTTATGAGATGTTACACTACGTTGTGAGATGTTACACTACGTTGTGAGCTGTTATGAGATGTTACACTACGTTGTGAGCTGTTACATTACGTTGTGAGATGTTACATTACGTTGTGAGATGTTACACTACGTTGTGAGATGTTACGCTACGTTATGAGATGTTACACTACGTTGTGAGCTTTTTACACCACGTTGTGAGCTGTTACATTACGTTGTGAGATGTTACACTACGTTGTGAGATGTTACACTACATTGTGAGATCTTACGCTACGTTGTGAGATGTTACACTACGTTGTGAGATGTTACACTACGTTATGAGATGTTACACTACGTTATTGAGATGTTACACTACATTGTGAGATCTTACACTACGTTGTGAGACGTTACACTAACGTTGTGAGATGTTACACTACGTTGTGAGATGTTACGTTACATTGTGAGATGTTACACTACGTTATGAGATGTTACACTACGTTGTGAGATGTTACACTACGTTATGAGATGTTACACTACGTTGCGAGATGTTACACTACGTTATGAGATGTTACACTACGTTATGAGATGTTACACTACGTTATGAGCCGTTGTGAGATGTTAGGCTATACGCTGTGAAATGTTGCGCTCCGTTATAACGAGACGGACAATGTAATGTTACTATATAGAACACAAATACCGCGTATCCGGAAAAAAGTAAATGAAACTCTGCATGTATTTGTTTTTTTTGTTTTAAGATTGATGTGGATGTATTTTTAACTCTCAATGAAGTTGATTTAGACGAAATTGGAATAAATCAGGACGATGCTAAAGAGCAGATTCTCTCAGCTGTTCATCAACTGAAAAAACAGAAGGTGTGAAATTAGTTTGACTGGTATTTATATTTGAATTGTTTAGTTTGCAGTTGGGTGATAGGAACTAAAAAGTTGTCAGTGTACTTAGTCAAGCTATGAGTACTCAAAATGTTTTCTAAAGATCTTTAAAGTTTTAAAGTACACATGAAACGAAAATTAAGTTTGTCTTATTTGAAAGAACACTTAAAATGGTAGAGTAACATCTTTTGAAGTTTTTCGTTTCCTTGCTTCGTTCTTGAGATATTTCAGTTTGTTTGATATGCAAATTAAACATTTTAACGTCACATGTGCATATATAATAAGTTGTTGAAAAAAGTTATATCTTTTGCCCATTATCAAACCAAAATAATTCGAGGGAAGCATGTGCGTGTGTTTCGCCGAGAACACTAAATAGGTAGATTTTCAAGTGATTATATTTGACAATAGACCACTTTCATAATAGCGACTAATTTGAATATTCTTTTATGTGCATGCATTTTAGCCTTTCTAGCCTCGTTTGTGTGTCTTCAATTCAGAAGATTCTTTGCTTCATAACGAGGCTAGAAAGATCATTTAGATGCTGAAAGTGGTCTATAGCAAAGATATGTAACGTTTTTTGATAACTCATTATGCACAAACAAACTGAAATATCTCAAGAACGAAGCAAGGAAACGAAAAACTGCAAAATATGTTACTATCATTTTACGTGTTCATTCAGATAAGACAAACTTAATTTCCGTTTCATAGGCATTTTAATACAGTTTGGCAGCAAACTAACAATATTTTTCTACGTTAGTATATTGTTTTCAGCTTAACTTGAAATTGTTAAATAAAGTTTCAGTTGTTTCCAATGTAAGCTTACAAGCACAAGTTATGCCAGCTTCTGCTGCAAAAACAAATGAAACGTTCTTCCCTTTTGTATAAGACAACCTGGTGTGCTAACATTCTTGTGGTTAAATTTTTCTATAGGAAAGAAAAGGTGTATTTATTCAAACTGAGGCATGGTCATGATAACTGAAGTTGATAAACAGTAATTTGGAGTGATATTGGCATCCGCTGATTCACAAAGTGACAGCTGATTTGCTGTCCGTGCAAACATTTTACATGTAAATGAGAATACGATGGAGCTCATGTGTTCTGTCATTGATGAAGTTTGCCATTTAGCTAAACGTTTTACCCGACCAACCCTCCACGCGGGGGTCAGAAGTCTTCACGCAGGTTAGTTAGACCTGACAAGAATGCACAAGTGATATGAATATTTGAAAAACGTTTTTATAGAGGTATAGGATACATGTAGCCTTTGCTTTAAATCCCATATGTGCCGCCCTATAGGGTATTGTTTTCAAGGTCTGGAGTATAGGGTGCCTATTTTGGTCTGAGATGGAGTATGTTGATGTGACATCAGTGCTGGGATGAAGTATTTATTTTTTTAGTAGGGTCACAGTGTGAGGTCACAGTGGCTACCCAAAGAATTTCCAGAGTACCCCCCCTGGCTTTAAATATTCTTATGGCTTTAAATATTCTTTTACGTATGTGCATCTAAGTGAGCTTTTCTGGTCTTGTTATATGAAGCAAAGGTTCTTTTGAATCAGTCATACAAATGAGGCCAGAAAGGCTTATCAAGATGCACGTAAAACAGTATTCAAATTATAGTCACTATCATAATAGTGGTCTATACAGGAATAACTAAAATTGTTTGAAGTGTTATAATGAGATAAATAGTATTGTTATATTTGAAACTGAGTATTTTTATATGCTTTGACAATTTTCAAAAGATGTAGAGAATTAAAATAGAAAAACACAATTATATACAGTATACATATACATGTACACAAGATGTTATATTTCAAAATGATCAAAATAGTTGATTGGTTAGTTGGAGCTGAACAATGTGTTAATTACTTAAAGTTAGTTTAATGTATTATATGTTAGAGAAGAAACATAAGTGAAGATAATGGGAATAATTCTATTTTAATGAACAAAGAAATTACAATAATATGAACAATTGTTCACCTATTTGAGATAACATCAGATTTAAATTACAGTAATTCCCAATACCATAGAACCAAACAAAAAATGTCATGTTTCCAGTAACGTGCTAAGAAAAATCTAGGTTGGTTAAAGTAGGAAAATAATGTAATTATATTTTGTTAAATATTTTCTATTGTTTAATAAAGATCAAATATCAACTCAGCTCTTCGTGAAATGAAATGAAATGAAATGAAATGAAATGAAAAACAAACTATTTACAATTTACTATAAGTTTTTGTGAACATGCCCATCATGTGAAGACTTCCTGTGTATTCATAAACAGTCTAACGAAAGTTAGTTTAAATTAAATCTGTTTGAAATTCAAGTATTGTAAAAATGGAAAAAAAAAAGTTTCAGGTTGGTTGGGTTATGAAAACACAACATTTTTTGTTTGGCCTTGAACGTGTTTAGCAATATATTTCAAAGAAATACAACATGAACTTGACATTAAAAACTTATTTATTTTTACAAATATGTAAATGTTTCATCTATACAATGCTAAAATCTAAATCTATCTGTGGTTCATCCTACATTTTCAAACTCACAACAAAACACAGCAGTGGTACTGTATCTACTACAAATTGAATATTTTAGGGGGGTGGACACACCTAGACTACCAGCTTTTGTTTCTTCATGTTGTAATAACATTTGAAACATGTTTACTTCTTTGTTAACATTTTCTTATCATTTCAAATGTTATGATTTCTTAAAGAGCACTGCCCTTAAATAATCCTAAAAATTTAAAGGTGAGTAAATATACAGTATTGTCTAATTGGAAAAGGTCATTGTAGTTGACTAATGTTGATTTGCTATTGCAATTGTTGCTCATGTGACGAGACTTTGTACAACAGTTATCTATAGCTGTTATCTACAGCACAAAAGGGGGATGGCTAAAAATATTTCTACTGAAGCTACCATATTTCTAAACTTGTAAGGAAGAAATTATAACCATATGGTATTTTGAATACCCAATGTATATACATTGTCAATTTAAACTTCATTTTATCTTGCAGTTGAAAACCATTGTCAGGAACTGTTCATAGTTGACATTAATCCAACCATTCAAATTATGGTCATACTGTTTGAATGCATTTGTCAAGGTCTAAAAAATGAATTGGTTATATAACAGAATTAATAAGAATTGCATTCAAACCAGAAAGATTTTAATTTTTAAAAAGTGGTAATTTATTATTATATTCATTTTCATGTAGAATATTCAAAAAGCAATTTTCTTTAACACAAAAACTGACAGAGCCAATTTATAATACTGTACAGTACATGTAAACTGTACATGTAAATGACTTTTGAACCATTGTACAGTACCTGAAGAACAACACAGCATTGGATAAAATCATCAAAGCGAATGTTTCCTTGGCCACTGCGATCAAATTTTCTTATAAGAATGCCATAAAACCTTTCTGAGAGATTGAATCCTAAAGGTGAAGTATGATTGTTATGGTAAGCAAAATCAAGCATTGTGTGGAATGATGGGTATGTTACTACCAGTATATTTATTATTATGTAATAGATACCGTACATACCAAATATTCAAGAAGTGAGGATACAACAAAATTTATTACTCACCAAAACTTCTCAATGCTAGTTTTATTTAACACATTTGAAAATAAAAGAAGAGAAAAAATAAATTAGATATTATATATTGCATAGATTTTATTTTACTGAGCTTTATGTTCGATACTCAGGAATGAGTTCATCAGTGCAACAGTTATGGCTTTAAAGTGTTAAATAAGACCAATGCTAGTACCTGACCGCAGTTCAGCCCTTTCTATTGTCCCTGAACTGTCCATATCAAAACTGCGAAAGGTCTCTTGCCAGTCACAGACATACTGCCACAATGCTGCAAATTCATTGAAGTCAATAACACCATTGCCATCACGATCAAACATCCCTAAAATTAGTCAAATGTTGATTTTGTGCAGCACAGGGAAAGGTCTTGGAGTATAAATTATAACTAGAAGCCAGGTGCATGTTATAGAGAAAATAAGTTGATATTCATTCTTTTGCAAATATGTTTGTCATTGGGTCATTCCAGAAAACATCCACACCTCCCCCACGGAGGAAATGTGAAGTTGACCCCCTCCCCCTTTGGACATCCTAGTACATTTTACTATTATCAGAAGTAGATTTACCCCCCTCCCCTCCCTGGATGGCACAAATTTCCTCTGTGGGGGAGGTATGGATCTTTTCTGGAATGACCCGTTCTAGGTTAGTCCAGCTTGCAAAATGAAAAGAAATATATCTCAAGAAAAATTATGGTGAATTACACCAACTCCTTACCAATCATCAGACGGACAGTCTCTGGGTTAAATGGAGTCCAGGTGCCTATTGGATAAAAACCATATAATTATTTTGAGAAAACAAAATTCTTTGGAATATAACAGGATTTTATGATGATGTGAAAGCAATTAGGCGTTAGCCTCCTTAAAAGCTGACGTTGTGAGGACCGAGGTGTTTCCATCACCCCTACTGTGGGATCTAGCACAATCCCCCAACTCATTTTTGTGTTACTTTGCATCAGGCTATAATTACAAACATGGGTAGCCTTCTTTGCAGATGTTCTGTGTGTACACTCTGGGACACAGAGAATGTTATGATTTACACTCCTATGAAGAAGGCTAAAATAATTAATATGGGTGGCCATTTTCTATTTAAAATACCTTTTCTGTTATCGGGCCCTTTTTTTTCGCAAAATCAATTTAGTGTCTAGTCGAGATATTTTAACATTGCTTGGCTTCACAGTAGTTATTTTTAATACTAGCTATTGACTTGCCTTTCTATCTCTACTGGGCAACTTGACACCACCGAACAGACAGAGATCATGAAAGTACCCGTGTATCATAGGGTATTAATATTAAATATTTATAAAATCATATATAAATCAATATATAAAATCACTCCTCCGCGAAAGTCAGCATGACTTTCAATATAGGAAGTCATACACTGCAGATTACGCTTGATGTTAAATACACAACGTTTTTCTTACTTACCATTCGCCAAGGCCTGCTGAAGTTCATCTCCACTAATACTACCATTCTTATCCTTGTCAATTCTTAAATATAGTAATTTGCAACAAATATATAAACATCAACTAATTATACAACACTTCACCAAGTACAAATCGCGTCACGCGATTACTTATTAGAAAAGCACGAATTCTGAGAAAATATGTCCTCCCTAGATCTCCCGAAACCTTCAGAACAGTCGAGTATATTTTCTAACCTGTGGAAAATATTCCATAAGAAATTTCTATCAACGGGTCCACCTCTAGCCATGTTCAAAATATGGTTTGTTTTCTAATTGAACGAGAATAGCAGTATACTATTTTCAATCCATCAAAATGACATGATGTCATTTTGTCATTAATTCTTTCTTGTTTTTAGTGCTACTAATGTGATTTCTTTTTATTGTTAGGGTTATTTTAAAGTTTAGTTTTATGGTTGAGGTTAGTATTTTTGTATAGTGAAGGGTTAGTATTGCTTATTTCTTTGATGAAATTTGTTGATGAAATGACATCATGTCACTTTGGCTGTCGGAAATAAATGCATTGTTCCAACTAGTTCCCAGATTTCCCCCGACTTCCAGTATTTGTGCATTATCATGGCTTACTACGGGCAAGGACAAGGACAGCCTGCTCCAAATACCGACCAAAATTTCTTGTGGACCGTCTTTCAAAAGTAAGAACTCTTTATGACTATCAGTAATAGTGTTTCCTACTCTTACGTTTTCCCCCGGTAGTGTAATAATGTTATTTTTTTAAATCATTTTCAGTGTTGACCGCGATAGAAGCGGTTCCATTTCTGCCAACGAATTGCAGCAAGCTTTATCGAACGGTATGTGGTCGTAATGTGGATTTTGATATTAACTTACTAATCCCTGTTATTTGTGCAAAATCTATCAAATTTTGATAGATTTTGTTTTTCCGACAACAACCAAACACGTACTTCTGGTATTATTTAATTCTAATACGTAAAGCATGTTTTGTCGATTTGATATTAAAGTTTTGAGTTTTCAAGTCTAAATTTATGCTCCCCAAAGTCCAAATGGGGGTCAACTAAGTCTAAACAGACTTTTTATGGAGGATTCAATACAGCCTAACTATCAAGGTGATGAACATTTATTCAACTTGAATAAACTTGAATCTGATATTGTTTATTACTGTATTGACATTGCAACTGTTGCCACATGTCAACAGTTTGACAGTTAGATGTAAAATGTGCTACCCTACATACCCTTAGGAATTTTTGTTTGGTGCCCCCCCCCCTGTCACCCTTCTTAATAAGCGAATTTCAAGTCTTCAAAAAGCTGGTGGCTACAGCATGAAAAAGATCAAAATTCTATTATATTTTTGTAACTGGACAGCTGGACCTGCACAATTCACATTAATTAAATCAGTCTTCTATAACATGATTGTTTAGAAACTTATTGCTGCCTGAGCCAGCCAAAAATGGCCCCTTTAGTATTTACTGTATGATACCAGACAATTTTATTCATCCAAAGGAGTACCCTCAGACAACCTACATATCAGGGCCTCTTAACTATATAACTGGGGGGCCAAGGCCCCCCATTCCCCCCTTTGAGCCCCTCCATGAATTGATTTTGGCCTCCCCCCAGAAAAAGTCCCTTTTTGCCCGAGGATAAAATGTGTATGGATAAGCAAATCAGTTGAATAGTTTCAGTTGTTACAAAGGTATAGATAAATCTTTATATTAGTTAAATAGTTTTTATTTTGATAAGATGTATGTGGTGACGAAAAATCCTTTTCTATAAGTTCCTCGATCACAACATTTTCCATATTATATTTGAAAGTGACCTGACACAAAGCGAAACAGTCAGAAATGTGTTGTATTTTAACTAGTTTTTATGACATTTTATGACCTTCAGTGTTCTTGAAAATCACCACTCAGAATGCAGGAAATGACATTTCCGAGACTCTAAATTTCAAAAATTTCCAGGACTCCCCTAGAAGAGTCCCTTTTGTGAATAGCCCCCCCCCCTGGCAAAATCCTTAAAAGAAGCCCTGCTACATATGCAGCAATGGGTTAAGAGATACATCTGATACTAGTAGGAAAATAGAAAATCCAATATCTAGTAGATGTACAGTAATCAACTTGTAGTTCTCTTACACAACCTCTACCATATACAGTTCAGTTTCTCACAGAATTGGCAAAGGCTTGTCCTGATTGATAGAATGTATTTGTAACTGTCTATTACTAACTACTGTCTATCACACTATACTGACTGGGCACTCTATAGTACTTTCAGAATTATAGAAAATCATATTTTATAAAATCTGCAAGTTGATGGAAAAACTCCAATTTTTTTACCAAACATATGGAAACATGTTCAAAACTAGTTGTTAAAAACCAGTTTAAAACTGTTGGTCTCTCAACCCTTTTATCGCTATTTTTAGGCACATGGACTCCATTTAACCCTGAGACTATACGACTGATGATTGGTAAGTTGAGGATGCAATATTATGTTATTATAATTATTTACTGGTGTTGTACATATTTTTTGTATTTTTCCTTTATGTGTTGGTCAGATCACGATAGGCATACCATGAATTATTTTTGTATAGGAATGTTTGATCGAGATAATTCTGGCACAATAAATTTTCAAGAATTTGGATGTTTGTGGAAATACATTACTGATTGGCAGAAACAATTTCGTACTTATGATCGTGACAACTCAGGAAGTATTGACAAAAATGAATTACAAACAGGTGTGAATTTGTTTTAACAATGTATTTCATAACCACTCTCCACATACTGTACATGAATTTAGAGTCTATGATCAATATTGACTTCCATGTGATTATTATTAAAGTAGTTTACTAAATCATTGTATTGTTGGGTTTTTTAAATAGCACTGACCAGTTTTGGTAAGTTTTATATTATTATTGGAAATATCTGCATATTATTTATATCAATTTATGCCCCTGTAATAATTTTTAACCACGTTATTATAACTATATTAATTTTATAATTTTTTCAATCTGTACCAGGTTATCGTTTATCTGAGAGATTTTATGGTGTCCTGTTAAAGAAGTTTGATCGTAGTGGCCAAGGTGTTGTTAAGTTTGATGATTTTATTCAATGCTGTGTTGTCATTCAGGTTGGTTTCATATAATTATACTTTTTTGAAATATGATTTATCTTTGTAAAAATTGTACAAAAAATAATGGTATTCTCTTTATTAATTATTTTAGACCCTTACTGCAGCTTTCCAGAATTACGACACGAACAGAAATGGATGGATACAAATCAACTATGAGCAGTTCCTTAGCTTAGTGTTTACTCTTAAAGTATAGAACTTCTTACAAAGGACCTGACAACTGTATAATATTCTTCTTCTAGTAATTCGTAATAGTAATTCATAAAATAAATAACTTTAAATTCATTGATTGACGATGGATATGTAAAACTTTTATGTTTACAATCATCTTCAGAGAAGCACAAAGAGAAAATTTCATGATTTTCCTACTCCAACATTTTTTAGTTGACTTTGGCAATTGCAACTGCCTCCTCCCCCCTCCTCCCTTCCTCCCCTCCTCCCTTCCTCCCCTCCTCCCTTCCTCACCTCCTCCCTTCCTCCCCTCCTCCCCCATTCCATCCCTTCCCTCCCCCTCCCTTCCCTCCTCCCTATTCTATCCCTCCCCTTCCCTCCCGTCCCTTCCCTCCCCCTCCCTTCCCTTACCCTCCCCCTTCTCCTCCTAACAAGAAACTGGTAACTAATTACATTCAATATGGTGGTGCAAAGAGGTCTTTAATACAACAACAATGACAATAATCGTGAATTATCTCGTCTTTTAATTCTATCTTTGGGTCCGTTCAACTCCTTGATGGCGACCAAAACTCATACGGAATTTTTTATTAAAATTAGAAATGAGTTATTACGTTTTAACAACTATGCACGGCAACATGAATTTGGGGTAAGTGCTTCGTCTATTTTTGAAGCGTCATTCGTTGTCTTTTTTAGAGTAGGGTTCTGGTGTTGTATGTTCTTTTTGACGCCATTTTTGTATGTCCAAATGGAACTTTAAGTGTGATTTATTATTGTTATTATTAGGATGATGATACGGTGGCATTGGTGAAAGCTGGAGATGTTGAGTTGGGTTTTGCTGGTTGTTCAAGTAGTACACTTCCGCCAGAGTGGTATGAAAACGATATTTATTTTCACTATTCACTGTAGTTTAACTAGATATTCTTTGCTCAAAACATTGAGAAATAACTCCAGTAAACTTCCCTGTTTTTGACTGTTAAAAAGTATTATAAAAAGGACACTAGGGGAGCTGTGCAGCCTGTGCCTAGTTAATAAAATAAATATTAAAATTATACTAAATTTTTTCTAGGTTTTTATTAAATTTTAGAAACACAAGTTAAGATTGGGCAAATAGTAATAGTAATTTTAGTAATAGTAATTTTAGTATTAATGGTAATTTTACCCAGATTGGAGAGTTGGGCACTTTTCACCAAGATTTTGGATGCGTAAAATCTTGGGCCAGGGGTGGGTAGGGGTGATGTTTAAGTTAAACTGAAAGTGAAGTCCAGAAATACATTACATGTTTCCAGCATTTGATTTCACTGGGGTGGTTGAGGCACTGAAAATTGTTGCACAACATGTCTCAGGGGTGTTGAAGGTCGTCATGTAACATATCTTGGGTGTGCCATTGCCTAACTCTGCAGTCTGGAATTTTGGTTAATAGGCACTTACAGTTGTAGTAGCAAGAAATTAATACAAAGATTTTATAGTAGTACAAATACTATTATTATAAGTAATAGCATAAAAAGAGGTGTATTAGCTATTAAACGTCCCGCTCGATGAGGGTCATTTTGTAAAATTCCCGAGGTAGGATTAGTAAAAATGAATACCTGTGAAAACAAAAGAAATCCCCGCAAACTTGATATTATATTAGTAATGTTTGATGTTAGATGTTTGATACATATTTAAGCTAAAATAATCAAGAAAATTTTTGAGTCCCAGGCAGGGACTGAATCTGCAAACTTCTAATGAATATTCTGTAGGTACTGTATGATAGCCTGTGTTGCATCCAGCCTTTTATGTGATGCAGGCTAAAGGTACATAGTAACCTTCACACTTTCTCGAGTCAATTGGATTTTTTGAGTGATGCAGACTTTAGCATTTTACTCTGGCTAACGTTGTCAAGGGGAGAGTTCTCAGACACTAAGGCCTGTGATAAACGGTGCAGACGGCGTACTATTCATGCGCCGAATAAAATGCATACATTAATTTACAATATGATAATACATTTTCTATCCACAATTCATGTTTGTAACATCATTTTCAGACCTATGACTCGAGAACTGTAATTTATTCAACTTATTAATACGACGAACATACTATTTTATAACTCAGCAGGAACAATTTCAGAATTTCGGTTTACTGTAATAGGTATTTTATACGGCGCATGAAAAATACACCATTTGTCACAGGCCTAAGGGGTTAAATACAGAGTAATTATGTGTTAACTAAACAAAACATAAATTGTTTTTTAGGGTTGATGTTGTGGAGGAGGTAAGTAAACTGAAATTAACCAGAAATTATTGCTTTAAGTTGTATGATCATGCAATTTTTTTGGCAGTCCTGATTAGCTATGGTACCTGAAGATTATATAATATTTTGTTTTGTTTTATAATTTTGTTTAGATTCAATATGACATAACCAAAATTAAACAAAGAAGTAAGATTTTCATGACATGTACTGTATAAAATATTATCAAACAGGGCAGGAAAAGTTTTACTACAATATACTGTAGATGCATCTCATTCTACAAATCTTTTCAATTGAACTTTTCCTAGTGATTAATTAGTGTGCTCCAGGGCTCAAATTATAATCAAGATTTTACAGTATATTCTAGAAAGATAAGTACAGTATAAGTGGAATATTTAATCAGTTTTATTCTTATTGCAGTGAAAGATCTTTCTACAATGCATGATAAGCATTTAAATCGACCCACACTAGATGACAATGTTGATGAAGAACAAACTATTGAAATAACAACTAAAGAAATAACACAGGTATGGAAAATAAAGTTATTAAAAATCTTCCTTTCAAAAAACACTAATGGATGGAAAGGATATGAAATCATAAGAAGAATTTAAATTCCCACATACAATCAGGCACTAGGCTGGCTACCCTGATTTGCTAAAATATCTGTATTTTCTAATTCTTTTCTCATTAATACATTAAGTAAATGTTACTACTGTACTTTCCTGGACTGGTTGTTTAAAGGCTGATATTCATTTGGTCAGGGACCGGGTCCTCTTTTTGACAAGTAAACTCATCAGACATTAGACCGAGTAAAAAAATAAAGGGGTTGTTTTTGGTTGACTCAGGCGGGAATGGGTTTCCTGGATTAAAAAATTATTTAAGCTGCTCCATTTTATTTTTGATTTTTTTTTGTCCAACTGTTTTAGTCAAACTTTTAGTCCAAACTTCAGATGCCAATGGTAAAACCTTTATTAACTCATAAATTAACAATGGACTATTACCAACAGTAAAAAACTCGTCAAAGAGACTTAGAAGTAAAAGTTGTTTGATGCCAAAAATTAATACTGAGCGTTTTAAAGATAGTTTTATAAATAGGTTAGTTTTTAGATATAATTTAGCAATTTAGCCTTGTAATTTATATATTAACTTATATATACACTGTAACGTTCGATATGTATTTTTATTGAATGAATAAAGACATTTATTATTATTATTATTATTTATGTATTATTGTTTTTTTTAAAGATGTTTCATCAAAGTCAAACAGCTATTCAGAGAATTAATGCCAAAGCTAAGTCTGCAAATGCTGAAGAGAAACGTTTGGTCAAAAATGTTGTGTCTTCCTTGGCTTCAAGTCTTCAAGATTTGTCAGGAAACTTTCGTAAAAGTCAATCAACTTACTTAAAAAGTAAGTATTACTGTACTCAACAATTTTCTTGGGATGAGGAAAATCTCTGATTATCCTCATCATCAACAACATTGATTATCATTAACATCATCAATAATCATCACACTATTATCATTAACAACATCATCATCACACCATAATTTATATAATCATTGCACCATCGTCGTCATCAACACCACTAATTCACCATCATCATCAAAGTAACTCTACTAAATTTTTTACTGTAATGATTCATCATTATTTTTTAGAAATGAAGAGTCGTGAGGAAAGAGAGAAACACTACTTTGATTGTAGTATGGGTGCTGGAGGAAGTTCACTAATGGAAGAAGACCCAGATGATAATGAATTATATGATAGAGTAAGAAAGGGGGTCTGCATGCCAGACATAATTGTGACTGGCTATTAAAGCTGACAAGATTTTCCCCAGTAAGCAAGTGAAAGTCAAATCAGAAAACAGCCATATCCTTGCATTGTTGGTTTAACTCTCTGGAAATC
Source organism: Corallium rubrum (assembly GCA_964035015.1). Classification (NCBI taxonomy): domain Eukaryota; kingdom Metazoa; phylum Cnidaria; class Anthozoa; order Scleralcyonacea; family Coralliidae; genus Corallium; species Corallium rubrum. The sequence continues at coordinate 5,559,281 of OZ035999.1, read as the reverse complement.
TTGGATACATTCCTGGGTGGTCTATTATAGTTAGGCGGTTTTAGCATTATTTTAGGACGGATTTCGATCATACCCAGTTTTTCAGGGTGGTTGGCAGTTAACCTAAGAACCGTTTGGTTTCGGAAAACTTTGAAATGTCCTCATCGGATACTTCCTGCTGTTTTTGAATTTAACTAGTTATTTTTAATTGTATTATAATTCTTTCTTTCTTTTTTGTATATGTTTAGGGTTTCACGTCAGATCAAATGAGATTAGTTGAAGACAACAGCGCTTTAATTGAACAAAGGGAAAAAGAAATACAACACATTGTTTCATCCATCGCAGACTTAAACCAAATATTCCAAGATTTATCTGTCCTTATTGTTGAACAGGTATAGCATAAGCTGTATGTATGTCAACCATTTGATGAATAAAAGTTTGACATGCTTGGCAAATCTTTCGTCCTTGACATTAATTAGAATATATTAAGTTTCCCTCAAAACACTTACGGTAACTTTCACCTTTTAAATATCAAACTTTACATTGAAGCGTTTTTTAAAATAACTCCCCCCCCCCCCCCCCCCCCCGTGAAACTAGCCGCCCCACGTACTGTAAGGTTCCATAAAGCAAGTCTGTCTTGTTTTTCACAGGGCACAATTTTAGATAGAATTGATTATAACGTAGAACAAGCTTCAATTAAAGTTGAAGAAGGCCTGGAACAGTTGAAAAAGGTAAGCAAACTTTTGTTTATGACAAGGTATAGTATTTCATGAAAGCACAATCCGTAGAGAGTAGTTATTTCGTTTGACAATCGACTGAGCTCGTTAATTCCGGCCGACGTCCGTAGACGAAACGATGCACGCTGATTGGTTGCTTAGCGGTCGGGATCCTACCATATTGACCTAATTAGCTTCTTTCTCGGACCTGTAAGTTTTGGCGCGAAAATTTCTGAGTTGATTTGATTGAATACGAACAAAAGAGAACTAGGCATCTTCGTTCAAATACACGTATTCCTAACAGTTAAATATACTGCCACATTATTGTTGGTTTTCTTGAAAGCTGTTTACCTAAAAACACGATAAAGGAAAGCCGAACTGATGTACACAAGAAGCGACACGAAAAAGTTAACAGGTGAGGTGACGGCAAACTCCGAAGATTAATACCGGTCGAATTAGTACGGTTCCGCCTGTTTACACAGCGAAATAGGACGAATTCGAGACCGGTCTCGAATAAAACAGCGTTCAACGACAAGCAAATGTCGAACCAGAAGTCATATAGTGAGTTTTTATTAACCTCGTTTGTTCAGACTCTATATGGGAAAGGCGATTTATACTTACCCGTGTAGACCTCACACTAGGTTAAAATTATATATCATTTCAGAATCTTTCTCGGAGAAACACATTTTCGGCATATTGTACAATACTGCAATATTTTGTCTCACTTAATTTCTAGGGTGAAAAATATCAAAAAAGTTCGAGGAAAATGCTTATCATAATTCTCTTAGCAGTCGTCGTAATTATCTTACTAATAGCACTCGTTGTTACTAAAACCGGTAAGTAGTTCCTTGTCTTGTGTGAATGAGAACATAATCGACTGAATGAGTCTTTGAAAGAAACGAGAAATTTTTCAGCGAATGTGAGTCAGAATGGTCGAGCAAAAAAGAATGGTGTTCTGGTCTTCTGAGAAGTACATTAATTGATAGACTTGTGCAACATCTGAATCAGAATGTGAGTTTGTCCCAAGTCAGTATACCAACGGCATAGTGAACCATACACTGGTGACCAAAATTAACAAGCCAACTATATTTCTGCGAATTTTTCAATGCGCAAATAATCTTTGTAGAATCCAATGAAGTTCCATTAAAAATTTTATACTTGATTCGAATTCCTATAACTCAAAGTGTATGAAAACAACAATTTTTTTTTATTTCTAGTCTATTTCAGTATTTTTAGGGATTATATTTGCATGCAAACACTGAAGTGTGGCTGAAACCAGTTCTAGTGTCTCGTTCTCTTCCAAAAACTCTTTCATGACCTAGAAACGTATCAATATTAAACATGATTTCTTTCTAACATTCTGAAAAAAGTACTTTGCCTTATGGATTTTGTCTAGTAACACGTCTGGACATTTTCTGTAGGCGGCTTATTAATTTTGGCTACGCAGTGTAGATAGCACCATATTTAATAGAAAATTGACCTGGTTTGGAAGGTTTGTGAAAGCCTTTGTTCTTTGTCTTATTTGTTCCTTTTTATTTAAATTTGTACACTTTCACACTAACTGAACGCATAGTCGTAGTTTTTACATAATGAAGCAATCGGCCAATTGACAGTACCGAAAAAGATGGCGTCGGTACATTTAACCATAATGTTTTGCGACCTCAAATCAGCTTAAATAACAACTAAACATTGTTTATCATGCTAAGATGGGTTAAATAAGCAAGACGTTTATTCCTACCAAAGTTTACCCTTTTATAAATCTATCTTCCGATTATTCTGCAAGAAACAATATTTAATATGCGCAAAGGATTGTGGTTAAATGTACAAGACGCCATCTTTTTCAGTAAGGTGTTGCATTCGTGCGCATCGTTTTGGCGCGCGCTCCACTCGAAGCCAGCAGTGGCTGAGATGGAGAAAGTTCATGGTTACTGTGGATTGAAACAATGCTCTATAACCTTGCTTTATTGTAGTCCTTGTATATAGTTTCGAGTAGTTAACTTGTACCAGTGTTATTTTGCTGATGTTTCCTCGCTTGCCTGCCATTGCTGGCTTTGAGCAGAGGTGAGAGCCCGCCAAAATGATGCGTGCGCAACACTTGGCAACTCGCCTGCAGAAATGTTGGTGTTTAATAATCGGGCACTTCCAACATATTTGTTAAACGCTTTAAATTGGACGAACTGCCTTCCAAACCAGGTTATTCCATTAACTATGGATAGTAGTAATATACTATAGAATACGCATGCGTTGACCATGCAGACACACCATTTACCCTAGCAAGAGATTAGGGGCCGATTACTTCGCCTTGAAAAAGTAGTTCGAGGCTACATGAAGACAATTGCTGTGCGTATCTAAATTCCAGGCTGACTTATCAAGCTAAAATTTCCCAAATGCCTTAATACAACTATTTTAAGCAAGAAAATTAGAAATTATATCGTGTAGATTGACCTTTGGAGTTTTCCAACTGTGTAAACTTTGTAATTAGGTTCGAAATTAATTTTAATGTATAGAATTCTTCGACTATTTTAAATGAATGCATCTTGGTGTCATTATGTCACCTTCATGGTGCCTTTCATCGCGATTGACAGCCACCTGTTGTGTCGAGATTGACGACCATCCCTTGTCTTGCATTACAGTCAAAATGGAAATACCTTCCCACTTCTTCTTCTGTAGTTCGTTGTGTGAGGAAAGTCTAGCGATAAAAGTCGTCAATTCTTAATGTATATATTCGTCTATTGGTATCGATTTGGTATAAACATCCATTGTATTATGAATAAATGCCATTTAAAGCTAAATTATACTATTTCTGTACAGTTTTCAACAAAAAATTTTCTCAGGCTTCGGTAGCGGCTACAGAAATACAGTAATACGCAACTAAGGGCCTGTTTATATGATTCCGGTGTACCGCCGGGACGTCCCGGTGTACCGGGATCTCGGCTTGTAGATAATTTACTGTTATTTTCGTGGTTGCGTTTATATGGAGACCGGGACGGTCCCAGTGTACCGGGATCCCGGTGGAAGCAACCGAGATCTCGGTACACCGGGACAGATTTTTTATCATATAAACGCGACATCCCGGTACACCGGGATGAAGTTTACTGAAGTACAATGTTTGTAACTTTGAATATTACGGTCAGCATTTCGTCCAAACGGTCAGGTCTAAAGACAAAACACTGAATAAAAGTGAAATAACTTCTAACATAGTAGAATTAGGGTGAGTTTTTGCTTTTTTGTCCATTTCCTTAAATTCCCGCGCTATTTGACCCGGGATGAAATTCATCCCATATAAACTCGGGATGAAATTCATCCCAGGCAACCGGGACATCCTGGTACACCGGGATCATATAAACAGTCCCTAAGTACAAAAGAAGAAATGGGAAGGTATTTCCATTTTCACTGTAAGCAAATTACTGGACGAGGCTCTCGCGATAAACACTGAACAATTATCAAGGTCGAAGACCAAGTCTATTTTCTGCTTTAATAAAAAAAGTGCAAACAAAAGTTTTCTCTTTTCCGAAAAAGTTTTCTCTTTGCCGAAAGACATTCGCTTGAAACGTTAGATTTCTTGACTTAAATTAACGCGTATTTCGGTAGCTAGTTCACCAACCTTTTCACATTTCCGATTTGTGTTTCTACACTGTCTACGCAGTGCACTATTTTTTTTACCCTGCAACAGCATGTTATTTAGAAATAGTTTGTTTTCCGTAAAACACTCGACAATTGTGTTAACACAACTTGTTGATGTTGTTTCCTAAGGTCGTAGTTTCTTGTTTTCTATGAAAACAACTCTCTCCTGGCCATACTCCATCCCAATCTTGTGGGAGGGAGGGAGGGAGGGAGGGAGGGAGGGAGGGAGGGAGGGAGGGAGGGAGGGAGGGAGGGAGGGAGGGAGGGAGGGAGGGAGGGAGGGAGGGAGGGAGGGAGGGAGGGAGGGAGGGAGGGAGGGAGGGAGGGAGGGAGGGAGGGAGGGAGGGAGGGAGGGAGGGAGGGAGGGAGGGAGGGAGGGAGGGAGGGAGGGAGGGCGGGCGGGAGGGCGGGCGGGCGGGCGGAGGGACGGGCGGGCGGACGGACGGACGGACGGACGGACGGACGGACGGACGAACGAACGAACGAACGAACGAACGAACGAACGAACGAACGAACGAACGAACGAACGAACGAACGAACGAACGAACGAACGAACGAACGAACGAACGAAAATCCCTTTCACAATGAAAGCGAGTGAAAGGTCGCAATGCCAAAAGCGTTTGATAGCCAACAATGCTAACTTGTGGCATGTCCACTTTGTATGCAGGTAGCATAATTGTATAGTCCGTAATTTTCCAGGACAACCATAACAAAAACATCTGTGTCTGACCGACCGGGGAGCCGATGTCAAGCAGCGTGATTGAATAATTGAATAGCCATAGGTCAATGTATGGGATTTGAACACTCGATCACGTACAAAATTGAACCAAAGCTAAATTATACTATTTATGTATAGTTCAAAAGCAGCGCGATTGAATAATTGAATAGCCATAGGTCAATATATAGGATTTGAACACTCGATCACGTACAAAATTGAACCAAAGTTACAAAGGTAACTTTGACATGTTTCAAACTGACAAGTTTTATTTGTTCACGTGTATGAAGAAACACAACACGTCTTTCATTCAGAAGTCTTCTTGTTTGAGAAGAAAACGTGCTCGTTTATAAACTGGCCTTTTTTTGTTTACACGTGGAAGTCAAGTAAGGAACTGGGTTAACCCGTTTTACCGCACATAAAACCGGTCATGCATGTATAACGAGATTAAGTTATAAAGTAATATAACTGTTATATTTTTCAAACTAGGCCTCGACCTAAAGCTCTTGTTTGTGGAAAGTGGATCGTTATTCGGAAATAGCTTATTTAGTCAGTATTTCGATATTAAAACAATAAAGCTCGGCAGTTAACCATCTTTTCACTTTGCTTTATTTAAAACACTGACCTTTTCACTTTGCTCTATCCAAAACACTGACTACACAGCCTACACAGCATACACAGCACTCTACTTTACTGCTTGTTTTTGGTCTGTGACTGTATTCGTATGCAAACGAATTTTGCTTTAATATTTAGCAGCTTGTCTTTCGTATTTAGTTATATTGCTTCTAATATTTTAAACAGTTCAGATTATGAAAACCATTAACTATACGCCAGGCTACTAAGAAACGCTTGCTACGCAGGCTAACTATACGCCATGGCCGGTGTTGAAAACCATCAACTTACTACTGTGCACAGCTATCAACTATCAACTTACTGAAACCCACGTTTTTTGCAATACCGGCTTTTTATGCAAATCGACATCGTTGATAGTTGTTGCATCATTTTGTGTGTTTTCCACACATGTTTCTTTCGCGACGCTGATTGGCTGATAAATGAGAAGTGTTCAATAAGATACACCGGCTATATCAATCAACACACACGTGGGCCTGTGAAAGCCGACGTGTCTGCATGTTGTGTTAACACTATAGTTGCGAAAAAAGTAGCAAAAAATGGACGGTCAAGCGAACGACGAAAAGCCAGCGGCGGACTCTGCAAATGGCAAACTTATGCCGCAGAGTGAAGGCAAAGTACATATGAAACGAGATGTTGGTCTTATCGGAGGTGTAGCTGTGATTGTTGGCACTATGATCGGGAGCGGCATCTTCGCCTCCCCCAAGTACGTTCTCCTTTTCAGCGGTTCTGTTGGAATGGCGCTGGTTGTTTGGAGTTTATGTGGTGTGCTAGCAATGTGCGGTGCTTTATCCTACGCCGAGTTAGGCACTATGATCCCAACGTCGGGAGGGGAGAGTACGTATCTTCTCGAGAGCTTCGGCGCACTTCCCTCGTTCATGTATATATGGACCGCCTGTATTGTCATCAAACCATCCCAAATTGCCATCGTATGTCTCGTCTTTGGGGAGTATGTTGTGGCACCGTTTTTCCCAGATTGTGGCACACGAGAAGATATTCAGGTTATTGTAAAGCTTTTAGCGGCTCTAGCTATAGGTAAGTTTAAATGATACATGTATGTCCTTATAGTAAACCTGTACGTTGTATTCAGTCAGTTGTGACCTTTTGTTTCCTCTGAAAGTACAAAAGGTAATATAATATACATTGTAAAGTTGCAAATTAGTTTCACTCCGGTTTTTTAGAATTATTAAGTAGATATTTTCCCCTTGGCTTGTTTTGATTCTACGAGAGATTATGTATTGATTTAGCTGAATGATGAAAGACTGTCAGCCATTCATTCACGTGAACTTTAGTTGTTTATAGTGGCAATCACGCTGTTGCCACGGACGGTCCAAAGTTCGAAACGACTGGCTCTTTCATCATTCGACAGAATGAGAAATTAAAGGAGGCAACCATGTGTCGTCGGATCATTGTGTCGTGAACACAAAATTAACACCGCCTGAATTTTATCGGTTTATCTCTTTTGTCAACTTTTTTCCCATTTTGATACTGATCTCAACAAATTTAAACGAATTTAAACATCCGGAATTTTTACATGTAAAAATAGAAATAATTTGTTTTTACACCCCTCCCTCTAGACTTGCTACAAGTCGACCTCTTGTTTGCTTGACCTCTTGTTTGCTTGACTCCCTCCAACACGTGATTGCTTTTGAAGAATTCTTTTTCTACAATTTGAAAATTACTACAAGTGCGCGTTTACAGAATTCATTTTATGGATACCATAAGAGAAAAGATTATAAATGTTAATAGTGTAATGTTTCTGATACTGTACTGGGAAAAATTATTGTGTTTCAACACATGAAAATAATGACCAAAGATCCAATGAAAATGAGCCCTAATTTAGATTGTTATTGTTCATGAAATAAACATATATAGAATCTTGAATATGTGGATTAAAATATCTTTGAGTGTAGCCACTTGCAGTGGTCAATAGACTTATCCCTATAAAGTGCATGGATAAGGCGTTGAGAGATTTAATTGGCTAAACTTCTAACAAACATTGGACATTAGCCAATCAGATTTGTTCAAAAAGAAACAGTCACGTGTGGAAAGGTCTACTGAACTCCATATTATAGCATGAGCATGAACCATGTAATCTCTATATTGTATATGGTGATGATGCCAACTTGAAAAAGTGGTTCACTCCACCCTGTTGGTGGGTTTCCCCAGAGGTAATTACACAGCCAGATTAAAATACTTAAATAAAGCTGATTTAGACTATAGAAGGAAAGAGTTGAAATCTCTACTCCACTCAAGTTTTTCCTTGGGCTTGTATTTGAAGAAGCCTGGGATAATTTTAGTAATTTTCTCCTGTGAAAACATTTAGAAGTTCCATTTACTAGATCTAGTATACACAAACGTGCTTTTAGTATTAGTTGAATTAGTGGTCCTAAGTTATTCAATGAACTTCCTCTATACATTCGTGAGTCTGAATCTTTAGCATGTTTTAAATCAGCTTCCTATAGTCATTTTTGTCAGATTTATCTTAGTACGATTTCATAATTATTTATTTATACTTATTTAATTGATTGTATGTATTGTCCTCGACCCTCACGTAAAGAGGATTTGTTAAAAAACCTACTGAGGCTATCGAGCATAAATAAAGTTCATTATTATTATTATTATTATTATTGATGTGCTCTCTGATTGGTTCTCCAATTTTAGCAAACAAGATTCATTCTCATGACTTTCCAAGGATGTGCAGAACTTTGATTACATTTCAGTATTTTTTTATTTGTATTAACTTTTTTAGCTGTGATTACTATAGTCAATTGTATTAGTGTAAAGTTAGCCACAAGAGTTATGGTGTTCTTCACTGCTGCCAAATTACTTGCTTTAGCCATGATAATCCTCACTGGTTTAGTTCGTCTTGGACAAGGTTTGTAGAATAGTTTTTATGGATATACTATATACAGTATAGCCTTGTTAGTATGCATTGTTATAATATGCAACTACCCCACATGAAAATTTACTATTTATAATCACTGTTGAAGTTGAAACATGATTATGTCAGGATGCAATCACATTTATCTAAAACATTGATTATAGCTGTGTTTGTGTGAAATGTGACTTCTTAAGTGGAATGCAATCAAATTTCTAACATTGCAAAAAAAAGAAAAATATAGTTGCATTAGTTAATTAACATACAGCTATACTTAGATTTATGATTCAAACATTTCAATTAGTTTTTATAATTCTAAAGTTTACTTTTATTTACTAGGTTATACTTACGAAGTACAAGCATCAAGGTCATTTGATGGTACAATTCTAGCAGTTGGTTCCATTGGTGAAGCATTTTATAATGGATTGTGGGCATATGATGGATGGTATGTGAACTATATAATTATCAAGCGAAGGTTATTATGTACCTTGTGCATACAATGGCAGGAATAAAGTAATTGATTTGTGTGTCTGTCCATTTTTCATGCCAAGGCGTGGCCTGTATAGGAGGTGCATGTGGTGCATTATTTTTAAAAACTAATTTATATCATTGTATCTTTCTTTTAGGAACAATTTAAATTATATAACAGAAGAAGTCAAGAAACCTAATAGGTATACTGTAGTACAGGACAGACTGACAATATTTTCACTTACTGTGGGAGAAAGGGGGTGGCTAGGAGGGCTATAGCTCATACCTACCAAGTCTCACGCCTTGCGCGTGTGACACACACCTCAGCATTAATTCTCACGCTCACACGCGGGACATAAGTGATCTCACGCCTCAGTTTTGTTTGTAGAGCTCCGTGCTGGTATTTAATACTTAACGCTTGAAATCCTGCTAAAAACGAATTAAATCTTATTCGTAATCCCCAAATGTGTACAATCTCTTGGGAAAATTTAAATTTAAATGTGACCACAGGTTTCCCGAGTCAATGAGTCGCGTATGCCTCGCAGAGGCTTGCTGCAGTCTGGGGACAAGACTTTCATGCACGCGGTGGCCATAAAGAACGGGGGCTCAGCTCTGAATGAGATTTACACAAAAAAATATGGCTGACATGGACTCGGAGGAATGTGCTATTAAAATCATGTTTTTTAAAATTCTTCACAAATGTGCTGTCAGAATACGGGAAGTGCCGTTTCAGAGATCCAAATTTCATGCAGTATAGGACAAAATGCGCTATTAAAATCACGTTTTAAAACTTTTAAAATTCTTCACAAATGAGCTGTCAGAATGCGGGAAATGCTGTTTCAGAGATCCAAATTCAAAAAATTTTCCAGGGGGACATGCCCCAGACCCCCCCTAGATATCCAGTCACACGCCTGGGTATTGCTCAAACTTGACAGCTATGATAGCATAATTTCTCCCCTCCTTATATTTCTAACAAGGGGGCTAAGCCCCAGTCCTAAATATCTCAAGATGGAGCAATGAATGACAAAATTGGGGGGGGGGGGAGGAGGTCAAAATGCATTCCTTTATGAATTAGCCCCTCCAATATAAAACATCTTTCGTTGCCACTGCCTTAAGTCAGAGAAAAAGCTGCTCAGCTTGTTAGCCTTTTCCAAATAATCTGTGATATATTTGGCAGTGGCAGCAGCTGTCCCTCAATGTTGAGGACTCAGCTGCAGAGTGGACATTGCTGCACCATTTGGATCAGTTTTCTGCTACTTACATAGCTCTTCCCAGGTTTCGGTGTTCAGGCCACCACGTACGCTTGAGGGAGATCTTCAGGGTGTCTTATCATTTCATCTGACCACCTCTTGGGTGCTGGCCTTGGCTGAGCTGGGAGAACAGGATCTGTTGGGGTAGCTGATTCTCAGGGAGTCTGACACTGACCTGTCCATAATTGAAGCTGGTTTTTCAGCAGCATTGCTAAATTAATATACCGTCATACCATATTTGAATGGTTAAACACTCCCCTGGAAGCATAATTTCCATGTAAGTTAGGGAGTGCAAAGCTCAGAATAACATTCAGAACTGTCAGTCAAATGACAGGCAATCTAATTCAATGAAGTCATCACACTTTTTGTTCCGACTTTTGTCTGTCATTGACTGGTGACCAGAATAAAATTGGGGCAAAATTAACTACCACTACTGTATTTTGGTAATTAATGGTCAGTTGTAATATGGGGTCTTATAACTTAATCTAATTATCTCTTTCAGAAATTTGCCATTAGCTATTGCTATTGGAATCCCATTGGTTACTTGTGTTTATTTATTGACAAATATTTCATATTTCACTGTGCTATCAAAAACTGAAGTAGAAGAGTCTTCAGCAGTAGCTGTGGTAAGTTAAGATTACTTTGGATTACGTTTTATAAAATAACATGTATACTATTTCCCACGTGCTTGGATCAGAGTATCCAAACATGGAAAACCATTTGGTATTTCTTTAGTATCATACATATTGATATTGTAAGGGTCAAATTTAGTCATGATCATCATAGAGATAGCCATTGCATGGATAGATAAGCCGCAATCACTTAGACAAAATATAAATGGTCTACTATATGTATACCCAAATTATGAGATGACCTCCTAGACAATTTATCTTTGAACAAGAAACTTTAAATTTGATCCTTGTATTGACAACTTAAACTGACACAAAAACAATTTTTGGCACTGAAAGAAATGACAAGTTGACATTATTAAGTGATGTGGGTTTTTTTTTGTAGATTTTTGCTAAACATATGTTTGGCGTAATGTACTGGATAATTCCTGTCTTTGTTGCCTGTTCAACATTTGGTGCTGCCAATGGTGCTGCTTTGGCAAGTGGAAGGTAATTAAACCATTCCCTCCTGAATACAGATCTGACAGTACAGTACAGTGCAGTGCAGTACAGTACAGTATTCTCATTTTAAAGGTGATGTTCTACTGTTTTTCCTTTCTACTTAGACTTTTGTATGCTGCTGCCAGGCATGGCCATCTTCCTAAGTTGCTTGCTATGATTCACAATACTCGTGGAGTTCCAATCCCAGGATTGATCTTACAGGTCTGTGGCTCACAAATAAATGTTGTCTAGTGACTATATATTCTAACAAAACATTAAAACTTATTTTTGACCAGTTTGGTGAATTAATTAACTTTGTGACAAATAACTAACCAATGAGAGTGGCAATATGACATTTTTCACTAGTGGAAAAATTGTACCAGCTTGTAATTTTCTACTTTTTTCATCTGTTTGATATACTAGAGTTTGATTGCCTGGGCTATGTTGATTCCTGAAGCAAGCAGTTTTAGCACATTGATTGGGTATTTCACATTTGCTGCTTGGGTGTTTTATGGTGCAACTATTGCTGGTCTTCTTTACATGAAGCTCTTCAGCCAAAGATCAAGATCAAGGCCATTCAAGGTATAAAAGTGTGCTGTAACTCTAAATGGTAGACTGAAACGTCATCAGTAGACAATATACACTTGTTGACTGGTGCTGAGGGAAACATCGAGTTTTACAGACCTGAAGGCTTCAATGTCACGTGAACAACACATGATTAAAGCGATGTCAGTGGGAAACATTGCACTGTTTCCCTCTTCATTGTTGACGTCAGAGGGAAACTGAGTGCAGTGTTTCCCTCGGCAGCCAAAGAAACATTGAGTTTGTTAAACAACAGGGGAGGAGGCCAGGCAAGGGTAGGGGATTTGACAAGTAGAAGCATTCCGTACCTGTGACATTTGACCATTCGATTTGGCCCCGGGGTTGGGCATCACAAATTTAGGTGTGCAATCAGTTTTCTTCATAAGGTGTGGGTCCTAGTGTTCATTAAGGAATGCAGGCTCAATTTGCTTTAAATCTCTATATTTAATAGTGAAACATATGTGAATACTAAATACTTTCTAAAACTTTTACTAATAAATGTACTATTTATAAATATAGACAAGGTTTAATATATGTGCATAAATTATCAAATACCTGGTATGATTAACATGATAATCATTTTCAATAGGGGAAAACTACAGTATAGGGGGAAACTGCCCCTGGTAGGGGAAAACCACTGGATTTGAACAAATTGTCGCTTCCCACCCTGGGAAATTTGAGGAGCTTTTTAATACTTTTGTCAAATCCCCTAACCGTATCAAAAAGTCTCGACATGGACTGGTCTCAACAACATTATAGAGAATCACTCTATATCAGGAGGGAAATATGCTTATGAATAAGTAGATGTACTTGTGCATTGCATTTTAACTTTTACAGCTGAATGGGAAAGTTTACCATAGTCAATCGAGATATGGTCTGGAAACTCGGTAAACTTCAAAGCGCCTATAATGAGCTGTGATTTTATGTTGAACCGTACCTTACACTGTGCACACTCTTAGTTTTAGGTTTATTAATATTTAAATAGCACGGTTGAGTGATTGAACTGAAACGTTGCTATTGGACAATTCATTCATTATACTAAAATACAATGTGTTCAGTGACCGTGCACCGTGCACAAAAATGCATAAAGGCGAACAAAAAGATAGACCGAAGACTTTAGTAGAGTTTCCAGACCATATCTCGATTGACTATGAGTTTACATAATTTTTTGATTTGCAATATGTGATTGTTTGTTTTACAGAAAGTTTAATCTTTGTTTTTAGGTGTTTATTTTGTTCCCACTCATCGTTTTACTTTCTGCCATTTATCTTATCATTGCTCCATTCGCAAAGAACCCATTGCCATCTCTTTTCTGTCTGTTGTTCATCCTATGTGGTATTCCAGTCTATCTTCTCTTCATCCACTTTGAAAGAAGTCCAAAATGGTTGCAAAATGGACTTGGTAAGTTGCTGTTCCTGTATATGCTACACTACATGCATCAAGAAACTTAAATTTTATTATACACTATGCATGTACATGAGGGGTGGCACCAGAGGGGGGCAGGGGGGACTACAGCCCCCCCCCCCAGCAGGGAACCCTAGCCCCCCTCCCCCCATCGGGGAAAATTAACACATTTGTCGGGGAATGATCTGAAAGAAAAATTGTATTTTTAACAATTGGCAAAGAGCTTTTTAACTGATTAAGCCAGACAAGTCAGTAATTAATGTTTTAATAGTGAAATAAAACTCCTTTAGAAACACAGGATACGGTATATATTGTGTAGAAGCCAACAGTATTAATAATTACAACACACAAAATTCCATTTTCTGTCTGCAATATTGAGCAAAAGTGGCTAAGGTTAATGACCACACTAGGTGTTCAACAAATTTTTCTTTATTGATAGCATGAAAATAGGTGCTGTAACTTGTCGGTTATTACGATAATTTTACCTGGAGAAGATGGAAAAAGCTATTTGAGACGTTCATATTTTGAAAATTTTCCGGGGGAGGATGCCCCTGGACCCCCTACTAGCCCCCCTGTAGGGGACCTTAGCCCCTGTGGTGGGGAATTTCTGGCACCACCCCTGATGTACATACCTCCATCTTCAACATCCAAATACATGTACTAGCTGCTTTCCTTATATCAGAGTCAATCAAGGTATAGTGATGCATGTGGTACGTTTGTGAACTTGGTGTAAATGTAATGTAACAGACGTTTGTTGGATGTTCGCCAAAAAATGACCAAAATCAGTCAAAAAGAAAAGGCTAACCCCATAACATTTTTTCTCGTCTTTTGAAATAAGGAAACTTCAAAGGGACGTCTATAAGGAGCTGTGATTTTATGTTGACAATCCTCACTGTGACAATCCTAAACCCAGACGCTGCTATTTGATAATTAACCGTACCGAAAAAGATGGCGACTTGTACATTTAACTACAATCCTTTGCATGCAGTAAATATTGTTTCTTGCATAATTATTGCAAGATATGGTTTTAAAATGATCAACTTTGGTAGGAATGAAGTTTTTGCTTATTTAATTCATCTTAGCACGATAAACAATGTTTAGTTGTTATTTGAGGTCGCAAAGCACTGTGGTTAAATGTACACCGCCATCTTTTTCGGTACCGTCAATTGCTTCATTATACCAAAAATACATTGTGCTCATCGTTGCACAAGTTTGCGTTAATGTGAACAGCAAGATAGAACAAAGACTTTTTCTGAGTTTCCAGATCATCTCTGATGACTATGTTTATGTGTAATCAGTGAAATAAATAGAGCGTGATCACTCACCCACTTGATTGCTCACTCACTCGTTCGCGACCCACTCGATCACTCACTCACTCACTCACTCACTCACTCACTCACTCACTCACTCACTCGATCACTCACTCACTCGATCACTCACTCACTCGATCACTCACTCACTCGATCACTCACTCACTCACTCACTCACTCACTCACTCACTCACTCGATCACCCACTCGATCACCCACTCGATCATTTGATCACTCCCTCGATCATTTGATCACTCCCTCGATCATTTGATCACTCACTCGATCACTCACTCAATCATTTGATCACTCTCTCGATCATTTGATCACTCACTCGATCACTCACTCACTCACCCGATCACTCACTCACTCACTCGATCGCTCGATGACTATCACTCACTCGATCATTTAATCACTCACTCGATCATTGATCACTCACTCGATCGCTCGATGACTATCACTCACTCGATCATTTAATCACTCACTCGCTCGATCATTTGATCACTCGCTCGCTCGATCATTATCACTCACTCGATCACTCAGTACTCGATCACTGACTCATTCACTCCTCGTTCGTTCATTCATTCATTCATTCAAATTTTCTTTTAGATAAATTCACTTATTTTGTGCAGAAGTTTGCCGACGTTTCATACCCAGAAACAGAAGATGCAATCGCAGGTTAAAACCATGTCATACTTGTTTTCAATGTGAAGTTCTCCATTAGGTCAGTACGTGATGAGGTAACGGTTTTCTTAGTCTTAATTACAAACACTGAAATAAAAGTAGCGTGCTGCATTGGACAGTGTTGAAACAACAATCGAAATATAGTAAGGTTAGATATTCTGCCGAAACAGAGAATGTAGGAGTCTAACGTTTCGAGCGACGGCCCTTCGTCAGAACATTCTCTGTTTCGGCAGTATATCTAACATTACTCTTAATTATATATATGTCGTTATGCCAGCACAGGGAAATATAACAACCCAATTTATTATCGTACTGCACTGAAATGTTCGTTATTAGATTTTCAAGGGGCGCTGTCACCGTCATAGGAGGGCCGAGGTGGCATAAGGTCTGTGTCCGAGGATTTAAATTTGAAAGCTTGGGCCACGCTCTTAGGGGTAATGGATACAGGAGCCGTTGTCTCACGAGCGTGGAAAACTAATCTTATTTATACTGTAGCATTTTAAACCCTTGAACCCAGACCTATGGCCTCTCGGTGACAATGACCTTTTAAATATCTTCACTTCAGCTCTTATTCATGAAAAAAGAATACTATAAATCGTTTTATAGATAAATTACTGCTTGTTTTATATTTATTAAAAAACGCGGTTGTTACATGTGTCTATTTAACAATTTGACTACAAGCCCTAGCTTAGTGTAAACCAACTAGTCGGACAAATTAATATTTTAAATTTAAAGTAACTAACTGAGACCTTGGCAAAACGTGAGTTTTTTGCTATAGTTTTGAATTTGAAAATTACTTATTTTGCTACTAGTGGTCTATCGCCAATAAGTATTATAGACACTGATCTCTAAATTGACTAAACTAAGACTGGATCGAGTACTTCATTGTTCGTCAGGGTCAGAAAATGAAGCTCGCGAAATGTCGATTTGGTTCCTTGCTACAGTATTTGGCGCCAGTCAGGCAATAGACGAGTTTCAGGGTGTTGCGTGCGCATCGTTTTGGAAAGAAATTGGCGGCTCTTGGCGGGCTCCCCACAAAGTAAGGAATGGCAAACAGACTTGCTAGCGAGCCAACAACAGCAGAATAACAATGTTTTATATCCAGAAACTGTATCTACACTTTGTTTATTTTAAACAGTATGTTTACTTTGAGTGGAGCTTGCCAGTTTTTTTGAAAAATGATGCGCACGCAAACCCTGAAACTCGCCCCTAAAGTAGTTCAATACGAAGATGGACAGTTTGAGACACCATCTGTATTTTTGGTTGTAAAAAGCGAAAAAAGGAAGAAGGCCCTGTTTACAATGAAGCGGATTGACAGTCCATCGGGTCGATGTTTTGATCTGCTTGGAACATTGTTTTCGGTTTTGAACACTGTGCTTCGTTCAATGTCTGCTATTTAGCACGACACGCACTAACTTCACTCATGCGCTTCAAGTCATTTTCAAGTCAAACCGTGTTCAGATTGGAGACATTCAAGTCGATCCCTGCTTGAATCTCAAGTCAATCCTCTCCACTCCTGCGTGGGTTGACTTCAGCCATTCGTTTCGACCAGATGGAAAACTTTCAATCTTCTTCATGTAAACACAACAAGGAGAAGCAACATCCGAGATTTGACTTCCGCTTTATGTAAACAGGGCTTTAATAATGGAGGATTTTGGCTTCATTTTTGAAACAATAGTTTCTCGATCCAGTCTTTTTAGAGATCAGGCAATAGATGGTTTTTGTGGGTCCCGTCAAGCGACGCCCATGAGAAAGATCTATATGTTCAAACATACGGGGCTCTAAGGGCCTGTTTATATGATCCCAGTGTACCGGGATCCCGGTTGAAGCATCCAAGATCTTACACCGGGACAGATTTTTCCCATATAAACGCGACATCCCGGTACACCGGGATGAAGTTTACCGAACTACAATGCGTGTAACTTTGAATATAACGGTCAGAACTTCATCCAAACCGTCAGGTGTAAAGGCAAAACATTGAATAAAAGTGAAATAACTTCTAACATAGTAGAATTAGGGTGAGTTTTTGCTTTTTTGTCCATTTCCTTAAATTCCCGCGTGCTTTGACCCGGGATGAAATTCATCCCGATCAACCGGGGATGAAATTCATCCTGGGCAACCAGATCATCCGGTACACTGGGATCATATAAACAGGCCCTAAGGAGAGTCGTGTCCTACATGAATCACATTAATTATTTAATTTGTTGATTTAAGAATGTACATAAGGTCACAAAGTCGTATATACGTGTTATGTAATTAAGTGTATTAATTATGGGGAGAATAAAAATCATGTTGTATTAAAGTTAAGCATAGGAGAGAATACGGGTAAAATTAAATGTGTTAGAAATAAAATTAGATTGAATGTCTTCTTTGTTGCCTGGTTATTGTATAATGAAAGTTTTGTTTTGTTAATGCTATTAAATTACCATTTAATAATGTGCATGAAAAAAAGTTACTTAATTTTGATTGGCTGAGTGCTGTACAGTTTTCATCAGCGCTTTTCAGAGAACTAGCAATGATTTTTCAATCAGTTTATGTTCCTGAGTGAAACGAAAAAGGCTGACATATTAGAAGATTGTTCCATGTTTTAATTTTCTAATCTTCTGAGCTTTCGCCTTGTGAGTATAGGCGTAGCAGGTGGGGCAATTGCCCTTCCAAAATGTTTGAAAAAGGAAAATTTCGGCACTTTCTGCTAGAAATTTCGGGCAATTTTGACATGTATTGCCGTAAAATGTTCAAGAAAAATTCATACGTTAAACTAAGACTGAAAAATACGACTTAAAAATCAATATTTAACCCTAAATTTTTCGAGCAAAAATCTCTGCTCCAAACAGAATTGGGCTGCTACGCCTCTATGCCTGTGAGCTCAGGACTTCTTAAACCTCACAGGACAAAAGCTCCCCATAGAAAGCTTACCTCAAAAATAGAAATTTACTAACACATGAACGATGCACAAGAACAACAACCTATCTATTAGGTTACCAAAAGTAAAAACAGAGTGTGCACGAAACGGCTTTTATTATCAAGCTGCTTACCTGTATAACCCACTTCCGTTATCAACTCGAAGCTTGTCGGAAGAAAACTTATTTTACCAACAACTGAATGATTTAACTTTTAACTTTTAACTATTTTAATTTTTTATAATTATACTAATATTCATATTATTTACTGAACTTCCCGGTGTACCGGGATCTCGGCTTGTAGATAATTTACTGTTATTTTTGCGGTTGCGTTTATATGGAGACCGGGACGTCCCGGTTGAAGCATCCGAGATCTCGGTACACCGGGACAGATTTTTCCCATATAAACGCGACATCCCGGTACACCGGGATGAAGTTTACTGAACTACAATGCGTGTAACTTTGAATATTACGGACAGAATTTCGTCCAAACCGTCAGGTGTAAAGGCAAAACACTGAATAAAAGTGAAATAACTTCTAACATAGTAGAATTAGGGTGAGTTTTTGCTTTTTTGTCCATTTCCTTAAATTCCCGGGCGCTTTGACCCGGGATGAAATTCATCCCGGTCAACCGGGGATGAAATTCATCCTGGGCAACCAGGACGGTACGGTACACTGGGACCATATAAACAGGCCCTAAGGAGAGTCGTGTCCTACATGAATCACATTAATTATTTAGTTTATTTGTTGATTTAAGAATGTACATAAGGTCACAAAGTCGTATATACGTGTTATGTAATTAAAATTAAAGTGTATATGAAACGAAAATTAAGTTTGTCTTATTTGACAGAACTCTTAAAATAATGGGAATGTCAATTTACAGCTTTTTCATATTTTACTTAGTTCTTGAGATATTTAGACTTATGTGATGTTCAAGTGAGATAACTTTTTTTATGGTTCGTTTTTTCACTAATTAACATATTCGAAAATCGCGAATATTTTTAAGATTATTGAACAAAATCACTTGAAACTTTGCATATTGTTACAGTTCATGCAACTAAACATGAAAGACAAGTTACAAGTGATTTTGATCAATAATCTTAAAAATATTCACGATTTTCGAATATGTTAATTAGAAAAAAACGAACCATAAGTTATCTCATTTGAATACCACATAAGTCTAAATATCTCAAGAACTAAGTAAAATATGAAAAAGCTGTAAATTGATATTCTCCATTATTTTAAGAGTTCTGTCAAATAAGACAAACTTAATTTTCGTTTCATATACACTTTAAGTGTATTAATTATGGGGAGAATAAAAATCATGTTGTATTAAAGTTAAGCATAACAGGTGGGAAAATTGTCTTAACTGACCAAAAATCGCGGGCGCATTTGCTCTGTTTCTTTATTTTTGTTCGAAATGAGGTTCGTTCAGGTTTGAATGTTTTGTTAGCTGAAATATTTGGTACGCTGAAGAAGAGAAACCTTGGCAATTTAAAACTGGTTGTGGTGACTTTCATGTGAGCTATATTTTCCTATGATCGGAGTTATGGAAACCGTGGATTATTCGAGGAGAATATGCAACAAACAGGGTTTTTCGTTTCGATGTGCATTTTGTTTATGTCAACAAACTGTATAAACAGCAAAATACTACTAAAAGGTGAGTTGAATTATCTAGATCATATGTTTATCTTTAAAAATACTGTGTGAATTGTTAATATTGAAGCCCACTTGACGGTGTAAATTTATCGCCTAGTTGCTTAATATCTTAAAAACAGTTAAAATCAGTGATTTTGAACGAGCCATAGTTAAAAATTTAGCCCTTTGCCACCCAAATTTTATTCTCTTAAACTATCCATAGTTCTTTGCTCCATCCACTGAAATAAATGACAACGTCCAGAAAAATCGAAAACGAACTGAATCTTGTGCCCTTTCGCCTGTCCATAGGAAATTGCGATAACAGTCGGCTTAGGAAATGTGCTTGAATTACCGTATATTTTTTGTTAATCGTCTAAATGAAACTTGACAACTGCTTACAGGTTCTTGCAGTATGACTAAAGCCAGTCTGTTTAAGAATCAACTGCATTTCCGAAGCCTAGGCGAACTCTAAAGTTTGCTCGTTTTCGGTACACAATTTTGACAGCTATAAAAAGTGATGAAAGCCAATAAATTTAAATTTTCGCCTATGCCACCAATTTTTTTGTCTTTCAAAGTATGCTTTTGATCCTAATTGTTAACATTGTACCAGTTTCTGAGCTTCAAAAAATCGTAAACACTTGAATTTCACGCTTTGAATTTGAGTCACTTGCAGCCGCCATTTTGGATTTGGATTGAACTGATAACTGCTACCAAAAATAATATTGCATTTGTTATCATGCAAATCTTTAAGTGTTCTTTTTCTTTTTTTAGATACTATATTAGCTATATTAATGGCTAAAGAAAAAGTTAAAAGAGTGAAGTGTTTAATATGCTGTATATATTTATATACATGTACATGCTTATTTTGAAATTGCTAGATTTAAATAAGTGTGTTCAAAATAGGTTGACCAACTACGTTGAGTGAAGATACTGAAAGGATTCAAGTTTATTTAATTTACATATATTCTGCTACATGTACCTATGTTTAAATGTTTGTATATAGTCTTGTTGCTTATCAAAGTTTGTTGTTATTTAAATTGGCAGTGATATGAAGATGTGACAATAACTCCTTATTTTTGCTGTGAACTGTTCTTTTCATTTTCTACTGAACCTTTGACATAACCACCAAAAGGCCAGACACAAGCTAGTTATAAATTGTATTACTGAGTTTATAAAACAAGAGCAACTGCCAACTTGTACTTCCCTGAGCTTTAATATTATGTGTATTATAACCAAAAACTATTTATAATATAAAAAACTATTTATCAAAAACTATTTATTATGGGTTTTTCTCTTTTTTATTGTATGGTAGAACATATATAGTATGTTTCTTAATTAATAAAATATCTAAAAAGAAGTAGAATTACTAAAAAACTCTTCGGATTATTTACAGATTAAAAGCCGCCATATTGCCGTCCCAGTCCCCCGCAGCTTGTTTATATCACGGTTTTCGCGCATGCTCAGACAATTTTCCCACCTGTTGTTAAGCATGGAAAGAATACGGGTAAAATTAAATGTGTTAGAAATAAAATTAGATTGAATGTCTTCTTTGTTGCCTGGTCATTGTATAATGAAAGTTTTGTTTTGTTAATGCTATTAAATTACCATTTAATAATGTGCATGAAAAAAAGTTACTTAATTTTGATTGGCTGAGAGCTGTACAGTTTTCATCTGAGCACTTTTCAGAGAACTGGCAATGATTTCTCAAGAACGCGGTTTATGTTCCTGAGTGAAACGGAAAAGGCTGACATATTGGAAGATTGTTCCATGTTTTAATTTTCAATGCTGAGCTTTCGCCTTGTGAGTATAGGCGTAGCAGGTGGGGCAATTGCCCTCCCAAAATGTTTGAAAAAGGAAAATTCCGACACTTTCTGCTAGAAATTTCGGGCAATTTTGACATGTATTGCCGTAAAATGTTCAAGAAAAATTCATACGTTAAACTAAGACTGAAAAATACGACTTAAAAATCAATATTTAACCCTAAATTTTTCGAGCAAAAATCTCTCCTCCAAACAGAATTGGGCTGCTACGCCTCTATGCCTGTGAGCTCAGGACTTCTTAAACCTCACAGGACAAAAGCTCCCCATAGAAAGCTTACCTCAAAAATAGAAATTTACTAACACATGAACGATGCACAAGAACAACAACCTATCTATTAGGTTACCAAAAGTAAAAACAGAGTGTGCACGAAACGGCTTTTATTATCAAGCTGCTTACCTGTATAACCCACTTCCGTTATCAACTCGAAGCTTGTCGGAAGAAAACTTATTTTACCAACAACTGAATGATTTAACTTTTAACTTTTAACTATTTTAATTTTTTATAATTATACTAATATTCATATATATTTACTGAACTTCCCGGTGTACCGGGATCTCGGCTTGTAGATAATTTACTGTTATTTTTGCGGTTGCGTTTATATGGAGACCGGGACGTCCCGGTGTACCGGGATCCCGGTTGAAGCATCCAAGATCTCGGTACACCGGGACAGATTTTTCCCATATAAACGCGACATCCCGGTACACCGGGATGAAGTTTACCGAACTACAATGCGTGTAACTTTGAATATAACGGTCAGAACTTCATCCAAACCATCAGGTGTAAAGGCAAAACACTGAATAAAAGTGAAATAACTTCTAACATAGTAGAATTAGGGTGAGTTTTTGCTTTTTTGTCCATTTCCTTAAATTCCCGCGTGCTTTGACCCGGGATGAAATTCATCCCGGTCAACCGGGGATGAAATTCATCCTGAGCAACCAGATCATCCCGGTACACTGGGATCATATAAACAGGCCCTAAGGAGAGTCGTGTCCTACATGAATCACATTATTTAGTTTATTTGTTGATTTACGAATGTACATAAGGTCACAAAGTCGTATATACGTTTTATGTAATTAAGTGTATTAATTATGGGGAGAATAAAAATCATGTTGTATTAAAGTTAAGCATAGGAAAGAATACGGGTAAAATTAAATGTGTTAGAAATAAAATTAGATTGAATGTCTTCTTTGTTGCCTGGTCATTGTATAATGAAAGTTTTGTTTTGTTAATGCTATTAAATTACCATTTAATAATGTGCATGAAAAAAAGTTACTTAATTTTGATTGGCTGAGAGCTGTACAGTTTTCATCTGAGCACTTTTCAGAGAACTGGCAATGATTTCTCAAGAACGCGGTTTATGTTCCTGAGTGAAACGAAAAAGGCTGACATATTGGAAGATTGTTCCATGTTTTAATTTTCAATGCTGAGCTTTCGCCTTGTGAGTATAGGCGTAGCAGGTGGGGCAATTGCCCTCCCAAAATGTTTGAAAAAGGAAAATTCCGGCACTTTCTGCTAGAAATTTCGGGCAATTTTGACATGTATTGCCGTAAAATGTTCAAGAAAAATTCATACGTTAAACTAAGACTGAAAAATACGACTTAAAAATCAATATTTAACCCTAAATTTTTCGAGCAAAAATCTCTGCTCCAAACAGAATTGGCTGCTACGCCTCTATGCCTGTGAGCTCAGGACTTCTTAAAGCTCACAGGACAAAAGCTCCGCATAGAAAGCTTACCTAAAAAATAGAAATTTACTAAAATCAGTCATCCCCACGCAAAACGAAAGAGGATGTCTTCTATATCATTGATAAAAGTACATTTAGTTGTTTATTGGGGTCTCCAGTAATCTCTGTGAGGGGACTGCTGTCTGCACCTATCACACCAATTTATTAAATAAACTCCCTGCGCTGCATCGTTTTCTTAACCCTCCAACACGCCTTCTAATAAAAACTGACCACGAAGCGATCTCCTGGCTCCTGCTGGGGTTTTTCACTGACCTGTTGTTATAGGTCATGTGGGATTTTTACTGTATTCCGAGACTAATAAAGATTTTCTTCTCATAGCTACTACATTCCTTTGTGGTTACAGAATAATAAAGGCTGATGAGAAACTGTTGCGTTTAGTTACATGCAAAAAAGTTGAAACCTGTTTTATCTATATAGCCTCTACGTACACAAATCCGGGCGTTTACATTGAATTCTTGACATTCTAATGTCGTATTATCCCCGAATCGTGACCTCTGCACCAGGCTGTGAGTACTTGATATTTCCTCTCATTGTTTACAAAATGTTTGAACATACAACGCACGAAGAACGACCAGCGAGTTCGCCAACCTCGCAGAAAGTTGTTTCGTTGAAAAGAGAAGTTGGTCTTCTTGGCGGGGTTTCTATCATTGTTGGGTGTATGATCGGCAGTGGGATTTTCGCTTCGCCGAAATATGTCCTCGAAGCATCGGGATCTGTTGGAATGTCTCTGTTTGTGTGGGGTTTATGTGGCCTGTTGGCTGTTTGTGGTGCCTTGTCCTATGCCGAATTAGGAACGATGATTCCCGCTTCTGGTGGCGAGTACACCTATATGCGTGAAGCCTATGGACCACTACCAGCTTTCCTTTACATGTGGACTGCTTGTATCGTTATTAAACCCTCTGGAGTGGCCATTGTATGTCTCGTATTCGGTGAATACATCGTTACGCCATTCTTTCCTGACTGCACGGGACGCTCCGATGTTCAACAGATCATAAAATTGTTGGCTGCCTTCGTGATAGGTAAGGTCTTTAGCAGGGCCGTAGGCAGGAATTTTTAGTCAAGGGACAGTAAGACTGGCCAATTTCTAGGGCGGAAAATTTTTGAAATTTGAGTCTCTGAAATGGCATTTCCCGCAATCTGACATCATATATGAGCAAACTTTTGAACATTTTAAAACATATTTTTTAAGACACGTTCTCTCATTTTTACAAAAGATTTTGTCTAAAACGGGTGACGTGTGCTGTTAGGGCGCTGCCTCTCACCAATAGTTAAGCCCGGTCGGACGGGGTTAGTACTTGGATGGGTGACCGTTTGGGAATAGCCCCGTCCTCCGCCAGCTTGGGACTTATGTGAGTAGAGTTTGGTTGGTCTCTCCTGTGCTCCGAGGGTTTTTCGCCGGGTTCTCCAGTTTTCC
Source organism: Corallium rubrum (assembly GCA_964035015.1). NCBI lineage: Eukaryota > Metazoa > Cnidaria > Anthozoa > Scleralcyonacea > Coralliidae > Corallium > Corallium rubrum. Next base: position 5,534,416 of record OZ035999.1, on the reverse strand, counting down.
TCCCTCCCTAAAATCAACACCTAGGTCTTAGTTGTCTACACATAGGAGTTTGGTGTCAATTGGGACGAAGGTTCTGTTCCTCTCTCCTGTCACACGTTAAGTGGCAAATTTAATAAATTCAAATACATTTTTACAAAGACACATGTTACTTTTCACCTAAATGTTCAGAAGTTCGTTACGAAGTTCGTTGGAAAGTTCAAAGTTCGTTTTGAATTACGCAATTGATTGCCTGCTACTGGGAACCAAACGAAGTCAATCAAATTATATCAAATGAGCTCTGATCTTTCCAACGAACTTGCGAACTTCGGAACGAACTTCCGAACATTTTGGTTAAAAGTGAGTAGCAAACGACTGTAAAATAGTAGTTACTCTAACGAGATTATAAAGCGCGAACGCAACGCGAAAACTCGTTGTCAGAGTTATGATATGTAACGACTACTTAGTTCTTTATTCTGTGACTCTAGGAACAAATGTGATGTGTGACATAAAAATCATATTTTGGATTTTCTCTGGGTGGGCAGTCGCCCCTGCTGCCCCCCCCCCCCCCCCCCCCCCGCTACCTACGACCCTGGTCTTTAGGTCTTATTCCCATGTACGTTTATAGTGACAAGAAAAAGTGTAAACGGAAACTGATGATGTCGTGTTTCTCGTTTGCTGCTTTCCACTTTACTAATTAGTTGGGCAATTTTCGCGCCAAATGCGATATTAATTCAAAACCAGGATTTGATGACGTAAATGAATGCAAGATAGCGACGCCCATGAGAATGAGATCTGTTTGTTCAAACATACGGGGCTCTATAAGGAGAGTCGTGTCCTACATCAATCACATTAATTATTTAGTTTATTTGTTGATTTAAGAATGTACATAAGGTCACAAAGTCGTATATACGTGTTATGTAATTAAGTGTATTAATTATGGGGAGAATAAAAATCATGTTGTATTAAAGTTAAGCATAGGAAAGAAATCAAAGAATATGGGTAAAATTAAATGTGTTAGAAATAAAATTAGATTGAATGTCTTCTTTGTTGCCTGGTCATTGTATAATGAAAGTTTTGTTTTGTTAATGCTATTCAATTACCATTTAATAATGTGCATGAAAAAAAGTTACTTAATTTTGATTGGCTGAGAGCTGTACAGTTTTCATCTGAGCACTTTTCAGAGAACTAGCAATGATTTTTCAATCAGTTTATGTTCCTGAGTGAAACGAAAAAGGCTGACATATTAGAAGATTGTTCCATGTTTTAATTTTCTAATCTTCTGAGCTTTCACCTTGTGAGTATAGGCGTAGCAGGTGGGGCAATTGCCCTCCCAAAATCAGTTTGAAAAAGGAAAATTTGGGCACTTTCTGCTTGGAATTTCGGGCAATTTTGACCTTTCGTAAAATGTTCAAGAAAAATTCATACGTTAAACTAAGACTGAAAAATACGACTTAAAAATCAATATTTAACCCTAAATTTTTCGAGCAAAAATCTCTGCTCCAAACAGAATTGGGTACGCCTCTATGCCTGTGAGCTCAGGACTTCATTAAAGCTCACAGGACAAAAGCTCCGCATAGAAAGCTTACCTAAAAAATAGAAATTTACTAACACATGAACGATGCACAAGAACAACAACCTATCTATTAGGTTACCAAAAGTAAAAACAGAGTGCACGAAACGGCTTTTACTATCAAGCAGCTTACCTGTATAACCTACTTCCGTTATCAACTCGAAGCTTGTCGGAAGAAAACTTATTTTACCAACAATTGAATGATTTAACTTTTAACTATTTTAATTTTTTATAATTATACTAATATTCATATATATTTACTGAACTTTTACATATACATATCCTGATATGTATTTTACATATGTATTTTACATATAAAGTATTTTACATATTTTAACAGGACTCATTTGGAAAACAGTGTACTTACTGAAATGACTATCCTGTATAAACATTTTGTAAATAAATAAATAAATTACTCATCAGTTATCCCCACGGAAAACGAATGTCTTCTATATCGTTGATAAAAAGTACATTTATTGTTTATTTGGGTCTCCAGTCATCTCTGATGCGCAGTTGTCTGTTCTGTTACGAAGCGATCTCCTGCTTGGGGGTTTTCACTGACCTGTTGTTATATACAGGTCCTGGGGTTCTTCCCATATTTTCGCGCGCCGTTCCTTGGATTTTTACTGTATTCCGAGACTAATAAAGATTTTCTTCTCATAGGTACTACATTCCTTTGTGGTTACAGAATAATAAAGGCTGATGAGAAACTGTTGCGTTTAGTTACATGCAAAAAAATTGAAACCTGTTTTATCTATATAGCCTCTACGTACACAAATTCGGGCGTTTACATTGAATTCTTGACATTCTAATGTCGTATTATCCGAATCTTGACCTCTGCACTAGGCTGTGAGTACTTGATATTTCCTCTCATTGTTTACAAAATGTTTGAACATGCAGCGCACGAAGAACGACCAGCGAGTTCGCCAACCTCGCAGAAAGGTGTTTCGTTGAAAAGAGAAGTTGATCTTCTTGGCGGGGTTTCTATCATTGTTGGGTGTATGATAGGCAGTGGGATTTTCGCTTCGCCGAAATATGTCCTCGAAGCATCGGGATCTGTTGGAATGGCTCTGTTTGTGTGGGGTTTATGTGGCCTGTTGGCTGTTTGTGGCGCCTTGTCCTATGCCGAATTAGGAACGATGATTCCCGCTTCTGGTGGCGAGTACACATATATACGTGAAGCCTATGGACCACTACCGGCTTTCCTTTACATATGGACTGCCTGTATCGTTATTAAACCCTCTGGAGCGGCCATTGTATGTCTCATATTCGGCGAATACGTCGTTACGCCATTCTTTCCTGATTGTACGGGCCGCTCCGATGTTCAACAGATCATAAAATTGTTGGCTGCCTTCGCGATAGGTAAGGTCTTTTTCCTAGCTCTGTTTTCTCTTTGGTTGTACATGTACATGTATATCTACAATCCTGGACAAAATTGTTGGGACACTTTGCCGATTTTGACGATTGTCGCATAGTGTCCCAAGCACTTTTGTCCAGGATTGTCTGAAAATGGCGAATTAGACAAAATCGAAGAAAAAACAATTTGAACGCGACGATTCTGCGCAGTTTGTTCCAAAATGATACGAATACGCTCCCACATGCATGAACAACAGATTGTTTCTGGTGTATAGATGGTTCGGTGAATATGTAAATTAAATAAGAGCTCTCGTGCGGGTGGTACCGGTGCGGGTCCAGTGATGTTACTGTCGTGGCAATAGAAGCGTTCCTAAAATAATTGTGCAATTCGTTTGTTCAAATTGATCAATTCATTTGATGAACTTCCTGTTTATTATTGCTAAACTTCCTGTTTTGAATTTGATTGGTTCCTGGTTTTTGAATAACCAATAAGAAAAAGAATTATTTGCCAAACACCAATCAAATTCAAAACAGAATTCAAAACAGGAAGTTTAGCAATATTTTCATCAAATGAATTGTTCAACGTGAGGAATACAACCGCACAATTACTTTAGGAACGCTTCTATTGCCACGACAGTAAACTATATCTTTTGCAATGTTACAAAGTTAAAATGCTGTGTTTTATTGAAAATTCATAAATTAGTCATTTTCAGACAATCCTGGACAAAATTGTTGGGACACTTTGCCGATTTTGACGGTTGTAGCATAGTGTCCCAAGCACTTTTGTCCAGGATTGTAGTTATTTACGTCTATAGTGACAAGAAAGAGTGTATTACGGAAACTGTTTATGTCATGTTTCTCGTTTCCTGCTTTCCATTCTACCAATTAGCTGGGCAATTTACGCGCCAAATGCGATATTAATGTTCGTCTATTATCTGCATGGGGCAACGTTTTAGGGTGCGAACGATGAAACCATAGAGTATAGATTTACCCGTACTGTTCCCTATGATTAACTTTAATACAACATGATTAAGCATAGGGAAGTGTACGGGTAAAATGAAATGTGTTAGATTAAATGAAACATTTAATTGAAACAAATAAAATTAGATGTGCATGTCATTGTACCGAACCCGCCCTCAGTAAATAACTGACGTGATTATGCGTGATAGGGCGGGATGCAAGGAGGCGTGGGAGTCTGGTAACTATAAAGTATTCCGTATTCAAAATGGCGACGAATAGACGACTTTCAGGCTCATGCGCAGTAGCAACTTTACTTCAAATTTTCATCGGAGGTAAAAACAACTGTTTTAGCTGGAAAGATCATATTAAAAATAGTAAAAGTGCAAAGTTTAAAATAAATCGGACAAATAGTGCGAAAGCTACGCTCTTCGGAAGTTTTGTTCTCCACTAGGGATTTAATAGGGATTTTGGCTTGGCGTGCAACTCCCGCCCGCCAAGCCAAAATCCCTATTAAATCACTAATAAATCCCTGTTGGAATGGTCAACTTTCCGCTTGTGAAACTTTTCCATTTGTTAAGCAATTCGTTTCAAACTTTGCACTTCTACTATTTTCAATATGCTCGTTCCAGCTAAAACAGTTGTTTTTATCTCAGACGAAAATTTGAATATTTGTTGCTACTGCGCATGATCGTGAAAGTCGTCCATAAGTTGAAAGATTTCTCCGGTTGACGGAAATCGACGCAGGGGTGCTGAAAAAGCGACAAAACTAGAGCTCAAAGGAAGCAGCAACAAAAATGAGTCCCTGTTTAAGTTAATTTACATTTGATGTTAAAATGTGTTTAATTATACATTTGTTTGATGTGTTTTAGTTTTTCAACCTTGCCCCGGGGGTGGGGAATTTGCGGTAATAATTCCATGTTCTAAATAACCCAGATACTTCATGAAAGCCTGACCAACACACACCCTAACCTAAGGCCAAAATTTCGTGAAAATAGGACACGGATTTATAACCGAATTTGCGATGAGTTTCATAGAAAAATTCAAATCCCCGGGTATTGCCCGGGGGGGATGGTTACAGGAAGAATTGATCCATGCATTACCTCGAGAGGTTGCCTAAGAAAACGGAACAAAATCATGCCGTTTAGGCCTTGTGTTTACACGATACCGGCACAAAAATAACATGAAATGTTATATGCTGTATTTGCATACTGGCATGATTTTGTTCCATTTTCAAATTGTACCGGCATCGGGTCTAAGATACTGAGTTTGTTCTCACAGAGTTTGCCTAAAAACACTTCGGTCGCGATGTAAATCCTTTATCACATTCCTGACCATTGATTAACCGTTGTTTTCCCAACCACGCATAAATCAAGTTAGCATAAACACACAGGTGATTATAGAAAATCTCGCGCGCTGATTGGTTGAGCTACTTCGGACTAATTCTCGATAATCACCTACAGCGTTTATTCGAAATGGCCGCCAGTAAAATGCATTGAACTCTATAAGTAAACTGCAACCTCGTACCCAGGGCCATTTGTAGGGAACTGGGCCAAGATGGCGGGAACAAATGGCCCTGGTGGAGGCCAGGCTATCTCAGCCTCTGATTGGTCAAGAGCTTATGGCGTAAATCAGACGGTTTGATTTTGTTTTGTTTTTTTAAAAATTGTATTTTGACCTTGTCGGTTGTTCCTGCACACGGCAAGGGAAATTATATTTTAAACCATGCAATAATTAGGTGTAATTAGGTATAATTACTGTGTAAAGAACTGAGTTCTAGTTAATAAAATGCGCAATATACTGCGCATTTTGGGCTAGCCTCCACCAGGGCCATTTGTTCCCGCCATTTTGTTTTATTCGCCATCTTGGCCCAGTTCCCTACAAATGGCCCTGGGTACGAGGTTGAGTAAACTGGAACGATAACTCGATGGCGTATCATGAAGCCAAAAATGGCGGACATGGGGGCCGCCATGCACGTCAATCCCAGTCCCTTTTACTCTATAACCGAGAGAAAATGAAGCTGAATTTGGTGAACTGGGTTGCAAAAACAGCTTGAAATCAAACAAAAACTGAACTTGTTAACCACTTTTAGGCTTAAATCAAATTCCAATATACCGTAGAGTAGGTGAACACTGACATGACGAGTAAAAACAAGGAAAACAGTAAAATATAAGCTCTCAAATGAAAGTCAACAATACGCAACCAAAATTGCCATTGGTTTGGGCAAATATAAAGAAAATACATATGAAACCCAGGTTTAAAACGAAGACGTTGTTTATAAAAACAGTTGGGTTTTAAATTTTTAAATTTTCAGTAGGAAAAAAACAACAAAATGCACTTTACCGTGTGTTATTACAGCTCTGGAATTACTCTTCGTATCGAAAAATGTCAGATTTAGCATTTCCACAACTAAAACTTGACTTAAAGCTATAATTTAGCATGATCTTATTACTAATTCTTGGCAAGACAACCTTCAAACGTTTGAGATAACAAAGAAAAATAAGAGAAACCTGCATTTTCCGTACGAGTTTCGGACTCGAATTTTGCTTTTGTTCGGCAGATATTTCGTCATTCAATCCATTTTCGTGTGTAGAAATTGTTCAGGTACAAGGCCAATAAGCCCAATACATACTATCTTCTTCGTTATCATCTATAAAAAAACTTTAGGTCTAAAAAATGGTTGTTTTTTGCAGCGAGTTTTCAGTTTTTCAGCTCATAGGTGCTGTTGACGTCAGACGTGCAATGGCGACCCCCAGCGGCCGGAAGTTTGACTTCACCCAATCATAGGGCCTTTCTTATGGAGTTAGCGTTCCAGTTTATTTAGAGTTCAATGGTAAAATGTCAATGCGACAGACGAGGAAATTAACAATTCCAAAGCACGTTCAAAGAAAATGATGTTTCTAAAAGTAGGAAAATGTGTATTTATACTAAAACAATTATTCACCTCAGGCTCAGTGAATATCGGTAATAATAACCTCGACTTCGTCTCAGTTATTATTCACCGATATTCACCTCGCCTTCGGCGAACAATTGTTAATTAATTGCCCCAATTTATGCGTGGACGACGACGGCAATTAAGTTGCTGCATTTAAACGAAACCATAGATCAGGACATCGTATATTGTATGCTTTATGTATTTTGAAATACCTTTAAAAAGCAGCCATAACTTCAACAACATCACATGAGGGATAATAGAGTAACGCCTAGGTAAACTAACATCTTGTGCCGCTCCTTGCCTTCCCTGCGAGTGCCAACAAACTCGATCTTCGCCCCAAGTTTGGGGCGAGTCAGTCAGGTTTTAAACTGGTCAAACAAGTTCTAGTTTATGAACACACGTTAGCAGGAAAATAGCAAGTAACGCGTTAGAGCCTGGGCCCCAAATAGTATCTTGGCAACCGTTCACGCATGCTCAAAACGAAATATCGAGTTTGTTGGCAGAGCCCACTTTCCCCCAAAGCCTGAGTACAATGGTATTTTTCAACCAAAACAAAGCTTTGAATAATTTGCAGTCCCAAGAGTAATCCCACAACCGTCTTTCGTTGCACCTACAACGTCAACTGAAGCGTTTTCAGACAACGTTGTGGCAAGGAGCGTTTTCAGACAACGTTGTGGCATAGATAATGGAAGGGGAACTGGATAGGAAACTTACGAAACCGGAAACGGTGTTTGCACAACTTGCTATGGTAATTCTACGCTTATAAGCGGGCAATGCACCTAACGGGTGGTCCCACGTGGCTAAAATCAGACACTGCTGAACTTAAGTGATATTATACTTTTGTCTAATTTCAGCAATAGGTGCATTAGCTGCTTATAAGTGTGTAATTACCATAGCAAGTTGTGCAAACAACGTTTCCGGTTCTTTAACCTCGTTTGAAGTTTCCTATCCAGTTCCCCTTCCATTATCTATGGTTGTGGCAAGGAGCGTTTTCAGACAACGTTGTGGCAAGGAGCGTTTTCAGACAACGTTGTGGCGAGTCAGAGACCCTTTCCGACCTACGCGGGTCGTCATCGTGAGAAAACCGAGGTGATCGTGAACTAATACTATTAAATTAATACCACTAGTGGTAACCTGTTTTTAGGAAGGTCTCTTTGCTTAGAGACGCAGGTGACTGAATCGGGCTCCCTGTGGCCATATTGAGTCAAGAGTCATGCACTCATGTGGGTCGTGTGGCACAGCTTCGGGTTTGATTCGGTTATTTTGTATTTTCTTCCTTTCGAAATTAACATAAGAAACGTTACTACAACTTCTGTCATGTTTCATGGTTACATTACTTTTTTTCCGCTCTGCAAAAAGCGAAGGCGATGGTTGTGAGTGTTGGGCTACTGTGGTCATAATCCCAAATGGCCGTCAAGTTAGTGATGGATGAACGTTGTGGTCTTTTCGAAAGTGAAAACGCTAATTTTTTCAAAAGCCATGCACCCATTGCACACTGTCGAACTTTAGGCTTAGTTTTCGTAGTGGTTTAGTTTGAATGGGCCCGGTGGTTTTCTAGCTTTTCCGCGGATGGACGACGATATGGCTATTAATATATAGATTTTAATAATGTGCATGAATTTTGATTGGCTGAGAGCTGTACAATTTTCATCTGAGCACTTTGTAGTGCTACGTCACTTCCGGTAAGCCTCGTGCGAGGCACTAGCGAAGAGAGCAGGAGCGAGGAAGGAGCAGAGAGATTGTGAAGCGAACTTGAGTGAATAAACGAGTAAGAACCAAGATACAACATTGGCGACGAGGATGGCGACGATGCCCATCGTAAATCCAATGCCTCCATTTGATCCTGACTCGGACATTGGAGCAAACATCGGCCCCAAATGGAAAATATGGATGGAAGACTTTGAGATGTACATTACCGCGAATGGCATTACAGATAAAGCCAAGAAGCGAGCGCTGCTTCTATATCAGGCAGGCGCTCGAGTCCGCGAAATTTTTCGACAAATCCCCGATAATGGTGAGAACAACGACTATGACAAGGCGGTTGAGAAACTAAACGAATATTTCGAACCGCAAAAGCATCGATTGTACGAGGTGTACAAATTTCGCGAGGCACGGCAAGACGCCAGTGAAACTTTAGACAAATATTACATGCGATTGCGGAGTTTATCTCCACGCTGTGAGTTTGCTGATCCAGATTTTGAAATAATGGCCCAAATTGTCTTATGTGGCCGCTCGAGCCGACTCCGAAAGCAAGCTCTACGGGATCCCAAGTTGACGTTGAAAGACCTACTAGTCCTGGGCCGCCAATTTGAACGAAGTTGTCAACAAGCTACAGAGATCGAGGAAAATACGAGAAACAATCAAACCGTTATGAACGAGGAGGTTGTTCTGGATGCAGTTCGCAACACCTCCGCTGAAGAGACACGGCCGAAAGGGGTTTGCAAGAACTGTGGTGGCGAATGGCCACACAACACGGGAATATGTCCAGCGAAGGGCAAAGAATGCCGAAATTGCTCAAAAACAAACCATTTTGCGAGAGTATGTCGATCTGCGCCTGCGGTGGCGCGAGGCCAGCAGCAAAATCGTGGACGATGGCAAGGACGTCATGAAAAGAAACCTATTCGGCCCCTCAATGTCTCGGACAATGACAATGAATCAAGTGACTCAGACAATTATTGTTATGCAGTCAACAATCCAAAGGCAAAAAATCCTTACACAAAGGTGAAGATTAACAATCGAAATGTAAAGTTTACTGTTGACACTGGATCCAGCATAAACATAATCGATCAACAAACCTTTGAGCAGTTGGGGCAGTATACGTTGTCCAAAACAAACATCCAAGCTTACGCATTTAATTCAAAGGTCCCTGTTGAAATGAATGGGAAATTTACTACCATCATGGAATCACGACGCAAAATTACGGTGGCAACCATCTACGTCACAAAAGAAGACGGTGGTCGTCTTTTGAGTGGGTCAACTGCAGAAGAGCTAGGCTTAATCAGCTTGCACTTGAATGCGGTCCAAACAACCAAATCATCGCAAACATCACCGATGGGTACATCAATTAAAGATAGGGGAGTACAATGTGTAGTACAGAAGCATCCCAACGTTTTTCGTGGCCTCGGGAAACTACGACATCAAACAGTTGAACTGCTTGTTGACAAAGATGTAAAACCAGTTACTCAACGCCAACGTCGCATACCATTCCATCTGAGAGCTAAAGTCGATGCGGAGCTAAGCCGTTTACAAGATGAAGACATCATCGAACGCGTACCAGACACAGAAGCAACTGAATGGATATCACCAATCGTCATCGTGCCAAAGAAAGAGGATAAGATTCGTTTATGTATTGACATGCGAGCGGCCAACACAGCTATCAAACGCATTAGGCACCCCATACCAACTGTGCAGGACATTTCGCATGAATTAAATGGTGCCAAATTCTTCACAAAATTAGACCTTACGCAGGCATATCACCAACTTGAGTTAGCCCCTTCCAGCCGGCAAATCACAACATTCATCACACATGCAGGGCTGTATCGGTTTAAGCGTTTAAACTACGGCACAAATTCGGCAGCGGAGATCTTTCAACATGCGTTGCAACAAGTTTTGCATGACATCCCAGGAGTCCGCAATATTGCCGATGACATTTTAGTCTTTGGATCGTCTTACGAAACACATAACAAAGCTTTGGATGAGTGTCTACATCGCCTTGACACCCATGGTTTGACCCTCAACTTCGACAAATGTCAGTTTCTACAACCTCAGCTAGAGTTTTTTGGACTCAACTTTTCAAAGGACGGAGTTCGTCCAGACCCTAAGAAGGTCTCTGCCTTGGCTAAGGCTGCTATGCCCACCACAGCAAGTGAGGTCCGAAGCCTCCTTGGCATGGCTAATTATAGCTCACAATTTATTCACAACTTTGCCACTATCACAGAACCACTACGTCAACTCACCCACAAAGGAACACCCTTTACATGGAACCAGGAACATGACAACGCGTATACCACCCTTCGAGAGGCTTTAATCAACCGTCCGGTGATGAGTTACTTCGACGTCAACAAAGCCACGGAAGTGACAGTGGATGCCAGTCCAGTGGGGCTGTCAGCGATCCTGGCTCAGCGCGATTCGAATTCATCCTCCCCAAATATAGTCGCTTATGCTAGTCGTGCTCTTACCCCTACCGAGCGACGGTATTCGCAAACCGAGAAGGAGGCGCTGGCCGTGGTGTGGGGTATTGAACATTTTCATATATATCTATATGGGGCAACCTTTACCCTATATACCGACCACAAAGCCCTCGAAGTCATTTTCGGGAACCCGATTTCAAAACCACCAGCCAGAATAGAGCGTTGGTTCCTACGCCTCCAGCAATACAAATTTCGGGTTGCTTATAAACCAGGCAGCACAAATCCGGCAGATTATCTCTCTCGCCATCCCCCGGAGAGTAAGCAAACACACGCTAACATTGCGGATAAGTATGTGCATTTCATAACGCACACAGCGGTTCTCCCTGCACTTACAGTCGAGGAGGTGCGCAAAGCAACCAGCAAAGATACATTACTCAGCTCGGTATGTACAGCCATCCAGACAGGACAGTGGTCCAATCGTGAACTGAAACAGTTCAAGCCCATCAAAGATGAACTATCTATCGATTACACTAACAATGTGGTGCTTCGGGGCACCAGAATCGTACTACCATCATCGTTGGTACAACAGGTCATCCAGCTGGCCCATGAAGGTCATCAAGGGCAGGTCAGGACAAAGGCGTTGCTACGGGAACACGTCTGGTTTCCAGAAATGGACAAAAAAGTTCGAGCGGAACTAGAAACGTGCCTTGCCTGCCAAGCGACTGGGCAACCAAGCCAACCAGAACCCCTTCGGTCCACCCCACTACCCAATAAAGCATGGGACAAACTCAAAATTGATTTCTATGGACCGCTACCGACCGGACAGTATATTTTGGTGATCCTCGATTGTTATTCTCGATTCCCGGAAGTAGAAGTGTTGTCTTCGATCTCTGCCAAGACTGTAATCCCAAAACTTGATGCAGTCTTCGCCCGGCATGGGGTCCCCGCGCAGGTTACCTCAGACAATGGGCCACCGTTCCAAGGACACGAGTTCAACAGATACATGATCAAAATGGGAATCCAGCATACTACCTCCACACCTCTTTGGCCGCAGGGGAATGCGGAGGTCGAGGCATTCATGAAACCGCTGGGTAAGGCCATTCGAACCGCGAACCTCGAAGGCAGGCCCTGGAAACAAGAGCTCTCCAAGTTCTTGTTGGCGTATCGATCCACACCTCATTCAACAACAAAGGTACCACCGGCCCAGTTGCTATATAACCGAGAAATTCGCGGAAAATTGCCTACACTTCCCCATAACAGCAAGGTTCTTAATCGACACAGCGAAGCCAGGCACAACGACCAAGAACAAAAGAAAAGGGGAAACAGATATGCAGATGCTCGACGACATGCGAAAACAAGTGAACTACGGGTTGGAGATAGTGTTCTGGTGTGGCAAAAGAAAAAGAACAAATTTTCAACTAATTTCAGTCCTACGCCATATACTATTATTGCCATCAAAGGGTCAAAAGTAGTCGCGAGAAACCAACAACAACATGTCATCACGCGAAACGTCTCGTTTTTTAAGAAGATAGTATAAGAGAATTAGAAATTATTCTTGTTCAGAGGTAATCCATTTGACTCAAAGACTCATCTCATGCGCTGGTTTTCCTTATTTTTATTAACAAACACAACAAGAATCCCTCTCGTTTCTTCCTTGTCAAAAACACGCTCTCTCACGTTCTCACGCCACACACGTCACTTCCGTTAGAATCAATGATCACTTCCGTCACACTCCCCCCGTTGGCCAATATTTAAGATAATTGGTCAACAAACAGTAATTGACCTAAATGGTAAGTCTGACAATTTAAAATAACAAATCAGTTCACTCTACATGACTGCTCAACTAATGTTCAATCACTCAAGTTCCTTGATCCATTGTCGTCTTCGTTTCTCAGCTTCTACTACCGCCGCTCTTCTAGGTCGTGTCCTCGGAACTTCTGGTTCGTCATCTTCCTCGTAGTCGTCTTCCCCTTCCTTGACTGCGAGTTTGTGCTCTGTTGTCGCGGAGTGGATTTCCAACGGGTAAAGCCGTTGAACGGGTCGTTTTATCGTTGTGGGTCTTCTTTTTCTTGAAGATACTCTGACTACTGCTCCCCTCGTTGACCCGTCAGCTCCAGTGATCAACTTTTCCACCCTTGCCAGTCTCCAGAGTCCCCTTGGTCGAGATTCGTCGTGAACTACCACGATGTCTCCAAGGCCGACAGTTCCGCTGCCATCTGTCTTGTTAAAACGATGGGATTCTCGCAGCTCCAGCAAATACTCTTCTCTCCATCTATTCCAAAAATGATTCATGACATTGCTCAGATGCTTCATTCTCCTGGTTAAGTCATTCGCATCTAAGTCCGCTTCATAATCTGATGACTCACTGCTGTTCTGATCAGGTAAACTCAACAGTCTTCGTCCCGTTAATAGATGCGATGGGGTCAGAGGTTCATCTAGGTCTTCGGTAGATACATACGACAAAGGCCGGGAATTTAGGATCATTTCCACTTCAGCCGTTACAGTCAGGAGTTCTTCATAAGTAAGTTTGGCTCCTCCTATGGTTTTCTTTAGACATCTCTTTGTTGACTTGACTAATCTTTCAAAAAAGCCTCCCCACCAAGGGGCCTTTGCCAAATTAAAAATCCACGTTATACGCCTTCCGGCAAAGAATTGCTTCACATCAGGATGGGTTAAGATGCTAGTGATCTCTCGCGATGCTGGTTTGAATGTTCCTCCATTGTCTGACACGATGGTAGATGGTATTCCTCTTCTGGCCGTAAATCTTCTAAAACTTCTCATAAACCCTTCTGAAGTCAGATTTGGCACGACATCTAAATGTACTGCTCTAACTACACAACAGGTGTAGAGACAGATCCAAACCTTCTGGCTTCTATCAATGGCCTTCACATACAGCGGTCCGAGAAAGTCTACTCCGGTAGACGTGAAAGGCGGTGCTTCCTTTAACCGGAACTCTGGCAGTGGGGGTGCTGGTGGAGCTTGATATGGCTTGCCCTCGAATCTTCGACACGTCTCGCACTCGTACACTAATTTTCGGATGAACTGTCTCCCTCGGATAAGCCAATACTTGGATCTCATCTCGGTCAATGTTTCTTTGACTCCATTGTGCATCACCTTTCTATGGCACTCCAAGATAATTAAGGTCGTAAGATAATGGTCTTGGTCCAGTAAGATAGGATGCTTCGTCGTAAATGGCAGGTTTGCTTTGGTTAATCTTCCCCCGCATCTCCAGACATTCTTCTCATCGATATACAGGCCAAACTGGGCCTTCCAGCGTTGGAAGTCTTTCTTGTCAGGCAATGAACGTTGCACTTCTTTCACCCAATGATATTCGGCTTCATCAATTTCATTCGCACTCAAACTGTCGTCTTGGACCCCACTGCTTCCTTTGATGACAGCCTTCATTGCTTTCACGAATCGTAGAACATACGCCGTCACTCTAAGAAGTCTCTGCAGCGTTCCAAAACGCTCACACTTTATGATCTGGCTAATGGTTTGAGAAGAATTGGTTAAGGTAAGAGTTGATGATTTCGGCAATTTTGTAGCCTTCATTTCGACAAAACACTCGTCTTGCGGTACGACTTTCTCTTCTTCATCTGTGGGTGCTTCGCTCTCGTTCTCAGCTAGCCAATCTGGACCACTGCTCCATCGTCTATTGTTTGCCAGCTCTGAAGGTCTTATTCCTCTTGAGGGTATATCAGCTGGGTTATCTCTCCCTGGACAGTGTCGCCAAGAACTTGGAGGTACCAGACTTCGTATTTCGGTTACCCTGTTTTGAACAAATTGCTTCCATTCTTTCTCTTCACTCTTGATCCAGAACAACGCCACTTTCGAGTCGGACCAACAAACTGAATCTTTCAATTGTAACTCATGTTGTAAGGCTTCTTCCACGTCCTTGAGTAGTCTTGCGAGGATCAAACAGGATAACAGTTCCAGTCTAGGGATAGTTTGTTTGTCGATAGGAGCCACTCTCGTCTTGGATGCCAAAAATCTTACTTGGGTGCCGCTGTCGGTTCTGATGACTAAGTATGTCACAGCCGCATACGCGTGCTTCGAGGCATCACAGAATCCATGGATGGTGCAGGAAATAACTTGCTCGTTGACATCACAGAAGTAGCAGCGGGGTAGTAGGATACGACTCATCTTCAGTAGTTCTGCCACTAGTTTCTTCCACTTGGTTCTCGTACTGTGTTCTACTTTCTCGTCCCAACCAATCTTGCTTTCACACAGTTCTTGGAACATCATCTTAAACTGGATTATAATTGGAGACATGAATCCTAAAGGATCATAGAACTTTGCAGAAAGTCGGACGATATTTCGCTTGGTGAGTTCACAATTCTTGGCCAACTCTGCTATGCTGCTAAGGTCAAAGACAAGCTGATCTTCGGTAAAGTTCCAATTAACTCCAAGAACTCGTTGCTCCTCTCCAGACGATCCATCAGTAGTACCTAGTGTGATCTTTGAATATGTTTCGTCCTCCTCATTGATAGCATCATGAGTTTGTTCAGGAACTTCAGATGTGTCAAAGACCTGTGATTGCTTATCGGGCTGCGTTGCTTCACTATCTTCAATCCTCTTCATGAGTTCCATGGAGTTGGTGACAAACTTTCGTAGATTAAATCCTCCTTCAGCCAATCTGAGCTTTGCCTTCTTGTATAACGTATAGACGGACTCGTCGTCACTTCCACCAGAGTTAAGGTCATCAACATAGATAGCGCGCAAGAATCCCTCAACAAATTCAGAATCTTGAGACCGATACTGTTCGATATGGTGCCTTATCGTCGCGTTGAGTAGAAATGGGCTGGACGATACTCCGAATACCACCCGGGTGAATCTGAGTACAATAATTTGGGGCTGTTCGCACAATACATTGTCGAACCACAAAAATCTCAGGACATTTCGATCTGCTTCTGAAATGGAAACCATAAGAAAGGCCTTCTCTATGTCTCCAGCTAATGCAACTCTATGACTTCGGAATCGAAGAATGATATCCAGTATACTCTGGGTCATCGCAGGGCCAGTATACAGGCAATCGTTCAGGGAAGGACCACTCGTCTTGGCTGAGGCATCATATACTATTCTTAGTTTTGTCGTTTGTTTGTCTCGTCTGATGATCGCGTGATGGGGAATATAGTGGACCTTTCCCATCTCACCAACATCTTCTTTCTCAACAACTTCTACAATTCCTCGATTCAGCTGATCCTTGATAACAGCGTCATATTCTTTAAGGACATCTGGCTCTTGCTGTAATCGCTGTAGCAAATTCATCAGTCGTTTGCGACTCATCTCGTAGTTATCAGGTAGGATTGGGTGCTGTTCTTTCCAGGGCAGGTTGACCTCGTATCTTCCATCTTTGAAGGTAATAGTGCTCGTAAATTCATCGTGTACTGACCTTTCTTCTCTCAGAATGCCGAGTGATTCCAAATCCCAGAAGTTTCTTAACTCTTTATCAATTCCTTGGCTCTGGATTTGGGATGGTGAGGCAGCACATCTTAGAACATGTGTGGTGGCCAGGTTCGTAGCAGGATTGAAGCTTGGTGGTATTAGTGCCCTTTCAACTGGACCTGAAACTACCCATCCAAGTCTTGTATGGATTGCAGTTGGGCCATTTTCTCCCCTTCTAACTTCTCCCGTTACCAGATCCCAATACTGATCACATCCAATGAGGATATCGACTTCTGAATTCTCCAATCCCACAGAAGAATCAGCCAGAATCAGGTTGTGTAGATGGTCATAACTCCTTTGGGCTTGGGAGATTAACTGGTGTTGTAATGGCTCACATATCATTGGTACAGCAAAAGCAGACAGGTTTATTTCAGCTTGATCATGTTGTGATTTTAATACAAACTTCACAGAATCACAGGTTTGCACCTTCTCTTCATCAGAACCAAATGTTTTTATCAACATTGTTTCTGTTTCTTCTGTAGGCAACTTCAGCAGATTTCTTACTCGATTGGTGATGTAGGAGCGTTGACTACCACTATCTAGAATAACTCTCACCTTTGCACTGTTTCTTGGTGTGTCAGCTCGTAGAATGGTTGCTTGGGCAGTCTGAAGAAGTACCGGTGTCTTGGAGCTCACAAACAAAGTGGTCCCATTACCAGTTTGTTGTTTGTTAGGTTTACTTTCTGATCCAGTTGGTTGCCGGGTTTGTAATCCTTGGTCTGGTTGTGTTGGTCTCCCATCAGAGGTTGTCTGAGGTTTTTGACACTTTTGCTCATTGGTATCTTTGGTACAGATACTTATATGATGCCTACCATGGCATTTGAAACACTGGGATTTCGAATTGCAGTCTCTACTCAAATGATTTCTCTTCAAACATAGGAAACACCGTCCATTTTTTCTCAAAATGTCCTTTCTCGCTGTGACATTTGATACAGTCGTACAACTGTTAGATGTATGTGAGCCCTGGCAATAGGTACATGTAGGTGAAAAACTTCCAGTATGTAATGCTGCAGCAGAAGGTGGTAATTTACCCTGCCCCTTCGGTTGGTTGTGAGGTGAGTTGCTACTGTTGACATGGCTGGATGCTCTTTCTCGTGCTTCTATTTCCCCTTCGACCAACTTTAACAATCGATCAAGATCCCAATCATCATTCTTTACTTCTCGACTCACCAGTATACGCAACTCCTGTGGTAGCTTGTTCATCAGCATGGAGCATAACAGACTGCCATATGACTGTGATGGTACTCCAAGGGACTTAAGGGCTCTAATATGAGACTCTACTGTGTCATACAGTGTTCTAAGACCCTTTAAGTTGTACTTTGATGCAACTGGATCCAGATTGAGAAGAATATCCATATGCTTGTTGATAGCTAGTTGCTTGTTTCCAAATCTTTTCTTGAGTATATCAATGGCTTCTTGATAGTTTACAGCTGTTAATGTTAGTCCTGCAATCGCATCAGCAGCTGTATGCTCAAGGAGTGAGTTAAGATAGTTGAATTTATCAATGCTTGACAAAGTAGGATTTTTGTCAATTGAGGATTCAAAAGTGTCCCAGAAAGTGGACCAGGTTGTAATATCACCACGAAATTTCTTGAGATTTAGCTTTGGTAATTTAACAGAGGGAACAGAAGCTTGGTTTGGTTGGAAGCTTGGCTGAGTTGTATTGCCATTCTGGGCAGTAAGGATGGGGCTCGGTATTTCAACAGGCGTTGACGATAACAAACTGGTTTCAACAACAACAGCAGGTTTGGTTAACAGCTTATTAAATCCATTTAAAGCGGTTTCAATTTCTATTATAGTCAATTGCATTCTTTCTCTTAGGATATCTGCTTGCTCGATTTCTAAATCTATATCGTCGTCACCTACCAAGGCTAGAATAGCTTCGTCTTGCTCTTTCAATACATCGCGTTTTTCTTCGAGTGTCTTCTTTTGGCGCGTTAGCTTCGGGACGTGTGGTGCTAATAGATCAGTTTTCTCGCCAACACTTGTCAATAGTTCAGTTACTGCAGATATCGTTCGTTTCGTCGACGATCTATGACCATTTCGGACTTTTTTCTTTCTACTTAATTCTTCGCTAACACTCATCGTTTCGTTACTTTAATATCTCGGTTAGAATGAAGGTCTCGTTCACAACAGAATACTGATAAAACTTACCAGTCGAGGGATGTCTTGTCAATTTCAATTCCAGCAGTGGATTATAAATAAAATCAGGTTATAAATCCGTTCAAATCCGTTCACGAAGGACCATATAAGAGAATTAGAAATTATTCTTGTTCAGAGGTAATCCATTTGACTCAAAGACTCATCTCATGCGCTGGTTTTCCTTATTTTTATTAACAAACACAACAAGAATCCCTCTCGTTTCTTCCTTGTCAAAAACACGCTCTCTCACGTTCTCACGCCACACACGTCACTTCCGTTAGAATCAATGATCACTTCCGTCACAGATAGCGGGGCAAGCAGTTGGTAAAGACGAGGGTGAGGAGGACGTTGTTAGCAGGAGACGAGAGGAAGACGGAGAGCAAGTACAGGAACAAGGCCAACAAGAACAGCAAGAGCCGAGAAGATCTACGCGAAATACACGTCAGACAAACTTTTATGGACACCCAATGAACTCGGGTGAGACTCTAAAATAAACACTCAAACAATAATCTCATAGAGAAATTGTTGACACTTGCGTGCCCAGTTTCGAAACAGTTGACATTCGTTTTGTTATGTTAGAAAAAGGGGGTGATGTAGTGCTACGTCACTTCCGGTAAGCCTCGTGCGAGGCACTAGCGAAGAGAGCAGGAGCGAGGAAGGAGCAGAGAGATTGTGAAGCGAACTTGAGTGAATAAACGAGTAAGAACCAAGATACAACATACTTTTCAGAGAACTGGCAATGATTTCTCAAAAACGCGGTTATGTTCCTACCACTTCCTAAGTGAAACGGAAAAAGCTGACCGCTGACATATTAATTGGAAGTGTTCAATTCCATATGTTTTAATTTTCTATGCTGAGCTTTCGCCCTGAGCAAGTGGGGCAATTGCCTCCCAAAATGTTTGAAAAATGAAAATTCGGGCACTTTCTGCTAGAAATTTCGGGCAATTTTGACATGTTTGCTGTAAAATGTTCAAGAAAAATTCATACGTTAAACTAAGACTGAAAAATACGACTTAAAAATCAATATTTAACCCTAAATTTTTCGGGCAAAAATCTCTGTCCCCCAAACAGAATTGGGCTGCTACGCCTCTATGCCTGTGAGCTCAGGACTTCATTAAAGCTCACAGGACAAACGATCCGCAAAGAAAATTAAATACATGGTGCTTACCTCAAAAATAGATATTTCTTAAAACCGGACACAGTGCTAAAAAGCGGTGCCCTGTGGCGTTCAAAATATCGCGTTAAAAATGTCGCGTCAAAAATATACTATTGATTCCTAACGAACGAACGAACGAACTCATACACAGAATATAAAGCGTTTGAAAGCGTTTGAAAGTTAGCTCCGCCCGCAAGCCAACTTTCAGGGCACCGCAATTACTCATCACCACGCAAAACGAAAAGACGAAACACGCCATCTAAAAACTGACCAATGCGCAGAAGTTGTACATGTCTGAACCTAGACTTGGATCAAGTCTGTCTCGAGAGGGGATCAAGTCTACTCTGAACCGATCTGCTGCTACTGACCTGTTGTTATATACAGGTCAGTGGGTTCGTCCCATATTTTCGCGCTAAGTTCCTTGGTCTTTGAATAACCTCGTTGAGAAAATAGGATTTTCTTCTCATAGCTACTACATTCCTTTGTGGTTTAGCAACAGAATAATGAAGGCTGATTTTCTACTGTTGCGTTTTTACATGCAAAAAAGTTGACACCTGTTTTAAATCCGACGTTTAAATTAAATTAAATTAGATTTTTGACATTCTAATGTCGTATACGTGAGAAAGATTTCCTCTGAATCCTCTCATTGTTCAGTACAAGATGTCTGAACATACAGCGCACGAAGAACGACCAGCGAGTTCGCCAACCTCGCAGAAAGGTGTTTCGTTGAAAAGAGAAGTTGGTCTTCTTGGCGGGGTTTCTATCATTGTTGGGTGTATGATAGGCAGTGGGATTTTCGCTTCGCCGAAATATGTCCTCGAAGCATCGGGATCTGTTGGAATGGCTCTGTTTGTGTGGGGTTTATGTGGCCTGTTGGCTGTTTGTGGCGCCTTGTCCTATGCCGAATTAGGAACGATGATTCCCGCTTCTGGTGGCGAGTACACCTATATGCGTGAAGCGTATGGACCACTACCGGGTTTCCTTTACATATGGACTGCCTGTGTCGTTATTAAACCCTCTGGAGTGGCCATTATATGTCTCGTATTCGGTGAATACATCGTTACGCCATTCTTTCCTGATTGCACGGGACGCTCCGATGTTCAACATATCATAAAATTGTTGGCTGCCTTCGTGATAGGTAAGGTCTTTGGGTCTTATAAAACTTGGGTGGAGTGGGCAAACTCGGGTGGAGTGGGCAATCTTGGGTGGAGTGGACAAGGGGAGGTCACATTGGCCACAGACTACATAGAGTTGCTTGTGGAGTAGGCTAAAGGTTTTTGTCCCATTTCAGGCAGCACTTCACTTGCGATAGTAATTTCTAGTTCCTATGTGCGTTTATAGTGACAAGAAAAAGTGTAAACGGAAACTGATCGATTATGTCGTGTTTCTCGTTTGCTGCTTTCCACTTTACTAATTAGTTGGGCAATTTTCGCGCCAAATGCGATGGATGAGGAGGCATCACCACAGAATAAAGACTATACAGAAGGGCCACTCGGGTCGGAACCTTTGAAGTTTTTGTCTCCGCGCATGTCGCATTACGCATGTTGCTCAGCCAGTAAACTGCATGTTCTGGCCAATAAGCACGCTGAACTGGCTGTCCTAGCCAGTAAACTGCATATTTTTGCATAAAAATACGAGGACACGTTGTACCGCTAAGTGGCCCTTCTGTATAGTCTTTATTCTGTGCATCACGCCAAATGGCACATGGTGATTGGTTGCTGAGAGGTCCGGAAAGGTTTTGGCGGGAAAATTTGGGAATTGATTTGAATTGAAAATAAGCTAGAGAGAATTAGACCTTTAGAGATAAAGAATTAGTATTATTTGAACAATACGCCCTGGAACATGAGTGTTTCTTCTTATAAAAACTACTTATTGCTGCCGAGCGTCAGCGAGGCAGCATCACTAATCTTGACATGGGTTCTGTGTCTCATCTCCAGACCTCTTTGCCGAGCTATGTATGGTCAACGAGATCTCGATTTTTGAGTTTTTCTGTTCGCATTCAGGGGGGTCACGGGGGGGGGGGACCACGCAGGACAACACTGAACTAGCATCACGTGAGCTACGCCAGAGTAGGTTAAAATTTTTGAAGGAAGAAGGATAACTTGAAGAATGAAATAAACGATTTAGCCGCGAACGAGTAAGTTTACTCGTTTTTAATATATATCATGTCTCTATTTGCTTGTGGAAGTATTCACCAGGGTTATACTCTTTACGTTTCTCTCTGCCGAAGCCGAAGGGCCTTCGCTCGACACGTTAGACTCCTAGGTCCTCTGTGCAGGATATTCTAACATATTTCGATTGTTATATTTTGGTGTATATGCTAATATTGGTGTGGGTTCATTGTGTTTGCAATTGCACTGATCAACATTCTGATCAGACGGACGCTACTATCAATGTACCATTGAGCCCATCAGATACACACGCTGCTGTGTAATTTTATATTTAAAGCTCTAGATTTGTCAAAACATATTAAGCACTTGGAATTGCATTGACAGTTTTGCCACAGCATTAGAGCAAGAGGCATGATATTTAATATTTGTATATTATTGTGTGTATATCCTGTCAAAACCCTTGGCATATCATGTCAAGCGATACGTTATAGTAACGTATTAAGTTTTCAATTTTATAATTAAAAAATTATAGTAGAACCGTGTAAATACTTTGCCCATTGTAATTCATATTAATTTTTTGGACTTTCCAGCCTCCTTCGCTGGCAACCCAGCTGCAGGCTCTTTTTGGG
The DNA here is from genome assembly GCA_964035015.1 of Corallium rubrum. NCBI lineage: Eukaryota > Metazoa > Cnidaria > Anthozoa > Scleralcyonacea > Coralliidae > Corallium > Corallium rubrum. The sequence goes on along the minus strand of OZ035999.1, from coordinate 5,512,006 downwards.
GGGAATGGGCAAACTTTGGTGGAGTGGGCAACCTCAGGTGGAGTGGGCAAACTCGGGTGGAGTGGGCAATCTTGGGTGGAGTGTGCTAGGGGGGTGTCACATTGGCCACAGACTGGAAAGATTTTCCTGTGGAGTAGGCTAAAGGTTTTTCTCCCATTTGAGGCAGCACTTGACTTGCGATAGTAATTTCTAGTTTAGAAAATAAATGCAATTAACTAACACGCGTGTAAACATGAAACGAAACAAACAAACTCAAAAATAACGTAAACAGCAACATCCGGAAACGCGAACGATGAGTTAAAACTAAATTTAAAGCCATATAATAAGTGGCTTATTATTGGCTCGTTTGTTTGGTCTGAACTTGAAAGTATTTGACTTCGGTATTTTCGCACAAACATCTGCAGAGCGCCGGGAGTAAAGAGTCTGGGTACGAATTCGAATTGAGTAGCGCTGAATCGACACATCAGAAATTTAGTAACGTTATTAAATTTCTGAAGTCTTCTATTGGTCCATCGCGAGAGTCGAGCTCGAAGGTAAAATGTCATTAAAATCTCTAAAAATCCTTGAAAATTTTTAGACATCACTAAAAATCTCCCTGATAATCTTCGGAAAATCAATATGAATTTTAAAAAATCACTTGGTCAATTTCTCACACGCGTACGCTTATTACAACACGCTTTTTATTTAAAGAATACTCATTCAGTGGTTCACGTATATCATATATTTAATTTTTGTGAATATTTATTTGAATTTTAGCGATATATACTTGATATGAAAAAAATGTTAGCTATAGATCGTTTTCACTCACGTGATCGATGGCCCCATTACCCTGGCCCCAGAGGTCTTCTGGGACCAGGGTATGGCCCCATTGGGGCGGTGAAACAATACGAAATATTTGAATAAGAAGGTACACCAATATGGCCGCTGTGACGTCAGATAAAAACGATCTATAGTGATCGAATATGGGTATAGGTCATGATCAGGTACTATCTTTATCCTAAGGAAATTTAGCCACTGATAATTTAGCTCTATTCTTTAATTTTTTTATATTTAATATGAAAACGACCCATATAGACAAGGGGTGAAAAAAACCTAAATAAGAAACTAAAAGGCTTATTTGGCCAGGAAGATGGCGGACCCAGAGCATCTGAGCATGCGCATTAAAAAACTACAGTCTAATCTGTTTTCAAACGAAAACGGGACTTTTTGATCGGTTAGGCCTTTCGTCCACACTAATCCGACGTCTTCGGTGACCGAAAACGGAGCGTTTCGAAAACGCTCTCCAGAGTGGAGACATTCGAAGACGTCGTTTTTCTGCACCAGTGTGGACAGCAAAAACGCAAGCTTTTGGAAAACGATGATGTCACGATTATGTTAACTTGATTTCAGTCACCTAAAACCCAAACTGAATTTGAGGGGGTATTTGACCAAGATCTTTGGCGCGGAGCATTTACCTCAAAAATTTTGGCGCACGTTTTTAGCGCAGATTGACAAGCTCATAGTTATGGTGCAGGTTTTTTTGGCGCAAGCTTTCTAGGTTTTTGGCGCACAAATAATAAATGTTTGAAAATCTTTGGTGCAGAGAATTCTGAAATTCACCCTGGCCTAGAACTATTCATTCATACCCCTGTAGATCTTTTCAACGTTTTACTAAACGGCGAAAACGATTATCGAAAACGACGTGGACGGAAAACTTTGGATACGTACGTTTTCGATACGAGATCTCCGTTTTCGTTTGAAAACGGATCAGTGTGGACATGGCCGTGTCGTTCAAAACTTGGCAGAGCTCTGAAAATTATTACTTCGGTAAGGAAAATAGTTCCGTGTATCATAATTAAATTACCTTTTACCTCTTGTTAAGGTAAACTTTATGGACTTCCTGACAAAATGTGGGCGTATAATGTTTTATTTACTATGAACTTTTCAGATGTTTCTAGAAGATTAGAACAACAGAAATAGAAATATATTTCTTACTCCTCATTAAAACCGCGCGCATCGAGGGGCAAATCACCGATTTAAATCACGTACACCTTCAGAAAAATCGCAAAAAAATCATGAAGAAAATCAAAAAATCACGAGAAAAATAAAAAAATCATGAAAAAAATCACATGATTTTTTGATCACGGACACTTTTTCAGGAGTGATTTGCCCCTTGGCGCATAATATTGGGCTGCTACGCTCTGGCTACGCCTAATTCTGTTGGGGGGAGGGGGCGGCAGAATTTTTGGCCCAAAAATTTAGGGTTAAATATTGATTTTTAAGTCGTATTTTTCAATCTTCATGAATTTTTCTTGGACATTTCACAGCAAAACATGTCAAAATTGCCTGAAATTCCTAGCAGAAAGTGCCCGAATTTTTCTTTTTCAAATATTTTGGGAGTGCAATTCCCTCCCCCCCCTGTCCACCGCCTGCTACGCCTCATGGCTCATGATGTCTTTCAAATCTCTGAACTTTGTACTTCCGTGGCGTACACGTCATATGCACGTGCTTTGAACAATATGAACACAAGCCTAAACTGTAAACTTCGCAAGTTCGCAACCCTTGTTTACAACGAGTTCATGTGTCACTTTATAACATCTTTCAAACGGATACTTCAGAATATTAAAGTTTTATGTTTATTGAAAGCAAAGCAAAAGGAGGCCTTGTTGTCGTATTCAGATCAGATAAACCGCGAAACACGAAACGGCGCCAAATGCCGACCACCTGTCTTCTTCCTTGGTCTCTGATTGGCTAACGAAAACCAAAATATAAATATTGCTTTCAGGCTCGACAAAGCGATTCGAGATTAAAAGAACACACGTGTACCAACCAGCTGAAACAGAAAGATTTTCGTGTGGTCGTGTTTTTACTACAGTGCAGGTATACACTGTGTATATCTGCTTCGTGAATACTTATTTCTTCTGGTTCTTAAAAAGATGTCTGAAATGATACCCAACGAAGAACGACCGCCGAGTTCGCCAACAACACAGAATTTGTTGAGCGACAGCGGAGACAAAGGTGTTTCACTGAAACGAGAAGTTGGTCTTATTGGCGGGATTGCTGTTATTGTGGGTACCATGATCGGCAGTGGGATTTTCGCTTCGCCGAAATATGTCCTCGACGCATCGGGATCTGTTGGAATGGCTCTGTTTGTGTGGGGTTTATGTGGCCTGTTGGCTGTTTGTGGCGCCTTGTCCTATGCCGAATTGGGAACGATGATCCCCGTTTCTGGCGGCGAGTACACCTATATGCGTGAATCGTTTGGGGCATTACCGGGTTTCCTTTACATATGGACTGCTTGTATCGTTATTAAACCCTCTCAACTGGCCATTATATGCCTCATATTCGGTGAATACATCGTTACGCCATTCTTTCCTGACTGCACGGAACGCTCCGATATTCAACAGATCATAAAATTGCTGGCTGCCTTCGCGATAGGTAAGGTCTCTGATATTTCTGTTTTCTCTTCGGTTACCTAAGAACAAGTGTAACGAAATCGTTTATGTCGTGTGTAATGTGTTTTGTTGCTTCTTTAGTTGGGGCAATTTCGCGCCAAATACGATATCACTTAATTTTACTTGGAAATTATTCAGTGGGTTAAGCTTATTTCATTTAACCAAAAAACATGTCACTGTCTACAACAAAATCATTTACTTTCGACTAATATTTGTAGTGTTAAGAATTGGGATTTATGAGGTAAAGCATAGTAGGTTAGTTTATCTTTCATAATTTTTGTTTATTATTATTCATGGTTGATGCGAAATAGATTTGCGTGACTCGATTATAGCAGTGCATGAAGGTTTGAATCATTCCTGAAATTGGTTTTAAATAGTAAACTAGGTTTATTGGCTAATACCTTGAACTTAGGCAGACAAAAAACCCTTTAGTTTTTGTTTAAGCAAGCGCTGCTGTATCAATATCTCGTGAAGGATGATGAAATGAAACGAGCTGCCATGCGTCCTTCACGTGTTTTTGAATAAGAATATCTTATCAAGGCTGCCCTTATCATTAGAGACCAGGCTTATAAAAGACGTAAAAAAATGATCCTCATTCCCAAACGACATAGTTTCCGCTCTTTACTAGTAATAAAATCCACTTACTTCCCACATACTTTTACCTGGTATTAAAACGCTTTCAACATTTCATTCAATATCGTTCAACATTGTTGAATTCAACCGTGATTCAACATGTTGAAAGCGTTTGGCCACCCCTGTTGAATGATGAACAGTGTTGAATGATGTTGAACGAAATTTGAACATTTTCAAATTTTCGTTCAACAATGTTGAACGATGTTGAATGAAATGTTGAAAGCGTTTGGCCAGGCATTTTAATATAACACTTTCAGTGTGCTGAAAGTCACCGTAAGTCGTCAGCAATGAAATTTCTTACATTGTATCTACATTATTAAAGTATAAAGATATGATTTAGGGGAGACATAAAACCTACAAAATACTGTTGTACTATAAAATATTACTAAGAATACTTGTGTTTGTAATAAGGACCAAATTGTTGGGTTTGGTTGCTATGCAGTTTAATCATAATCTTTCCATTCCTGTCTACAAATGAAGTTGTCATGGTATTTGTACAAAACTTCTTTTATTTAATATAATTATTCTGATATTTTTCCGGTTGAGGTTCACATATTTATGGGAAGGCATAAAATGGGGTAACTGTAGGCCAGGGTTTTTGTGGGTACTTTGAATTTTGCGTGTATTTTTCTGACAGTATTTTTGCTAATGACTGACTCGTAATTTTTTGCTGGGTAAGGACTGCATCATCTACCAGTAGGTGCTCTCCCAGGCAGAGGTTTCATTAATAGGCAGCTACCAGTGGTTTACCGCTGCCTGTTTTGACTCTTTTTGCCTCTTATCGCCAGCTATTTTTTCGTGTACTGTAATTTTCTGTCAATAATTATATATATATATATATTTATAAACTAACGTGTCCTCTATGCATGCTCTGATTGGCTGGGCTCCGTGCATTTATAAGAGTATGAAGATCATGAATGATGTAAAATGGCATGGATTGGTGTAGGATGGCATCACCTGGTGGGAAAATCTAGCAAACTTTCAAAACTATCCCACTTTTAGCTTGTTTTTTCTTCTTATTTTATAAAACAAATAAAACATACCGCTTCTGTGTATATGTACTCTTATAAAGATTTGAGTGTAGAATATATATATTTTGAGACCAAACTGGGACCAGTTGCGAAAAATACAACTACACGGGCCTTCCGGCAGGAATTGAACCCACGACCTTGCGATTCTAGTGCAATGCCCTGACCACGGAGGCTGTTGCCGAGAGCTTGATCGTGAGTTCTGTATATATATAATAAGGTGGTAATGCCAGGAGAGAATTGGGTATATTATAAGTAATATTGGGCATTTCACTCGATTACATGGCATGTTCTAAGGATTTAGGGTGAAGGAAAATTCGAGTGTAGAATATATACATTTTGAGACCAAACCGGGACCAGTTGCGAAAAATGCAACTACACGGGCCTTCCAGCAGGAATTGAACCCACGACCTTGCGATTCTAGTGCAATGCCCTAACCACTGAGCCACGGAGGCCATTGCCGAGAGCTTGATCGTGAGTTCTGTATATATATAATAAGGTGGTAATGCCAGGAGAGAATTGGGTACAGTATATTATAAGTAATATTGGGCATTTCACTCGATTACATGGCATGTTCTAAGGATTTTGGGTGAAGGAAAATTCGAGTGTAGAATATATACATTTTGAGACCAAACCGGGACCAGTTGCGAAAAATGCAACTACACGGGCCTTCCGGCAGGAATTGAACCCACGATCTTGTGATTCTAGTGCAATGCCCTGACCACTGAGCCACGGAGGCCGTTGCCGAGAGCTTGATCATGAGTTCTGTATATATATAATAAGGTGGTAATGCCAGGAGAGAATTGGGTATATTATAAGTAATATTGGGCATTTCACTCGATTACATGGCATGTTCTAAGGATTTAGGGTGAAGGAAAATTCGAGTGTAGAATATATACATTTTGAGACCAAACTGGGACCAGTTGCGATTAGAACATGCCATTGTAATCGAGTGAAATGCCCAATATTACTTATAATATACTCTTATAAAGGTTCTTTGACATCATTTGAACATGAAAGAAGTGTGAAGGCTATCACCTCGTGCCTCTACTCAACTTCTTTCATGTTCAAATGATGTCAAACAAACCTTTATAAGAGCACATATGCATGGAGCTTTATGTTTTATTTGTTATATATATATATATATATATATATATATATATATATATATATATATATATATATATATATATATATATATATATATTATATATACACTATATACATTATATATATATTATATATACAAGAATATATACACATGTATATATATACACATGTATATATATATATATATATATATATATATATATATATATACATGTGTATATATATACATGTGTATATATATACATATATATATATATATATATATATATATATATATATATATATATATATATACAGTATATATAATTATAGTGGACACAGATGTTTATTTTTGAAACGTAGCCTGCTAATTGACATATAGTAATGAAACCTCTGCCAGGCTTATAATTGTGGCATTGTTGTTTCAGTAAGCGAATATAAGTTACTTATAATAAGGTGTGTATAAAAAGATTCTCAAGCTCTGTCGTGGTTTTGTTTTGCGTTGTTTTTTGGTGACCAAGAATATAAATTTTTCTGGAAACAAGTTGAACAACATTTTCCTATCATAAATCAAAATCCTTCTTGGAATAAAATTGATTTCTTTGTTTTTATTTCTAATAATTACATCTATTCAGGGTGGTGCGAGAAATGTTGATTTTGGAATGTGTCACTCCTCTTTAAATGGTAAATCACATTTTCTTTTTTTCCCCTGTTTAGTTGTGATCACTGTTATTAACTGTGTAAGTGTGAAGTTTGCAACCCAAGTTCAAGTATTCTTCACAGGAGCTAAACTTATTGCTCTTGCTTTGATTATCATTACTGGAATAATCCGCCTCTTTCAAGGTATAGTTACAAACATTTCCAGTGCTTGACATTAAATTTTGCCCAGTGCAAGTAAAATTATAGTCAAACCAGATGTTCTCTTGCATGTGACTTTGCAGTATTGATATACCACATTGCAAAAAGTTGGAGCCATTGCCTTCAAATATAACATCATGATAAAGCATTTGCAAGTTGCTAATTGAATTCACCAACCAAAATTGCAATGTTGCGTGTCAATATTACAAAGTTGTACACAAGAGAACATCCTGTTTGGCTTTAAATTATTCTCCATGCAATATTAAATACCATATTTGACCTGTTAACCACTCACCTCCCAACAACAATAACTGACATGTAAATATGGGAAATAGGTGCGTATATAACAAAATGTGCAGCTGGCAGTGGGTGCTTCTTCAGGCAATGGGTGCTTTTACAAGACCAATAAACACTTCAACTTAAAATGGTTAACTGAAGAAGAGCATGTTTTAAACCTAATATCCTACTAGCAGTTTCCTGTAAACAAGGTTAATTGTTTCCTGTTAGACAGCATAACATTACAGGGTCTGATAGTCAAAGCGACAAAGTATTAATGAAGGAAGTTCTTTCATATTTGCAGCTCATGCATGGCAGAGATCTGCATATATTTTTTTGTATCTGACAGTATTATTTAGATGATGGTAACCCAACTTTGTAAGTGCCTCGTGCACAAAATTTAGCATGTTTCTTTTCTTTTTTGCCAGGTTACACAACAGAATTGGATTCTTCACGTTCATTTACTGGTACTACAAAATCAATTGGATTAATTGGCACTGCTTTTTATAATGGTCTGTGGGCATATGATGGCTGGTAATTTGCTGCTTCAGAAAATATAACTTGTTACAATGTTCTTGTGTCGTGAATTTATGCAATAAAATATAGAAAACTGTCATTATGGTTGTGTAAATTTATAATTCACTTTATCTTTCATTTAGGAATAATCTGAATTACATTTCAGAAGAGGTTCATGATCCTAACAAGTATGTCCTAACAGTTCAGCGATACAATTATAGGAATCATTAGGTCTTTTTGTCTGTGTTGAACTTGTGTTAATCTGAATTTGATATTTTATAGAAATATTCCTCGAGCTATTGGAATTGGAATTCCTTTGGTGACATTTATTTACTTGTTGACGAACATTGCCTATTTTACAGTACTGTCAGAACAGGAAATTTTAACAGGTGGAGCTGTGGCTGTAGTAAGTATTCAACATGCCCTCCTACCTAGAATTACCAATAATCAGTAAATGTGAAACGACCTTGAATTACCAATAATTGGTAATTGTAGGTAATTCTCTGTCCCCCATGTGGATGTTAAACTAAATTGCATATAACTAAAAAAACAGTAGGGATGTTGTGGTCGGGGTCTGAGAGGTGGGACTTTCCCGGAGGTTGTGGGTTAGGGTTAGGGTTGCCGGGGAGTTGTGGTTAGGTTTAGAGGTTAGGGTTGGGGTGTGGGAATTTACAGGAAATTAAAATTTACAATTATTGGTAATTCTAGGCATTTCACATTTACTGATTTATTGGTAATTCTAGGAAGGAGGATATGCTGAAGTATTATAGGACTGTGCAATTTGTTGGTTTTGGAACTCAGTTGTATCCATACATACAATGGGGTATCCATGCACTTTGACATTTGTGAAGAGAGGGTTGCACCCAGACCCTGAAATGTTAAAAGATGAAACACATGCATGCATTCAGTGGTGACAGGGGAAGAGGGGCTACAACCTCAACTACAATTTGATATTTGTTGGAAATTTTGTGGTTGTCAGTGAAATGTGCTTTGTGAGCCCTTACAGGTACATGTATATATGTGTTAGAAGATTTTGGACTTGAGCCCCCCCCCCCCATGTTGAACAGCCCCTATGATGCCACTGCATGCATTAATACTGTATAGCACTTGGCTTGTTCAGACAACACTGTTTTTACACAATTCATTGTCTTTAATTGCCCAAAGATCCATTTATATTATTTTTAGATTTCTTTTATGAGACATTGTTGCCAGATTGATACTTTACCTGTGCATGTACAGTACTAGCTTTAATGTCAATTTTGTTTTCATTAATTTTAGCTTTTTGCCAACCGTATGTTTGGTGTAATGAGTTGGATCATCCCTGTTTTTGTCGCATGTTCAACATTTGGTGCTGCAAATGGATCTGCTCTAGCAAGTGGACGGTACAGTAGATCATTTTATTTGCTGTGTATCAGAGGAATTTTGAAGCTATGAGATGGCATGACATCAACAAAATACAGCATCTAGAAAGTCAAACAATGAACTGATAATGAAATTTAATATTAATATTAGTGACAAAGTACTATTAGTGTCCTCAGGGCCCAGAAAAGTGGGTTTGTTCACTAAAGTTTGCTGTTTTGCTTTTGTTTAGAATCCTTTATGCATCTTCCAAAAATGGTGAGCTTCCAAAATTTTTGGCAATGATCCACAACTCCCGGTTTACACCATTACCTGGGCTGATATTACAAGTAACTATATATTATATACATTGTATTTATTGTGTAGTAATTTAGTGTAGAGCTATTTTCTCTTTACAAACAAACAAACACTATTTGGATATGAAGTGTTTTCATGGTGGTTTTAATTTTTTTTACAAAAACTGCTTCACCATTCATTCTTTTTAGAGTATTATTGCCTGTATTATGTTGATTCCAGACTCAAGTAGTTTTTCTACTCTTATTGATTACTTCACTTTCGCCTCGTGGGTTTTCTATGGAGCCACCATAGTTGGACTCTTGTACATGAGATTCACCAAATCAGATGTTGAACGACCTTTTCAAGTAAGTAAATGTTTGTCAATAGTGAGAATAAATTCTGACTGCCATGGTAGGATATAACCGAATTGCATATAAATAGATCAGTAAATAAAATAATTACGATCAGTTATCTTTCATATAATACAACAACATACTGTACAGTATTTAATTTCTCAATACAACCTATGTACATAATTATGTAGGTACTGTATACAACTTGCATGTACATGTATATTGTATCTACAGACTGTGTTTACACTAGAGCAAAAGTATCTGGATTCACATTGTTTTTTTATTCCCATGAGGATGAAACACAATGTGAATCCAGATACTTGTGCTGTGGTGTAAACACAGTCTACGTAATTACATATACTACATGAAGAAATGTATATCATTCTATGTACTTTGATGTACTTTGTATGGTCACTCCATAATTATTACACATTAGTTTTACATTGACTCAAGTGGAATTTGAACATGCACCTTTAGGATTCTGGTTTGAGCTATCCCACATGGATTGGAGACTAGCTTTTTTTAAACAAAACAAATGTGTTTTTTTTAGGTATTTATTGTCTTCCCAATCGTGGTTGCTTTAGCGGCAGTCTATTTGATCGTAGCTCCATTTTATGCCAGTCCTCTACCTTCTTTCTTCTGCGTTTTGTTCATTCTTGCTGGTATTCCTGTTTATTTTGTTTTTATCTATTACAAGATGAGTCCAATGTGGCTTGATAAAGGAATAGGTAAGGACATCACTGTATTTTCTTTTTTGCAATTCTGAGCAGACAGATTATACCTATAATAACACTGATTGAAATCTAATAAAGTAATGAAAATGTTTGTTTGTAGAAAATTGTATTTGTCAGTTGACTTAGTTGTCATCATTACAAATTTAATTGTATGGTATTTAGGTATTAATTATTTTAATCTATTTATCTTTTACAGAGAAGTTCACATTTTGGCTGCAGAAATTTGCTGACATTTCATATCCGGAATCTGAAGATGCAATAGTTGGGTGACATGTTTTCACATTGCATGTTTCTCACTTTCTTGTAAAAAGCTAATTTAGTGTAGGTTATAGTTTTCTGTTTAGTAGAAGTTATGTGTGTCTTGGTAACGTGTTTTACCCATTTCTAAAATGAGTGGAATTTGTGGAAGCCTCTTAGCCCATTCTTGCTTGAGCAAAAAACAGCTCCTTTATTGTTTTACTTTGTCTAAACACCAGACAATTTTCCTTATCAATGGGAGAACCCTCAGACAAGCAATGGGTTAATTAAGCTTTCCATTTGAATAGTGCCATTTGGCAATTTTGTTATTTTACTCTGTCTAATGCAATTGTGAATGAGAGCTAGATCATCTGACATAGTGGGAGTGAAAGGGTCAAACATGGGCATTGTTTGACCTATAACTATTTATAAAATTGTCCAACACAAATATCTGATGATTATGCAAAAAACATTTAAAGCCTGTTAGTGTGTGATTCAGTGTGTAGCACTTTGTGTTATTTAAATTAAATTGACAAAACAGACAAACAGACAGAACTACTGTAATTAAACATGTTAATAGTCCGCAGAAACTAGCTATTACAGTTTAACAATACCAACAATAAAACAATACCAACTTTAAAATATATTTTTCTGCATAATTATACTATGTACATGTACATGTACAATTAAATATTTGTTGTTTTTGTTAGTTTTATTCTTATTTATGTTAGCTTGAATTACTGTGCCCTGGAGGATATTTTATTAATTGGGTTAAAAAATGTCAAATAGATTTAATTTTAAGTTACTCTATTTTAAGTTGCTCTGTTGCTCCCTAAATGGCCTTGTTAAAATGTAAAGTACAACTTTGATAGATAACATTCTTAAATATTCATGAAATAAACTGTGTGAGTCTACAAAAATACCATGTCTGTAGTGTTCATATTGCATGGTGTGTATAATTTCCAGACAGTGGTGCAAATATGGATGTGGAAGCAATGCCCCCTTTAAAAGGCTTTTGGATGATGGTAGACAATTTAGATTAGTATACATACACAGGTGATTACAGAAAATCACACGCGCTGATTGGTCGAGCTACTTCGGATTAATTCTCGATAATCACCTGCAGCGTTTATTCAAAATGGCCACCAGCCAAGTTGCCAATGCGACAGACGAGAAAATTAACAATTTTAAAGAAAATGTTGTTCCAAAAAGTACGAAAATGTGTATTTATACTAAAACAATTATTCGCCTCAGGCTCGGTGAATGTCGGTGAATAATAACCTCGACTTCGTCTCGGTTATTATACACCAATATTCACCTTGCCTTTGGCAAATAATTGTTAAATATTGCTAAAAGTACAAATAATATGGTACATGGCTCAAAGTGGTCTTGGAAGTTTTCAATTGTAATGCACTGTAATGTATTGTATGTATTGTAATGTTTTCAATTGTAATGGTCTACTGAAAAGTCTTTGCAAGTGTATGACAAACAAGGTCTTTTATGAGTTTATTATAAATATCTATCATGAATGTTTGTGATTATATAATATTTAGGGAAATATGAAATAAATTTGATATGAATTCTATAAAAAACTGCTTTTTTGAGAAACCTGGCAAAATCTAAGCATTTCAGAAAATTAATTTTGAAAAAAGATGAATTTTTGGGAAAGTTCTTTGAATTTAAAAGACCATAATCAGGTCTTTAAAATTACATGTAAGAGTGCTTATTTTAATCGGGGGTGGGTGGGTGGATGGTGGGTATTTCAAAAAAGCAGTATCTCCTGGTTCATTGGCAGACTGCGACAGTTACTTTTTCTGATGGTGGAGAAGTCTCTGGTCTCATTGAAATTTGGTCTTATCTACCTGTCCATGTACAAGCATAAAGCATTTTTGTCTCCCAAATGCATTTTTATGTATCCCAACCTTTATTGTACTGCAGGACTACATGCTGTGAAGTAGTTTATGGACAACTTTTTTAGCTCCTATGGTAAGTTTTCTTCCATTTTCATTATTAGTATATCTAATAAAAGGTGAAAATTTGACCAAAATTTGATATAAAGTTGGAGAAATGACTGGACACCACATTTCTCCATTACGACCTTGGATGGTTTCCTAACCTTTTGATCCAAATATCTTATACCATGCCTGAAATAGGAAAGCACTTTTGATTTTTTTTTCTTATTCCTAGGAGCAAATGGTACTATAAATGGTACTATGTTTTATTCAATTCAAATCTGCTTCTAGGTTTCAGTTTAACTGTGCCCAGGTCAATTTATCCTTTACAGTCATTTGGAACATACTTTTCACGCAAATCTTCGGAAGTTCGCAAGTTCATTGTGTTTTACCTTGTAAACATCAAACGTTTTCAGTCGCCAACTGAATTACAACTATCGAAATATAGTATAGTAGGTTAATACTGCCGAAACAGGGAACGTAAGTGGTCCTCTCTGACGAAGGGCCTTCGCTCGAAATGTTAGACCACTTACGTTCCGTTTCAGCAGTATTAACCTACTATACTATATTTCGATTGTTGTTTCAACACTGCCTGTGCAGCACACCACTTTTATTACACTATTTGAATTACAACTTATTTGAATGCCTTGAGGATGTCTATAAGCACTATGACTAAGTCCTAAGGGAGTAAGGGGGAATTGGACACGAGAGTATAAGCACTGACTAAGTCCTAAGGGAGTAAGGGGGAATAAGATATGAGAGTATAAGCACTATGACTAAGTCCTAAGGGAGTAAGGGGGAATAAGATATGAGAGTATAAGCACTATGACTAAGTCCTAAGGGAGCAAGGGGAATAAGATATGAGAGTATAAGTACTATGACGAAGTCCTAAGGGAGCAAGGGAGTAAGGGGGAATAAGATATGAGAGTATAAACACTATGACTAAGTCCTAAGGGAGTAAGGGGGAATAAGACATGAGAGTATAAGCACTATGACTAAGTCCTAAGGGAGCAAGGGAATAAGATATGCGTGTACATAGATATTTTGATTTTATGTTGTATAAGATATATTACTAAATAATTACCAATTGTTGGACCAGGTGAGCAAAATATTATAATTTGTCAGTATCGTAATTAAAGTAAATTCGTAGTAAATATCGTTATTTAGGTAGTAATTAATCGTAGTAATTATTGTAGAAATTAATCATAGTAATATCGTATTTATCGTAGAAATTAATCATAGTAATTATCGTAGTAATTAATCGTAGTATTTATCGTAGTATTTATCGTAGAAATTAATCATAGTAATTATCGTAGTAATTAATCGTAGTAATTAATCATGGTAATTATCGTAGTAATTAATCGTAATTATCGTAATAATTATCGTAATTATCGTAGTAATTAATCGTTGTAATTATCGTAATTATCGTAGTAATTATCGTAGTAATTATCGTAGTAATTAATCATGGTAATTATCGTAATTATCGTAGTAATTATCGTAATAATTATCGTAGTTATATAATGTTTAATGTGTCTTTATAAGCAGATTGCTTGATTTACAAGTTCAAAAGCTATTCAACTTTTCTATTCCAGTAATTTAACTTTAGCACTGAAGTGCAAATCAAGCCAGTATTCGATATTTCAACGTACACTTTCAATAAAACTGCTTGCATTTATTACTACAGTACATGTACATGTACATGTACTGCATCTCGTGATTAAAGTAATTTTAAAGCAATACACAGTCAATACAAGACTTATTCAAGACTGACAAAAAGAGTTTATATTTAAAATTGTCAAAACACTACAACTGTAATTAACAAATTATTTACAAAATTATACAGGCAAATGTTTATTGAGCATTAATGTAAGATCTAAAGTACTTTTAGATCTTAAAAAGAAGCCATTTGCGCGAGGACGTAAAATAGCCTTGGGTTGACTACAACTACCAGAATGCTTTGCTAGCATTCTAGTGCTGAAAATTTTAGCGCACCGGCAAAGCATTCTGGTCGTTGCAAATGGCTTCTTTTTAAGATCTAAAAGTACTTTAGATCTTACATTAATGCTCAATAAACATTTGTCTGTATAATTTTGTAAATAATTTGTTAATTACAGTTGTAGTGTTTTGACAATTTTTAAATATAAACTTTTTTTGTCAAGTCTTGTATTGACTGTGTATTGCTTTAAAATTACTTTAATCACGAGATGCAGTACATGTACTGTAATAAATGCAAGCAGTTTTATTGAAAGTGTACCTTGAAATATTGAATACTGGCTTGATTTGCATTTCAGTATTTGTGCTAAAGTTAAAAAACTGGAATAGAAAAGTTGAATAGCTTTTGAACTTGTAAATCAAGTAATCTGCTTATAAAGATGCATTAAACGTTATATAACTACGATAATTATTGCGATAATTACAACGATAATTACGATATTACTATGATTAATTTGTACGATAATTACTACGATTAATTACTACCTAAATAACGATATTTACTACGATATTTACTTTAATTACGATACTGACAAATTATAATATTTTGCTCACCTGGTCCAACAATTGGTAGTTATTTAGTAATCCCCGAGCCGGGCGACGGGCCGGAGGCCCGGGGCCCGGTGAGGGTGCTAATCTCGACACGCGAAAGAAATGGGAAAGAAATTCTGCGAGATGTTTATATGTATGTTTATATATATCCATCAAATCGCCAACTTTCGCGGCTCAAGCGAAACAAAATCTTTGTCAGAAAAATTGGTTTACAAATCGGACCGAGAAAGGAAAGCCAAGAAGAGATGTTGCAGTGGGATGAACCAAACAGTATTAAACATGACTAGAAACCATTGAAAAAGCATGAAAAATTGCGATAAAGATCGGAAAAGAGCCACCAAATGTGACTGAAAAAAAACAAAAAGATGTTTCTTCGTGTGTCTGTTCAAAGTCAGCAAAAGACTTATGCACTGGTATATGTTGGCCCGAGAGAAAACAGTGAATCGAAAGGAACATCATCACAAACAGCTTTTCACATTTTGAAGAGAATTGATTGCTTTTTGCCAAGAATCGAACGAAAAAAACACGGAAACCAAACGCCGTAGCCCGTATGGCAGTGTTTGCAGCATCTGAGAAGAGCCAAAAGAACATTTAACGGTAAGCAGTGATTCGTATTTAACTTACCAGCCGTTTCTTTAGCTGATTAGAGTCGGTATATATCCGAAACCTTTTCAGTATTAAATAAACTCAGTTAAAACAGCAAAAATCTTGTCAAATAATATACATTTTCCCAGGCGTTTTTTTCCATGGTTCGAGTAAAACTTTGCATTAAGTTATAGTTCTTCCCTGGTTAGTTTTCCCTCTGTTATACCTATAGTTTTCAGGCTGTTACCCACGTTTTTTTCTGTTCTGATATTTTTCTTTGAGGTTCAACATCATATTTGGAACATGAGGAATCATATTATTAAAACAGTTCAATAGGCATCTTGATATAAGCGTCTGTAATTATTGTTTGTTTTTGCTATCAGTTTCTGGTGCTATTAAGTTAGGTCGTGACACAAGTTTTTCTTCAGCCACTGCTTTATTATTTTGGAATAAAACATTGCTTTGGAAATTGGTCAATAATAGAAAAATTACATTCATAAAAGTGATAAAACAGGATGTAAAGGAGGCCAGGAGGGCAAGGGTGTTTATATTTGTATAAAAAATCAGATCAGGTGCTTATTTTAATCGGGGGGGGGGGGGGGGGAATTATGTATATTTAATGTGTTAAAAGCGGGCGAGGGGGTTGCGTTTATGTATTTCTAGTATATCTTATACGACATAAAATCAAAATATCTACACGCATATAAATTTACCTATTTCCACATAAATTAAAAAGTGAAAAACTACCCATTCACCGCTCCCCATTCACTGTTCGTTTGCATTGATACTCTCATGACTTTTTTTAAACTTTTTATCAAGTCAAAAGTACGTGTATAAAGCTTTACTCTCTCAGTTCCACTGGAACTCTTTTGTGTAGGCCAAATCTAAGTTAGTCTAATGCAGTCTAAGTCGGTCTAAGTCTGTCTAAGTCGGTCTAAGTCCGTCTAAGGCAGTCTAAGTCAGTCTAAGTCCGTCTAAGTCCGTCTAAGTCAGTCTAAGTCCGTCTAAGTCCGTCTAAGGCAGTCTAAGTCAGTCTAAGGCAGTCTAAGTCGATCTAAGTCGGTCTAAGTCGGACTAAGTCAGTCTAAGTCGGTCTAAGTCAGTCTAAGTCGGTCTATCGGTCTAAGTCGGACTAAGTCAGTCTATCGGTCTAAGTCGGACTAAGTCAGTCTAAGTCGGACTAAGTCAGTCTAAGTCGGTCTAAGGTAGTCTAAGTCAGTCTAAGTCGGTCTAAGTCGGACTAAGTCGGTCTAAGTCGGTCTAAGTCGGTCTAAGTCGGTCTAAGTCGGTCTAAGTCAGTCTAAGTCGGTCTAAGTAGGTTACCAGGGATTACTAGATTACCAGGGATTACTAGATTACCAGGGATTACAAGGTCAAGGATTACTAGATTACTAGGGATGTTGAGGATACTTAGGTACATATTAGATCAATAAATCTATATCGGTGAGCGTAACACGAAAGGTTAACCCTTATTCCCCCTTACTCCCTTATTCCCCCTTACTCCCTTATTCCCCCTTACTCTCTTATTCCCCCTTACTCCCTTATTCCCCTTATTCCACCTTACTCCCTTATTCCTCTCTCTCAAGAGAAAAAAGTGTGAAATTATAAATGATTGAGCAAATGAAGAAAATATAGTATCATTTATAGTACCATTTGCTCCTAGGAGTAAGGGAAAAAATCAAAAGTGCTATCCTACTTCAGGCATCACATGAAATATCTACTGTATTATGATTATGGTGTCCTGGTAGCTGTTTGAAGGATATGGTATGACTGTTATGGGTAATATTGCAAAGTATCGTCTTGAGCTATATACCATTTTTTAGAGCAGGCTTAGTTTCAAAGATCATTCATTGATAGTTTATCCAATTTTAAATAATAAGTGGAAACTATTTGAAGTGAGGTTTTCTTTTGGGTTTGTTTTTTTTGGGAGGGGGGGATAGGAACACATGCTTGCACAGTGCCTGGAATCCGAACCCTGGTGCTAATGTAATCTTTCTTTGTGTGTTTTCTTATACCTCAAATGGGCATTTGCCGTATTAAAAATTGCTGCACACATACAATCAGTGAAAGTGACATTACATGAATAATGAATTAATAGTTTGCAAGGCCAAGGCGCCGGAAACACCTGCATTGCAGGCTATATTGATCACAGGCTAATGTTGATCATGTGCCGAAGCGGAAAACAATTAAAATTGCAAACATTAAAATTCGACGTGGTCAATACTAGTAATTCAATTTTCGAAAGTCTGTTGAAATGGATGGCACTTCTCCCTTGCTTGACGATTCGCCCGAAACGAAGAAATTAATAAACAGAGTAGGTGGGGATGTCGATGAATTTGAAAAAGAACCACAATTGTACCGAAGGCGGTGGGTTATGCTGGCCATCCTTACCTTGCTCACGGCTGAAAACCTAACTCAATGGCTGTTCTACAGCGCTATTAGTAACATTGTGATGTATCATTACAACGTATCATCCTTTCTCGCTCAGTTACTCTCGCTCAACAATATCGCTGTCATTTTGATTTTTGGTCTACCTTCTATCTTTGTCGTAAACAAGACCGACTTGAAAGCGGGTTGTCTTATCAGTGGTGTCCTCAGTCTCATCGCTTTGTGGATCAAGTTCTTCGGCGCAGGTGAAAACGGCTTTCATCTAACGTTGTGTGGACAAATTATTGCTTCATTCGGTACATGTTTCGTCCTGCCCTTGCCAGCTCAACTCGCTTCGATGTGGTTCGGTATTTTCGAACGTTCGACTGCTACGTCCGTCGCTGCTAGCGGCCTGTCCTTTGGTATGGGATTCGCTTATTTATTCGCTGTACATTTTGTACCCGATTCGAAAAACCACAAAGCTATTGAGAACGGCATTCAACTGAGTGTCCTCGTTCAAGCCATGATATGTTCTATCACGGTTGTTGCGGCTGTTGCTGTTTTCGAAAAGAAGCCACCAGCACCGCCAAGTCCATCGCAAGCAGCCATTGCTCTCAATCCGCAGCCAAGGATGACCTATTTAGAATCCATACGGCTTTTATTTGGAAACCGTTCCTATATTTTCGCTGTGTTTACGTTTGGAATCATAACGGGCGTACTGTATTCATTTTTCAGTCTGCTGAGCGAAATTGTGCTGTCCAAGACCCCTGTGAAAGAAAACATAATGGGTTGGATGGGTATTCTGGGCTCTGTAATCGGAATCCCTGGTATGATTTTGGCTGGGTTTTGGCTAGATACAACCAAGTCTTTCAAAAAGTCATTTATAGCCTGTTCAGCATTAATTGCTGTGATTACTTTGAGTTTCACTTTTGCTATTATGTATAGTGCTCCAGTATGGGTTCTCTTCATACTGGTTGGCTGCTTTGGTTTCTTTGCATCAGCACTAACCACGATGGGATTTGTGCTTGGTGGTGAACTCACCTATCCTGTACCAGAAGTTTTATCGTCAGGAGTCTTGCTCACTGGTGGGCAGTTTTTTGGAGTTATTCTACTGGGTTTCACATCTTATGCAATAACTGCTATCAGTGTCAATTTTGTGAACTTTCTGCTGGCTGGGGCATGTTTCGTAGCCTTCTTATTCACCCCATTTGTAAAATCTGATTTCCGACGCCTTGCTGAAGATGTTACAAGCATAGTGTATTAAAATAAGGCAAAAAAATAAGTCTTCGGTTTCTAGTCTGAAGATATCTACAAAATTAACATACTGTTTTTCATTTTTTTTAATGAAAACTAAATGGTGGCTGAGAAGCCTTCAAAATGTCATGTTTTTTGTTGGCCAATGCTGAGCAGAAAATCTAGCATATGTAACACCACAACTAGTGAGCATCATTTTTGTCTTGTTTTTAACGAAGTACAGTATTCTATATTTCGATCTGTCTCATAAGTGGAAAGTTTAGGGACATTGTACCAATCGTGTTTTCACAAACTTGGGATTTTATGATTCAAATATCTCAGCGACAAAACTTTATGAAGATTTTAATGTATATATCTTCTGTCAAAATCTATTGCATTTCACCTTAAATTAATCAAGCAATGTGAAATCATTAGTGAATAAGGCTTGCTTGACACATCGCTTGGGGATTTCACATGTGTTGGATATTTGGAACCTTCTGAGATGATTTGTAATATATCTTCCTTTTCTAAAATT
Organism: Corallium rubrum; assembly: GCA_964035015.1. Lineage (NCBI taxonomy): Eukaryota > Metazoa > Cnidaria > Anthozoa > Scleralcyonacea > Coralliidae > Corallium > Corallium rubrum. The sequence goes on along the minus strand of OZ035999.1, from coordinate 5,491,997 downwards.
TCATCTTCATGGACTTTTTTGCTGCATGTGAAAGTTGACAGAAGTGACATCAAAGGAGGAATCTGTAAAGTGGTTTTTCTTTTGACAAATTCCTCTTCTGATGTCACTTCATAAAAAGTCACATCAAAAAAGTCCATGAAGATGAAATTTTAGGAAAGGAAGATATTACAAAATAATCTTCTCAGGTTCCAAATATCCTATAAAATATGTAAAATCCCCAACCATGATTATTATAGGCACTTTAAATTAAATTGATATGCAGGCCAACTAGAAACAGAAGACTTAATATTTTTGGCCTATAAGAATCTGCTACAAAATGCTACTGACATCCAAAAACTTTATTTTAAAATTTTAAGTTATTCTAGGAAATACTAACTAGGTCCTATATAAGAGAAAATGTCTACCTTTTTTATCTGACTAGGATTCATGGTCCTAATTAGAACAATTATCAATAGTCTTTAATAAGGCCAAAAAAAATATACCTGGGTTTCCAGTTTCATGCTGAAAAAAATTAGGTACAGTAGGTTGGGTTTTTTTTTTGATTTTTTTCGAACATTGCATGGATGAACAATAGGTACTTTTACCAAACCACAAAACCCATGTTGATTCAATGTAGTCTCATCTTTATAAATTTGATTATATATACTGCACATTAATTTACAGACATTTATAAGCTGTGTTTGCTATCCCAGAATGCAAACCAAGCTGCAACTCAGGCCCAGGCTTCTCAACATTTCAAAAAGATTAGGGTTGGCATTTTACTGGCCAAAAACTAGGTAGGGTTGGGAAACTGGAAACCCAGGTATTTATTTTTTCCTAATTGTATTAGTTTGCGAATAGCTTCCAGTACAAAGAGCTATTCTTTTATGATTGAAGCAACTCAGCTGTCTAGATTTTGGCTGTGGTCTAGCTTGTTTGTTTTTCTTTGGGCTGTTCAAATTCAAAATACTGATCATGTATTTTCTGCAGATCAATTTACTTTGGCCAGCCATGCATCTACTGTAAGATGTTTAGCTGTTTGCGTAAACTTTGGGTTGAGGTCAAAAAATTGAAAATTTGAGTCCAGGTCAACCCATAAAGAATGCTCTGGACAAGCAGTGTAAGTGGTAACTGTCAGGTACATTGTAAACTGTTAACTAAAAATAATAGACTGTTATATAAATAGCTGCTTCAATGTAATCAATGATTGAAATTTCCTTCCTTATAGTTAGCCAATACTGTACTTGGTACATTGTAGAAAACTCTGTGTTATTAGAAACTATTTATTTCCCTCATACTTATAATTGCTAAAGCTACATGTAAGTGCAGTAGGAATCTGTTCAATCAAATGTATTTAAATTTTAAATAATGATTAAAGTATAGGTGCTAATTTTAGGTAGTATTGTAATGTATAGTCAATATAATGATGGGACCACACCAGCTATTACCTGCCCAACCTGCCTATCAAAGTTGAAATGGTCAGAAAAATGTGGTCTCTGGTTGAAAAAGTCCTTTTTCCTGTTTTTATTTTCAGGAAGGCTTTTTTTTGAGGTTTAATGCTGGGGCCTATTGTTGAAAGGAAATTTGCATTTCAAAATAGAACAAGACACCTGCTTAGGTGTGTAATCGGGCTACTGGGATGAAGTTACTGTATTTCTGCTAAATTCCCTTTGATTCTGGCTTCATTCAGATCAATTGTTAAGACTGGATCTTTTTCACCTTCAGCATGTTCATCCAGTTCCTTTATTGTGTTATCATTCTGGCCGATGTTCATACTCATAATCAATGTGAACAAATGCACGCTCAACAAAGCTGAATGTTGTTAGTTTCTGTTGCAGTGGTTCACCAATGTCGTGTGCCTCCTGAAGGGTAATATCTGGTGGTAGAACAATATGGACCTCCACAATTAGGTTATTTCCAAAGTGATAAGCTCTCAAGGTGTCGATGTACTGAATCCTTGAATCAAAAGTACAACAAACCTTCAGCAATTTGGTCAGAAGTTCTGGAGTTGCAACATGACCACTGAGTGCTTTAACCTGCTGCCAACCAATACTAAACCATCCATGGGCTATGTACAGACTTATCAAAATTGCCCCTAAGGGGTCACCTGGCTTCCAAACTTTATCACCAATATATCCAAATCCCAAAGCAACTGTATTTGAAATAACATCATTTTTGTGGTCTTGTTGCAGTGCCTGAATTGATGGTGATTTGTGTCCGCGACAGTACAGATACAATAGTATCTTGATTACGATGGTACCGCAGATAATGAGGATCGTTGGTAGGGTTATATTTGAGTCTACAGAATCTTTGACTATAGACGTAACAGATTCGATAATGAGTTGGAGAGATGCTATGGCCATGATCACTGATAACACTGTGATTGCCAATGGCTCCAATCTGGTTTTCCCAACAGGATATTCATAAAAGTTTGTCATCTTTATTGACCTGTTTGTAAACCAAATGATCACCCCAGATACAAGATCTACAGCACTGTCCACCAGACTTGAAATGACGGACAGAGAACCTGAGAGATAAGCGGCTACAGCTTTGGCAATCAGTAACAGTATGTTACAAGCCAAGCTAATTTTAGCAGCTCTTGCAGCAAAGGCAGACACATCTTGGTCAGTTTCAGGACTACCAAATCCTTCATCTGTCTCTTTGTTAATCATATTTATCAGATCTTCCTGTTTCTTGTAGTATTTACGAACGTTCTTCGGGGAACTCGCATGCTTTTTCCATATTTTGGTTTTCTTATTCTTTATTTTTTCATGCGAGGGAACGATTTCTTCAAGGGTGACTACAGATTGAGCACTTGCGGATTGACTGACAATTATGTTGGCATTTCGACTGCCTTGATCTTCTGCTTCTTGTGACGGCGTTGTTAGGCTTTGCGATTCCATTTTTACTACTTCGAGACCTGAATCCAGATAATTTTAATACATCAAGAAGAAACTATTACGCTGTTTTTAACACCACGTACTGTGTGTGGTTTAATAAAACGTGACAGACGTCAGGCCATCCGCGCACCGAATTTCTGTGACTGTGATCCGGGCGCGGGAACGACGCGAATAGAGGCAAATAGAGAAAAGGCCAGAAAAGCATGAAAATTGAGTCACCCAGTTTTCCTCATGTTTCGAGCTTTTCTCTTGCCGTAATTAAGAAAAAAACACTTTACAATGAAAATTAGTTTTAGTATTTTTACCGTATAAAATTAGTGTGAGCCTTTTTAAAATTCTGTTTATATTACAAATAATATTTAACTGCGAAATATTCAATAAAAAGAACAAACATAACTAAAACATCCGCATCATTGTTTTCTTTTGCGTCTTTTGTTTACCAAAATTCCGACAAAACCGCAACGTTTCTACATTTCCGAGACACTTTCCAAAATACTTTCCAAAATATTATGGGCATGCCCCGTTACCCACCCCCCGGCCATGTTGTTGATGGTGTTTAATATCAGCCCTCCACCCTCCGGGTATATATATAAACTTGGAAAATGTTGCCGTATTTCAACTTATAGTTTTGTAAATCAGTAAAATAAACTTACTTTTGACAGTTCATCTCTCATGTTGTTTACCTTCTGACAATGACTTGAAACTACAGAACTATAAGTTAAAATACGGCTACATTTTCCAAGTTTATATATAAAATACAACAACTCTTTGTAACTCTTGTGGTTCTTCGGTTTTTTTGGTCAGCGGGGATTTTCAATGTGCATATTAATTTGTCATGTAATAATAATTTAAAAGTACCTTACAGTCACTCCTTGTCAGTCTTGCGATTGCGAAGTCGGTTTTTCCTCGAGAGTAATACATCATTTATACATGAAAATTCAATGCTGTAGCAGCTGTGAGTAATGGAGTGCCCTCAATGGATGCAAATAACAAAAAGTCGTCTTTTAGTGGTGAGTTTCTTGCCCTTTGAGTCCATTTATGTCATGAAATTGTGGTGAAGAATTTCAAATCTTTTAGTGTTGAGCATATTTACATTGTTTTTCATTAATGTTTAAATGGTCGAAAAGCTATACTTAAACAAGGTTTTGTTGTCTTTTTAGGAATGTGGTATCAGATATTTCTCTATGACTTAGGCACATCAGTTTTTATTCATTCCATTGTTGCTTTGCTGTCCTTCTGCTCATTAAGGAGACATAAGTATGGAAGATTTTTCCCCATTCTCGTGATTATTGTTGGGTTTTTATATCCCGTAACTGCTGGAGTTATATCAAGTAAGATTCAAGCATTGTAATTGATGTGTTGTGTGTATATATATTTTGTTTAACAAATAAAACATAAAGCTTTCTGCATAATTATATGATATGTATGTTCTAGGGATTTTTGGTGAAGGAAAATTCGAGTGTAGAAAATATACATTTTAAGACCAAACCGGGACCAGTTGCGAAAAATGCAACTGCACAGGCCTTCCGGCAGGAATTGAACCCACAACCTTGCGATTCTAGTGCAATGCTCTGACCACTGAGCCATGGAGGGTGTTGCTGAGAGTTTGATCATGAGTTCTGTATACATTAAGGTGGTAATGCCAGGAGAGAATTGGGTTTATTAGAAGTAATATTGAGCATTTCACTCGATTACATAGCATGTTCTAGGGCTTTTTGGTGAAGGAAAATTCGAGTGTAGAATATGATATAAAGATATATTTCAATGAGTCATTTGATCTGAACATGAAGGAAGTTGAGTAGAGATATGAGACAATAGTGGCATGCTGGCAGGGTCAGATTAGGGTTGTGTGAGACAGTGAGTATAAACAAAAAAATATTTTACATGGTGTTTCCACAAAACTTATTTATATTACATTATTGACATGAAAACTTTCCAAGAATTAATAACTAGATTATAAAACAAATAATAACTTTATATAAACTTCCTCCATAAAATTTTACAACCTGCACTTTCACAGTTTATTAGTTTCACTGTAATTTGCTGAAGCCTCACACTTTTTGGGGGGCCCTGCACCCTTTGGGGCCCATGCATGGTATATGCAGCTTTTGTGTATGGTTAATCCAGCACTACGTGCTGACATTTGGGGCCCATGCATGGTATATGCAGCTTTTGTATATGGTTAATCCAGCACTATGTGCTGACATTGGTCGTCAGATATTAACTGTGACAGCCTAGGTAGCCAGTTGTCAATTTGTCAAAGGGAGGACCCCCAGACAGCCTAAGTAGCAATGGGTTAAAACAGGTTGATTAACCTTATACCCATTCCTGCCTGAGTTGGCAAAAATCAGACCCTTTTCTTTTATTCTGTCTTGGCCTTAATAGACGACTTTCACGATCATGCGCAGTAGCAACAAATATTCAAATTTTCGTCGGAGATAAAAACAACTGTTTTAGCTGGAACGAGCATATTGAAAATAGTAGAAGTGCAAAGTTTGAAACGAATTGCTTAACAAATGGAAAAAGTTTCACAAGCGGAAAGTTGACCATTCCAACAGGGATTTATTAGTGATTTAATAGGGATTTTGGCTTGGCGGGTGGGAGTTGCACGCCAAGCCAAAATCCCTATTAAATCCCTAGTGGAGAGCAAAACTTCCGAAGAGCGTAGCTTTCGCACTATTTGTCCGATTTATTTTAAACTTTGCACTTTTACTATTTTTAATATGATCTTTCCAGCTAAAACAGTTGTTTTTACCTCCGATGAAAATTTGAAGTAAAGTTGCTACTGCGCATGAGCCTGAAAGTCGTCTATTGCAATGAATTTCCTTGTCTTGCCTGACTTGCCTCAGTGGAGGAGGCTAATTCTATCCATAGGTGTAGCAGCCCAATTCTGTTTGGGGGGGGGGGGGGAGCATAGAGATCATATAAATACTAGAGGGGGCATCCTATCTTAATTTCAGTCAACCGTGGGTAACCAATTGAACGCCGCCATCTTGGATTTTTTTGGAGGCAAACATTAGGTGCGTTGGTTGGCAAGGGACTGGGTCTAGTACATTTGCCAACCAATTGACTGAAATATCATAGGTAATGGTGGCCCCCATGTGGTTACCAAATTTTCCCGCCAATGCCCCCTCTAGTATTTATATGATCTCTATGGGGGGGAGGGGGTGTATTAAATATTGATTTTCAAATCATATTTTTCAGTCTTAGCTTATGAACAGTCTTAACAGAGCTTAACATACGAATTTTTCTGGAACATTTCACAGCAATACACTACATGTCAAAATTGCCTGAAATTCCTAGCAGAAAGTGCCTGAATTTTCCTTTTTCAAATATTTTGGGTGGGCAATTGCTCCCCCTGCCCCCACCTAATATGCCTATGATTTTATCTAATACCAAGTGAGTTAATTTTTACTTGTGTTTTGCCTCAGACACTGTTTAGGCAGCAAGCCCAGCTTCCTCCGCTTGGCTTGCTGAGATGTTTTTCCTCTTGACTAGAGGTGAGCCGATCATCGCCAAAACATCAGCAGAGCCGATTAATGGCTAGTTTTTCTCACAATCGGCCATCGGCCGATTGTCTTTCACCATCGGATGGGCTGTCTTGTGACTCTCGTCCTCGTATTTCTGCTCTCTTATCCTCGTTTATCATTGTTTGGCATTTTTGCTTTTGTCGAGTTATTGGTACAAAAATATTTTAAATAAAGGAAACAGTGCTGACTACTTGACTGTTTTCTGTTTGTTTCGTTGTGCTCAAAATATGAGAATTGGCTTGATGACTTCCTCTCATTGCAAAACTTGAGATGAATAAAACGATAAAACGGGAGCACTGAGCATCAGGTTAGCAAACATCAGTTTTGCCGATTAATCAGCCGATGGTGGGGAAATTTCGGCTCTCAACAATCAGTATTGGCAATCGACTTTTTTTTAACATCGGCTCACCTCTACTCTTGACAAGTAAAGTTGTGTGACATATTAGACAGAGTAAAAAGATAAAGTTGTCCCACAATAACAATATCTACTGCATGAAAGGGGGGAATTTCTTAGTCAACAGCAGTTTCTATTTTATGTTAGGTGCAGCTATTTCTCTTGTGTATCGAAGAGCAGGGATGTCAATGCCAAACTATGCTGCATTTCTTTGGGGTGGAGGTCAAGCATTTGTCTTATTCATTATTTCCTATACAAGGATTCTGGCAACTTTATAACATATAATTATCCTTGGCTAGTTCCTTTTGGAGTTTGCAAAGAAACAGATGAGTTTTGTAAAGGTACACTAATTTAATTATCCATGTTATAATGGATTTTAAAGCACAAATGACAGGTAAACATTTTAAACATTTACAATGTACTCAGTGAAATTATTTTTTGCAACAAGTCTAAATTGATGGTAAAAACAAAATGAGCCAAAACAATATTTTATTAATAATATGTAATACTGTATAATTTATACAGTGCTGTACAGTACAGTACAGGTAATATGTAATTGTAGTATATACCTTAAATGATACTATCTTAATAGTGAATTAAGATAATGATTTGGATGTGATCCTAATGGACCTTTTCACCAGTAGTGGCACCCACCTCACTGACCCACCTACCTCCCTGACCCACCCACCTCACTAATCCACCCACCTCACTGACCCACCTACCTCCCTGACCCACCCACCTCACTGACCCACCCACCTCACTGACCCACCCACCTCCCTGACCCACCCACCTGACCCACCCACCTCACTAATCCACCCACCTCACTAACCCGGTACCTCAATGACGGTGATTGCTCAGTGTGGAGACACAATGCAGTAAATTAATCTTTATAAATACTGTAGTTTATTGGCAACAATATCTAAATATGAATGTTGTAATATTGGTGAAAGTAATAATGCTTGGGTGTATAAGGATACATTTGGCATGAATCTATCTTTATACATCCGAGAATTGTTGCTTTTACCAATATCACAATGATATACACGTATTTAGACATTGTTGCCATTTATACCCTGGATAGACCACAATGCATCCCAAATTCAAGACAGTGGGTGGGTTAGTGAGGTGGGTGGGTTCAGTGAGGTGGGTGTGTCAGTGACGTGGTGGATTAGTGAAGCGGGTGGGTTAGTGGGGTGCGTGGGTTCAGTGAGGTGGGTCAGAGAGGTCAGGGAGGTGGGTCAGGGAGGTGGGTGGGGTCAGTGAGGTGGGTGAGTTAGTGAGGTGGGTGGGTTCATTGTTACACTGGATAGATCACAATGCATTTAATATGAATGTAAACAAGTCTAGAGTATCAAGATCATGTAAATATTTTGAAGTGATAATCAGCCTTCCTATTACAACTAAACCGGATGTTCGTTTCCCTGGAATATTGCAATTCGCAGGTTGCTCAAAAGTTCCATAAAATGTTGAATTTCACGTAATGTGATGTTCAAGTTTAACTTGATTATATTCACTTTGACTAGATCATCACATGTGCAGTTCGATGTTTGAAATGGGTCTTTGAGCAACCTGTGAATTGCAATATTGCAATCTTTCGGGAAACGAACACCCAGTTTGGCTGTAAATGGAAGTGATGTCACATGAAAGTAAAGAATTGGTGAAAAGGTCCATTCACATGGCACTGCAATAGTGGACTTGGAGTAGATCAGAGTTATTGTAGGAAATCAGGATAAAAATACTTACTTCTTTGGTTTTGAAATATGATATAACTGTGTTTCTCTGCATATGTAATTTAATGTCATATTTTTATTGCAAGAACATGTACAACCGTAGGTGCATAAATAGTTTGTATATTTACCAATATTTGGGTTAGATTAACTGTGTGAAAGAAATCGGACATACATGTACAGTATAATTATTACTATGAGAGTTTCTGAAGTCTTGTTTGTGATACAAGTTGTTTTTTTAATTGAAATATTACAACAAATTACAAATTTCTAGAGCTCAACTTGAGAATAATATTACTATATATTATTTTTATAAAGTTAGTAACATTTCGAAAATCTGCATTCTGATTGGCTGAAAACTGTGTAATTCTATATATATACGTCATCTTGAACAGTAAGTAGAATTTACGCTTTGATAACATACGAAAATTATTATTTTCGACCGGTTGCTTTTGAAAATTAATAAGTATAATATATTTTCCTACTGTTTCCATTGAGTTGTAGAAACACTTGTGGTGTTTAGGATAACTCGAAATAGCGCCTTTCGAATTCGAACTCGTGTAATATAGCGCCTTTCGAACTCGTGTCCCCACCATTCTCCACACGGTCACCACACGTGTCCGGTGTTTCCGAAAAAACAAAATGGCGGCAAAAACTTGTCAAAAGTACACACGGCAGAAAGGAGAGTTTTTCTAACATTTTGCCCAATGGAATACGAGAAAGCTGACGAAAAAGAAGCGTTGGGTTTGGAAAAGGCCAGGTGGATCCAATTTTAAGCTGCACGCGGTCATTTTGCTGGGAAATGATCTCGTGGTTTTTGCGGTTGCCGTCACTTTTTGACATTTCATGAATTGATCCAAAATGTATGAATAAACTTTCAGTTTTACCTCCCACTACCACCCACAAGAGCAATTAGTTTGAGAAAACTAAAGTATGGTCAAAAGCTACGGAGAAGACAAGAGCAAAGCTGGTTTATATGTCTTTTTACTCTTTTATGAAACATTTGACAACTTATCAGACTCATTGCAGAAAAGGTGAACGGCATCGAGTACAGCAGAAAGTTTTATAGAAATGGTGGTCTTGGATGGAGACTTCGTGTAAGTATCTAATAATTTAAATGAATTAAATCTAGTCATAAATTTAACAATTTCTCACTAGTGGTGCCGGCGAAATTTAGTGGGGTCCGGGGGCATACTTGCCCGGAAAATTTTTAAATCTCAAACTTTCCACAATGCCGTTTCCTTAATTTTCAGGAACAACTATAGTCATTCTTTAGGAAAATTCAATTCACTATCATCACAAATGACCTAAGTTTTGCAGAACAAAACATGGCAATGTTAAACACAGAAAAAATATCTTCAGTTTTGCTAATATACACTTAATGTCTGCTCCCGAGGGAAACAGTTATATAGTTTTGTTTTCCCGAGAGTCTTGATATTTCCTGAGAGTCTTGATATTTCCTGAGACGAAGTCGAGGGAAACATCGAGACTCGAGGGAAAACAAAACTGTTTCCCGAGGGAGCAGACATTAAGTGTTTTGTTATATAGCTTGAGTTTCGCTGAATAATTTCGACGTTTATCAAGGGAAAGTACACAAAAGACAAACGCAAAAAGACTTTACCAAAACATTTCACCTGGCTCCGTAATTTCACTTCAACCAAACGAATATAAGTCTCAGAACAAAAGAACAGCAATACATTTCTCCAGTTAATCTTCATACATGCTTTGCAGACCTATAAATATTTTTTTTTTCTCGTACCAAACAAGCTTTTGTTTATAGGATGCTGTGAAGAATTCAAAGTTCTAGTGGGCAACAATTGAAAACTTACTGACCGAGCAGGCAATAAGTTTTCAATTATTACCCGCTCGGTGGACATTGAAATTTAGCTAAGGTCATGTGACCACAAACCAACCAATGACAGTCATCGTTGCATCCAGTGAAAGTCTAGCTATGTAACAACAGTTATTCTCCCCCTTCCCCAACACATGCTTCTCATCAACTCAGAAACAGTCCTGGTGACGATTGGGGGTGGGGCCACACATCCCTTGTGCATTGGCACAACTGTTTCTAAATTCTCACATAATGTACAAATTATAACAAGTCTGCTTAAAGTGTATATGAAACGAAAATTAAGTTTGTCTTATTTGAAAGAACTCTTAAAATAATGGGGAATATCAATTTACAGCTTTTTCATATTTTACTTAGTTCTTGAGATATTTAGACTTATGTGATATTCAAATGAGATAACTCTTATGGTTCGTTTTTTTCTAATTAACATATTCGAAAATCGTGAATATTTTTAGGATTATTGAACAAAATCGCTTGAAACTTTGCATATTGCTAAAGTTCATGCAACGAAACATGAAAGACAAGTTACAAGTGATTTTGATCAATAATCTTAAAAATATTCATGATTTTCGAATATGTTAATTAGAAAAAAACGAACCATAAGAGTTATCTCATTTGAATATCACATTAGTCTAAATATCTCAAGAACTAAGTAAAATATGAAAAAGCTGTAAGTTGGTATTCCCCATTATTTTAAGAGTTCCTTGTTACAACTTTGTGCCAACTCAGCAACAGGTGTAAAAATCATACAGCTTGTTAATGGGATGTGTTTGCGACAAGCTTGCAGCAAGCCTGTTAACAAATTGTATTTTTATCAAGCCAAGCCATTGTTAGTAACAAGTTACTACTACCCACAACAGCAGGCTAAAAATCCTAAAGATAATAATTACATACAGTAAATATTGAAGGCTCATATATTTGAGTGTTTGCAGTATAAAGTTTACATGTAAGATTATCAGGTTGTATTACATAGCACAAGTTAATTTTGGTGAAATTGTGTGCTCTCATTGGCTGAGATGTGTCACATGCTGGTCATTATTTTCCTGTAATGGACTGGTCTGGATTGTGGGATTCACCAGTTACACTATACTGTATGTATGTAAGCAGAGGTTTCATTAATAGGTGGCTGGATTTTAAAATTTTGTTGTACGGTGAAGCACCTAGATTGCCACCTATATCTGTCATATTTTGGGCTAACACTAAAAAGCGATTACACGATACAGCGATACAATGATACAAAATCCAGGGGGATTACACATTTCTGTCAAGAAATCAGGGGGACTTACACTGGTAAAAAATGGGAATGGGTTGTAAATGCTGTAGCAAATGTCTTGAATCCTGACAGCCATCTAAATTGCACTCGCGCATTTTCAAATTACTAGCGTTGTATTAACCCCATGACTACCAGAGGTTTTGCCTTGAAACGTAGCCTGCTATGACAAATAATAATGAAACCTCTGTGGAAGGTATATTACTTATTTAAAAAGGCTGTATAATGAATTTGTTATTAACTTCAATCACGTGGTCCTTGCCGAAACATATCTACTGAAACCTCGCTTTTGAAGGCCTTGGTCTGATATTTTCTTGTAATGAATGACTGCACTGTGCTGCAATTGCAAAAGCAGACCTTAATAGTTTCCAAAGTGAGAAATAAATTAAATATTGTATTCATAATCTTACTCATAATTAGTCTGAGTTGTTGTTTTTTTGGTCCTCAGCATAACGTTTTAGATCAGACTTAACCAAAGTTACTAAAACAAAGGCCAAAAACGTCCCAGCAGTTAAAGCCCCACTAGAAATGATAACGTTATGTAACCTTGCATGAATAAGTGAAGTTGCAATTGCTAATAAAATTCCAAAGATCTGTGCTGAGATTAAAATCAATCCAGATGAGATGGTTTCGGGTACTGGGTAGGTTATTTCACCAACAAAGATAAGACCCATTGAAATGAATGAGGAAACAAGAAATCCAAATACAGCACAGATTATGAATAGTTCTGTGATGGAGTGTGGAAACCTGAGCTGTAATGTGTATGCCACACAAGTTACCACTGTCAATAATGATACCAATACTAAGGAGAACTTGTAAGTCTTGGTTTTGTCAAGCCATACCCCACTGATGAGCATACCTAAATTAAATAGTTTTAATAAATATGTGTATTAGTATAAATGAGCTAGTGCTGGGCTATTGCATTCTGCTTGGCAAAGCTACTTGTTGTCTATTGAATAAAAAAATTATGCAGTTTCTCTTTGAAAGTCCGAACTAGCCTGTTTGAAAGCGGGAGGGGAGTGTCACCTGAAGCAGCCTAAGTACGAACCTCTGATGATCTAATCAACCTACGCTTTCAGTTCACCGTACTCCGGGGATGACTCTCAGTTTGTGGCTGGCCCTAAAATATTTTTGCCTCTGGCCCTGGGAAGGTTAATCCAGCACTGTTAGTACTCTGTTAATTTTCTAGTTGGTTTATGCTAAAACAATTAGACAACTAGTCTATGAGCGATAGTCAACTTTATCACACTCTTGAATGATTTGAATGGTTACCATAAGTTTGAATGGTTAAATACCCCCTATTGAATGGTTTAACACGCCTTACTCAATGGTTACTGGTAATACACTCTTGAATGGTTATCACATTCTTGAATGATTAACACATTATTTTAAATGGCTAACACACTCTTTTGGACTTTTGAATAGTTAACATACTCTCTTGAATGGTTACACCACACCTTTTTGAATAGCTAACACATTCTTTTGAATGGTTAACACACTCTTTTGAATGGTTAACACACACTTTTGAATGGTTAACACACTCTTTTGAATGGTTAACACACTCTTTTGAATGGTTAACACACTCTTTTGAATGGTTAACACACTCTTTTGAATGGTTAACACATTGTTCACTTAATTAAAAAACAGCCCTGCCCCTGACTGATTTGTGAAATAGTTGTTTGTTTGTTTGTTTGTTTGTTTGTTTGTTTGTTTGTTTGTTTGTTTGTTTGTTTGTTTGTTTGTTTGTTTGTTTGTTTGTTTGTTTGTTTGTTTGTTTGTTTGTTTGTTTGTTTGTTTGTTTGTTTGTTTGTTTGTTTGTTTGTTTGTTTGTTTGTTTGTTTGTTTGTTTGTTTGTTTGTTTGTTTGTTTGTTTTAGTTTTTATGTTTTGTTTTTTTGTTGTTTTTTTCACAAATACTGAGAAAAATTGTATATGCTTAGTTTAATTTGAATGAGAAAGGAGTGCAGCTATTATATGGGAATTTTTCCCCTGCAGCAATCTGGCCATCCAGATCATTCCGTTATGCTGTTATGTAAATAATATTATGTTATTAGTGTGTATGGATTGGCAAAGTGATATTAAACATTAAACATTATTTATACCTGGTACACCAAATATGGCAGCGATCGCACCAAGCATACCAATACTGTAGTCTTGACCGTGAAAAATCTTGGGCAGAGACTCTTGAGCAACTAACCAGATAGCAAACATCGATCCATAAATGATTCCATAACTGATAAGGAATAGACAATAGGATAGATTATGTAGTAAGGTGTTGAGAGATTCTTTGTAGGTCAACTGCAAGTCATACACATCGAGCATGTCTTGAGATTTACTTGGAGGAATGGGTGGTTCATTTTGGAAAAAACTGTAAATGGCTACGGTTAGGATCACGGACATTGCTCCTTGAACGATGTGACCTTGCTCCAAACCCGATCCAACAGCACTAAGATCAGTGTTGCCGGCAATCAGTACAGTTGAGAGAAAACAACCGAAGGAAATACCGAAGAAATGACCACTGGCAATGATGGACGTAGCCGTGGATCGTTCATTCGAGCTAAACCACACCGCTGCGACTTCAGCCGGCATCGATAAGATAAAACAAGTAGCGATGGAAGATATTATCTGCCCAGTCAACGTAAAACTGTACCCAATTCTATTCGGACCGTAGCAAGCAAAATATTTTATCAAAGCAGCGATAGTGTTAAGACAACCGTTGAGCAAGCAACCGGTTCGCAGACTTGTTCTCTGGACCAACCATACACAGGGAACGATGAAGATAACGGTGACGATCATACAGCTAATTGAAAGATACTCAACAGCTATTATAGGCACGCCAAAATAACCTTGAATTGTTTTAGTAACAGCGCTATAAAATATCCACTGTGTAATACTGTTCACGGTTAGCAGACCAAGAAGAGCTAACATTAACCATCTTCTCTTGAATAGTACCGGTTCTTGTTTTTTCGCACTGATATTCTTATCTTCATCTTCGAAATTCCTGCTCAACAACGGAGAGTCGTCCGCCATAATTTTGTCTTCATGTGTGTGGGATCGTAATAAACACCGACGTCTTTACAGGTCAATTATCGTACAATTACCATAATCATTCATGTGTGAAGTACTGTTCAGTAAGAAACGAGCAGGATTGTTTTATCAGATATAAAGACACGAGGCGAAGCCGAGTGTTTTTACTGATAAAACACGAACTGCGAGTTTATTGAACGGCTTCAAAAACGAACTTGGTAAGTTTATTGGCGTAGTAAGTTTGAAAAATAGCCTTGTCTAAGCCGAGAAAATCAAAGCTAAAGTTTATGGAAATCAGGAGGGATCTTGATCTTTACACATATAAAGACACGCGATACGGTCATGATTTTCTTTTGTGTTTTCCTCATGAATTATTAGGGTAATTGCTTGATTGTCTGGTGTTGTGATTGTGAATATTTTTGTTAAGTTTGAATATATTATCAAAACTTTCTGGTAATTGATTACAATTAAATTTGTACATAAGATTAGCAATTTCTAATGAATTTATTTGATGATTTATTTTTTATTTTAATGATTAGAATATAGTCTTGTTTCTCATAAAGAAAGGACCTCATCCATAAGGCATTATATATTATCAGTTGTATAAGACCAGCAATAAACAGCTTTTTTTCTTAAGATGGTGCTGGGTTTTAACGTATTGGAATAGAGCAAAAAAAGTTAGTTAATAAGTTATTTTGCCGTTTTTGATAAACTTTAATAATTTCTGACTGGAGATGTAAGCCTTTAAACATGCCAATTTCGGCTTTTCGCCAAAAATTTCCGTCGTTCATTTTAACTCCTTGGGGGCCTGGGACTGAACGAGTCAATCCAAAACAACTACGTTTCGGCTTATTGATTCACAAAAACACATATATTTGACTGAAAAATCGAAATGTCGAGCTGTCACCCGTTTTCCAGTACGCACGAGAGTTCCAACTAAAGCTGGATTTCCATTCAGTGCATTTTGTCGCGCGATCGACTTTTCTCGATCGCTTTCTTTTGAAATGTGTGTATTCAACCAAAGCTAATGAAATGCGTTCCGCTTGACAACCCACAATTCAAAAGAAAGCGATCGAGAAAAGTCGATCGCGCGACAAAATGCACTGAATGGAAATCCGAGCTATCATTTCCTCAAATTATGAAGCTTAACCAACTACTAAAACCCAGGGGCGCCGGAAGCTAGTTACGGCGGCGGGGGCAGCCATATATAAAGGGCACTTTTTCTCAGCATTAATTTTTGCATGTGGTAATTAATATTCGCCAATTTTGCTGTATAGCATAAAATAACCAAAAGCCATTATATAATTAATTGCAATGTATTGAAAAAGTAAATGCAACGACTGATTTGTACATATTGATGCTACATTCCTATTTACATTTAAGAAAACGTGACATCATAAGTTGTATTATACATAACATGCACGTAACAGACGTTCGGTGGACGTTCATCAAGCTCAATTACTCAAAAAAATTTGAGCCCCAGACAGGGTTCGAACCTGCAACCTTCTAATGACCGGTTAATGATGTTAACCATGCAGATAATGTCAGCCAAGGTAAAACATGACATCCTTAACGAAATCACAAAACACCCACCAAGTTAAAAAGGTCTGAGCAGAATTACGACAGAAGTAACCCAAGGTAAAATTAGTTTGCTGCCTCCCCGTGGTCTGAAGCAATAAACTAGCTTGTAAGACATTTTCCATGTTAATACAACAGTAATCTAATACGATAATACGAATGGTACTTTCTGTAGAAAACATTCCTCGTACGAAAAAGGGCAATTGTTGCCCCCGTGCTGCCCCCGCACCGTGAGGGCCGGGGGGGCAGCTGCCCCCGCTGCCCCCGTGGCTCCGGCGCCCCTGCTAAAACCACCATCTGATTAGACAACCTTTTTAAACGAAACGTCACCCCCATACCCCCCCGGAAACCCTAAACCTAATCACACACCCCGGAAACCCTAAACCTAACCACAACCCCCCGGAAAAATGTCCCACCTCTCATACCCCGACCACAACACCCCTATAGAGTTTTTACCTTTATGTGTTCAAGTTTAACATCCCGCTTGTGGGATGGTTTCATTGGATGGTTAAGCTTCATAATTTGAAACCGATGATACCTCGAAATCCAGCTTAAGACAACAGTCGGCTTAGGTTCCTGAGTCCCAGGCCCCCAAGGTGTTAAAATGAACGATGGAAATTTTTGAGAATTGGCATTTTCAGAAGCCAATATGTCAGGAACTATTTGACTAAATCAAAAACGGCAAAATAACTTATTAACTGATTTTTTCTGCTCTATTTAAATACGTTAAAACCCCACAAGAGATGTAACCACGCGGGTTCACGCCCGGTGTGTTGGTGATTCATAAAGCACTTTAAATCTACTCTCATCTTACCCTTATCTCACTCTCATCTCACTTTCATCTCACTTTCATCTTACTCTCATCTTACTCTCATCTCACTCTCATCTTACTTTCGTCTCACTCTCATCTCACTTTCATCTCACTTTCATCTTACTTTCATCTCACTCTCATCTCACTTTCATCTCACTCTCTTCTCACTTTCATCTCACTCTCATCTCACTTTCATCTCACTCTCATCTCACTTTCATCTCACTCTCATCTCACTTTCATCTCACTCTCATCTCACTTTCATCTTACTCTCATCTTACTCTCATCTCACTCTCATCTCACTCTCATCTTACTCTCATCTCACTCTCATCTTACTCTCATCTCACTCTCATCTTACTCTCATCTTACTCTCATCTTACTCTCATCTCACTCTCATCTTACTCTCATCTCACTCTCATCTTACTCTCATCTTACTCTCATCTTACTCTCATCTCACTCTCATCTTACTCTCATCTTACTCTCATCTCACTCTCATCTTACTCTCATCTCACTCTCATCTCCCTCTCATCTTACTTTCATCTCACTCTCATCTTACTTTCATCTCCCTCTCATCTCATCTCACTCTTCTCATCTAGCTCACTCATCTCAGTCTTACCTCAGCTCAGCCAAGTCATCCGACCCACTGCGGTGACCTTACGCCACTCGCTCGACCACTCACCTCATCTCAAATCATTGATAATTTACCAGCAAAAAAAACAACAACAAAAGAAATCAGTAATTACTGAGACTGACTTTGGTGCATGTAGAAAACCCCCCGGCTGATTCAATATTCTAGTTGCTCATTCTGCATAATTATATATATTGTTCGTATATATGAATTATGAAAATGTCTTTTTTGTCGTTAAGTTTGATGTAAGAGGTATATAATAGAAAGGTTCGGAAGCTAATCTAACTATTAATGAAATAATTAAAGCCAATATTACGTTTTGCTTAAGGTATTCGGACCTATTGATTAAATTTTACAAAAGTTAACTATAGCGTCGCTAAGGAAAGTTGGAACAGAGATAAACATGCACTCATAATCGGCTTTACTCACCTTTGCCTACAATCAATGACAAAATTGTTGTAACAAGGGCAGCGTTAACATTAGCCCCGGGGGGGCTAAGGGGCTGCAGCCCCCCCCCCCATATTTTATCTTGCTGATATTAGCCCCCCCCCCCAATATTTTGCCAACTACCTATGCGCTGTGCGTACTGGGTTCTACTGCAGCCCAGGTCCCTCGCGTCCCTGCCTGGTGATGCCTGCAGAGAAATAGATTTCGGTCATATGACGAATTTGCTGTTCTGTACGAAAGAAATTCATATTTTTATGGTGTTAGGAGGATTTATTTTTTATTTTTATAAATTATTACCAACGATCTCTTTAACTCATTTAATCTCAAACCGTAGAACCCCCATGCTATGTGACCATTTTTCTGAAGCTGAAAACTAGTCGTGGACCCCCTAGGCGGATTTGTGACAAAGCCGCGAATGCGCATTACACAAACTCAAGTAGCCCCCCCCCCCCCAAAGTAACACTGCTTCCTACGCCCCTGCATCTTTTTACCTCACAGCCAGCATACGTTTACCCCTCGTCCCCCTTAACAGGGACAGTTGTATTGTGTGGCACGAGTGCGGGTCAACTCAAACAAAACGAGTAGAAAAACTGCAGAACCGTGCCATCAGAATTATCCTCCATCAAGGAAGACAAAAATGTACGCAGGAAATGCGTAATGAGTTGAAGTGTTAAAATTCTACATAATTTGGACTGCCCTGATCAATTAAGAGATATTTTTAAACGACAAAACCTTATTAGATCTTCCAAAGGTAAAAAGTGCAATAGGGCAATCCATGTTCAAGCATGCAGCTGCAAAGGATTGGAACTCTTTGCCTTCGGAATTCAGAGAACTTACGTCTATCTCTAGTTTTAAACATAGCATTTTCATACACCTATTATAGGAGCTGACTATAATACTCACATTTGTAGTTTATAAATTTCCTATAACTGGTATTTTTATTAATTTTGTTCACTTTGTATTAATGATTAGTTATTATCTATAATTAAGCACTGTTCTCCTGTTAATACCAGGATTTATGCTGATAGGATCTTCAACAGTTTAAATAAAGATTTTATTATTATTATTATTATTATTAATAAAGTTGTACCACTACAAAACGTTAGCAATTTGTTCTCGATGGCTTCTCATAACATTTTCGTTTATGGAAAACCAACATTGTTTAGGGGTAGGGGGGAACGTAATGATATTGGGAAATTGCATGTTTTGTTGACGCTGTTACAACTAATTTTGTCAATGATTGTAGTCACCGCGTTCTCTGGTTTTCCTCTCTCTACAACACCATAGCGGTTTCCCCAGTCAATCAGACTATTGGTGAGGGTCATTGACATTGGTATTTATCAGTAGCCAAATACTGACCTATTGCTGACATCTCCATGACTCGTATTAAAACAAAATTTTAAATTTCATAGGTTTCGTACATGTCTTGCGTTCGTGATAATGAAGTATAATTTATGGTTTATCGTGCTCCATCGACTTCTAACACGTGGGAAGTTGGGAGAGCACGAAAAAAGCGCAATAGCTTCTGAATCAGGTGATAGCCGAGGACAAGTCTTGATTTTTAAGAAAATGGAAATTGTGGGTAAAAGTAAAATAAAATTCACGTTTTATATGTCATGAACGATCTATACAAATAGAGCAACCTTGATTGGCTGATAATAGAAAGTCGGCTATTCTGATTGGTTTTTGGGACTTTGTGAAGGTAAAGTGCTCCGCTAACTAACATAAGAGTCTAACGCCTGTATTCTAAGACCCCGTTTACACGATACCGGTACAATTTGAAAACGGAACAAAATCATGCCGGTATGCAAATACAGCATATAACATTTCATGTTATTTTTGTGCCGGTATCGTGTAAAGGCCTAAACGGCATGATTTTGTTCCGTTTTCAAATTGTACCAGCATCGTGTAAACGGGGTCTAAAAGCTCACACTCAATGAGTAGCCCCTCACACTCAACAAGTGCATCTCAACACTCAATATTGAGTCTCCACCGCACCCTCACTGAGTATGAGACCACACTCACTACCATTCAATCAAATGGTTAGAGAGTGAGTGTATAGGCTCAACTCAGTGATGGTGAGTGGAGACTCATTATTGAGTGAGTGTGAGCTTTTAGAATACAGGCGTTGGAATGTTAAAAAAGAAGAGTACTGCGTAGGCAGGGTCTTATCCAAGCACTTGAGCCAGGTGATCTGAAAACACGGAAAAGGACTGGGACTAGTTGTCAAATAGAAATCCATTTTTCGAATTAAACTATTTAATATCTCGTGAAATATACTTTATTTTGTTCCCAAATTTAGCATAGACTTATCATTTTCAACACTGAACATAAATACAAAGTTTCAACCAGTTTGATAAAGGAAAATGAAAGAAATAAGTTATTCAATACAGCAAAATGGATTTCTATTAGGTTGCTAGTTCCAGGCCTTTCCCTCACGGTCAGATCACCTGGAGGTTAGGTCCGTTTTTTTTGGACAGATTGAGTTTTTTATATCTAAAATTCGTTAGTAGGGGATGGGGGTGGCTGCCAGGGAGTGGTCTGAGAGCATGTCTCAGGTGTGTTTGCCTTTGTCCATGAGCAGTAAAAAGTTCGACTGTTTGTCTAAGTTGGCCGATTATTAATGGCAGTTTCTTATTCCCTTAAATAACTGCCAAAATATTATATTATAATTATAAAATGTTCTTCATAAATCGTTAAAAGTAACAAAATAAGACAATCACTCTTCCAAATAAGTAGACTGACATAGTGCTGACCCTAACCCCACAGTATCCATTACAACAAACACATGCCTAAACCTAACCAAAACCATCTAATTGACGTGAAACTGTTGTGAAGTTGCTAAGGACGCTGCGATCCTTTGGTACTGTTCAGTCATACTTAAAGATGAAGTGTAATTAAAACGGTATTAATAACAACAGATTAATACTTGGAAAAAGTCAAGATTTGAAAGTCAAAGAAATGTCGTTTAATTGTATCGTACATACACAAATGATTTATTCGTAATTCAAGATTGAGTATTGACAATCAATCCCAGATTGAGTTTCTAGGTCCGGTAACCGGACCTAAAAAAGTGCTTGGATAAAACCCTGGTAGGCAGTGCTCAGTAGGGTAAATCAAAGTGAAAAAGCGAGATTAGTTTTGATAACGAAATACTGAGGAATCGAGATGAGCCCAGTGATGAAAGGACTCCGCATGAAACGTCAAAACTAATCGGCTCGGCAGTTTACTACCTTTTCACTTTGATTTAACATAAGTCTTAACCAATCAGAGAGTTTGTTTTACTATATAAATATGGCCACGCATTTACATATCAAATTATGGCAAGGACATTTTTGCGTGGACAAATTAATGTAAACGCATTTCCTAAACTCTTTGTGCCGAACGTTCTTGTAGGTGATCAAAGTCGTCTGGGGGTTGTAAAGACTGAAAACGTTTCACATTGAAAGAAAGAAGTTAAACCTTGGGATTGACAACAAGCTTGAACAAGTGAAGACTATTAAGACTATTACTGACAGTAAGTTTTCAGTTTTGTTTCTACTATTAAGACTATATTACTGATAGTAAGTTTTGTTTCTAGTCAGTCAGTCAGTCAGTCAGTCAGTCAGTCAGTCAGTCAGTCAGTCAGTCAGTCAGTCAGTCAGTCAGTCAGTCAGTCAGTCAGTCAGTCAGTCAGTCAGTCAGTCAGTCAGTCAGTCAGTCAGTCAGTCAGTCAGTCAGTCAGTCAGTCAGTCAGTCAGTCAGTCAGTCAGTCAGTCAGTCAGTCAGTCAGTCAGTCAGTCAGTCAGTCAGTCAGTCAGTCAGTCAGTCAGTCAGTCAGTCAGTCAGTCAGTCAGTCAGTCAGTCAGTCAGTCAGTCAGTCAGTCAGTCAGTCAGTCAGTCAGTCAGTCAGTCAGTCAGTCAGTCAGTCAGTCAGTCAGTCAGTCAGTCAGTCAGTCAGTCAGTCAGTCAGTCAGTCAGTCAGTCAGTCAGTCAGTCAGTCAGTCAGTCAGTCAGTCAGTCAGTCAGTCAGTCAGTCAGTCAGTCAGTCAGTCAGTCAGTCAGTCAGTCAGTTTTAGCATTGTATGTTAATCTGTCAGTTTCTTGTGCCATCAATTTAAATTTATTAACACCAATAAGGGAGGCTATAAATATGACAGAATAGTTAATTATAACAGGGACCATGCAGTGGGGGGACAGTGAAATTTCTTTCTTCCATGGTCCTGACGAAGCGGGTTATCGCGTTTTTGACAATGAATTGTTTTTGGAAATAATTGTGATTCCGTGACCTTGACACAATTAAATATTTCTCACAAAGTTGTTCCAAGATTGTTGCCTGAACAATGCAGTCCTGCTTGGAGAACATTGTTTTTATGCATGGGCAATATTGTTAGACCAACAATATTGTTCATCGTTGTTTCAACGACATTGTTCAGCAATGATCAAAGTTGTTCTTGGTGGCTATTTCAGGCCGTGTTCTGGCTGGCTGTAAATAAACCGTAACCATGAATACGATGCATGCGTTTTTACGTGGGTATTGACGGTTTAGAATGCCAAGTATTTTAATGTTTTCTATTTTTAAATAATAATTGTTGATACTAAAGAACTTATGTTCTTTACATTATGATTTATATCATAATGTATAAAATAAGTACAAAAAAACCCTTGTAACATTTACGTGTAATAAGAAAACTAAAAATAGCCCGCCGTGTTGCTATAAGTCATAACTCAACTAGAAACATTGCTAACCTAAAGTTTGTATTGGCGCCACTTGGCGGGTTTCGCCTTGAGTGAATTATTATTAGCAGACAGGGGCGTACTATGGGGGCGTGGGAAGCATGCCGAATGTCCGACGAGGAATTTCCGAACGTTTCCGAGTATTTCCAAATGGCATGTCATAAAAAGCTTGTGAGTTTTCAATCTCCTAACCGTTTAGCTGTCTTAAAAAAGAGTTGTGTTTTCGAGCAAAAACGTATATACCTCAGGATGGAGAGGGGGAGGGGGTGCTGGGTGTTTCAAGCTGTGTGTCATCAAATATTTCAAGGTAGTGACCTTGTCAACACTTTGGGCTAATCCCTGTAGGTTAACATTCCGATAACGTCCCACCTTAACAAAATATGGGCTAACACTAAAAAGCGATACAGCGATACGGCGATACACAACGATACAAAATCCGGGGGGATTACACATTTCAATGAAAAAGTCAGGGGGACTCCCACTGGTAAAAAATTGAAGCCGGGGGTATGGGTTGTAAATGTTGTAGCGAATGCCTTGAATCCTGACAGCCATCTTTTATTGCGCTCGCGCATTTTCATTAGCTATACTGCTTAAAGTGCCTATGAAGCGAAAATTATTATTGTCTTAAATGAAAGAACTCTCAAAACGACAAAGTAACATCTTTTGCAGATCTTCGTTTCCGTGCCTCGTTGAGATATTTCATTTTTTTTTATATGCAAATTAAACACTTTGACGTCACACGTGTGTAATGAGTTATCAGAGAAGGTTCGGTATCTTTGCTGTTATCAAACGAAATCAATTAAAAATCTGTATGTCTAATGCTCACAGGATCGGCTTTAAAGTGATTTCGTTTAATAATAGCAAAGATATAGAACTTTCTCTTGTAGTTTTAAGACAACGCTAGTAATTTGAAAATGCGCGAGAGCAATTTAGATGGCTGTCAGGATTCAAGACATTTGCTACAACATTTACAACCCATTCCCCCCCGGCTTAAATTTTTCACCCGTGTAAGTCCCCCTGATCTTTTGACAGATTTTTTATCGCTGTATCGTGTAAGCCCAAAATATGACAGATATAGGTGGCAATCTAGGCGCTTCACCTTACCACAAAATTTTAAATAATCTTTAAATATATATATATATATATATAAATTTCTGAGACTTTGGACAGTTTACATGTAGATACATTTCATTGTGGGTTTTTAAGTTGGAGCGATAAGACGGGCCAACTCTTCTAGTAGGGTCGCCTTGGTTCTGCGTGTCCTTTACTATATTTTCGTTTACATGTTAGTGTTGGCGCAATTTGGTTGATATCTTCAAAAGATTTCACAAGGCCTGGTGTATAAGAACAGGAAGGGCAACAACATTGCCAAAATCATTAAGATATTTTGTTCGGTACGCGTTTTTTCCCTTCAATGATCCTAGGATAACCCTCCCTCTCATGTAAAACAAACCTTAAAATAAACAGGGTAACCCTTCTAAGAGGGTAACGCTTCTAGAAGGGTTACCCTACCTCCATGTAAACAGAGCCTAACAACCGTGAACAACTTGTGCGTTTTTACGCGTGTAGGCGTTGCTAGTTTTTTGAAATAGTCAACAGATTTTATTCATCGATTAAAACAGAGTTAAAAAGATTAAATAATATACAATGTCGTTAAAAGATAGATAAGAAAAGGATATCGATTAGAGGATAATAAATGTTTAAAGTACCTTAGTAATTAAGTATTAATACTATTTACATAAAAAGGGAATCTGAGGCCTCTCAAGCATACCAAGGATGATTTTAAAAGACAAAAAGATATTTTCGTTCTCAAAAGAATTTGGACAGTTTATATACATTTCATTGTGGGTTTTTAAGTAAGAGTAGTAAGGAATTTTCTTTATCCACGTAGGCGTTGCTAGTTTTTTTATAGTCAACAGATTTTATTCATCGATTAAAATAGAGTTAAAAAGATTAAATAATATATAATGTCGTTAAAAAATAAATAAAAGGATATCGATTAGAGAATAAATGTTTAAAGTACCTAGTAATTAAGTATTAATACTATTTACATAAAAAGGGAATCTGGTGCCTCCCAAGCATACCAAGGATGATTTTAAAAGACAAAAAGATATTTTCGTTCTCAAATTAAATTAGACATAATCGTCGAGTACGCTTTGTCATATTTTGCTAGTTTTTTAAAATAGATTTATTGACCAAGAAAAAATAATTATATATCTAATGTTCGTGTACAGTGTTAGTGTATATATACATTTCTAGGAAGCGAAGGCGAATAATCATGGAATAATTTAATCGTATATCACAATTTTTTAGTTTGGAGGGATTTTATTTTTATTGTACTTTAGGGGGGAAATTTGTTGAAAAAAGTAGACATTGCTGCAACAATGTCGTTAAAAAATAAATAAAAGGATATCTGAGGCTAAGCTGAGAATAAATGTTTAAAGTACCTTAGTAATTAAGTATTAATACTTTACAACCATGCAAGAATGCAAATATACAGTAAATAAAGAATGCAATACTTGAACAAGATTGAAGGAATGATCAACAGGACACGAGTCCCATGTGAAGACCAACCCAACAAAAAAATTACATAATAAACGTTAAGTAAACACACGATAAAAAAAGCCAAAACAACTAATACATAAAGATTTAAGAACAACAACTTGGATTGAAAGAACGACATTTAGAACAGAAACTTTTCTAGGTGCGCAGTCTGTTAACATCGAAATTGGAGTCTAACTTAGAAGAGTAGTGAATATAAAGTTCATGTTTAAAAATGGAAACAGAAGTATTATCGCGAACTATCGGAGAGAGATCAGTGTTCCAGAGAAAGACAATTCTGTTGAGAAACGAATTTCTAAAAAGAGAAGTCCTACAAGGATTGGCTTGAAGCAAGTTGTTTTGACTTGAACGAGTGCGAGACGAGCGGATAGAAGAAAAAGTACCAAAACGGGAGATATCTAGATCGTAGAGACCTTGTTTATACTTAAAAAAGAAGAGAAGATCCTTAATTGCAAGCCAATATGATATAGGTAATAAGTTAAGCTTCTTTAGACGGTCAGTGTAAGACGATTCATAATCTTGGAGTATGAATTGCTTCCTCAGCTCAGAAGCCTCAGCGAAACCCCTGCGGAGGAGAGAGGCAACATGTTGTTTCAATTAACTTGCAACAACGAAATTTTGTTGAGGACTTGCAACGCAAGAATGTTAATGCAGCTGAATTTGTTGCTCGTATTACTTCACCCCTTAACTTCTTCTATATTGTGCTAGGGAAATATACTTGCTACCTAGCAACACAACAGTCATTAATAATTTTTATTATATGGCAGGGATTACTTCCGGTAAAATCACGCGCTGTGATTGGTTGCTGACGGGGCAAGATTTCTCCGTAATGCCCACGGGCGTTATGAAAATTGTTAATGCCCTACGATTGGAAACAAACAAAAAATTCTAATAAGAAACTTTTATTGCCGAAAAACGGCGAAAATAGATTAAATACATGACGATGAACATTATAAAAGTAAATTCAAGTATCCAGACGAGAAAGAAACAACAGAAAATAACGCTAGTTCGGTGTTTTGACGAAGGTAAAGGAAGCGAAGACCAAGAATACAAGATTGATTTTGAAATAAAAAGTGCCACATATTAAACTACTTAATAACCTCGACCGTTCGGTCTTTACGGTAAAATATTAAACCTCGGTCTTGAGCGTATTAACCTCGCTATCGCTCGGTCAATACAGCAAGACCTCGGTTTAATATGTTACCGTAAAGACATCATTCTCGGTTATTAAGTAGTTATTTATAATTGTTTTATTATAGGTTCGTGGTTGTATCACACATCATTGTTTCATCCCGTTTGAAAAAGCAACTAGATTTTAACAAGGTAACGAATGAATTAATAAATTATCAAATTCATTAAAAATTCATGAAGAAAATTCAAAAGAAGTGAATATTTAACCAATATCTGGAAATCGCATACAGATTCGCCCTGATTTACATAAACTTTTTCCTCAGTTCAGTATTAAGCTAAAATCACTCCAACTTGAAAAATAGTTTGAAAACATGGCTATTTAGATGCGTCCATTTGATATTAAAGTACGATAATGCAGCTCGCCTCGTTAATCAGATACAGATCGCTGCTCATGCTTTATCTATTACATAAACGAGCGAGCGAGCGAATAAGAAAGCAATTGGTATTGGTGTTTATAAAATAACATGTATACTACGCGAGCCCTGATTGGTCAATTGCCATGTTTGGATCAGAGTATCCAAAATGTTTGGATCAGAGTACCCAAACACTGAAAATTCCCGCCAAAACGATTTTTTGAAAATGTCGGACAGTATATCGTATTCACTTGTGATTATTTTATAAGAGAAATACCAAATGTTTTTTTTCCCGTGTTTGGAGACTCTTATCCAAACACTTGGGAAATTGCTCGACTTTCGAAAAGCTAAAAACACTCGCCTACGGCTCGTGTTTTGTTACGCTTTTCTCCAGTCTCGCAATTTCCCGCGTGTTTGGATCAGAGTATCCAAACACGGAAAACCATTGGCTAGTTCTTTAAACATATTTGCGTCTTATTCACGCTCTGATTGGTCAATTATCGTACTTATATTAAACTATGCAAACACTAAAGTGACGTCACGGCACATTTCTTTGTCTTGGCCGGGTTCACATAAACTTTCGAATACTCTAACTCACTCTTCAGTTTTTGCATCAGGCTATGAAAACACGGGTGGCCTTTTCTTGAATATGAACTGGTTGCATCTGAGGCCATAGTGATACCGACTTAATTGGAAAAGTAGGACACTGTGGCCCAGAGTTAGACTGCAACGTCTGCCATTTGATTTTAATTTTGTGGCCAAGTTGTTCGCATTTGTGATAGTAAAAGACGATATTTCGGAAGAGCTAAAGCTGTAATTTACTATCTAACAGGAACCACGTCCAAAAGCGCGCACAACTACGATAACAACGATGTCGAATGCAAATGTTGTGCCTTCGATTTGCCGCGGCGCGCAACCTAAATCTGCTCAAATGCCCGATTCCCGGTCACAAGAAAACAATTCTCATCAACAAGCAAAACATATAATTGTTCTTCTAAATGTACTGCCTTCAATGATGGAAACGGGAACTTCCAACACACACACAAAAAAACACGAAAACGTTGCTCTTTGTACCCGATCTGTCCTACTTTCTTCAGCCAAAGATATGGATTTGCCACCCAAAGCCGCGAGCAAAGAGCTTAAGGACGAGGATCTTTTGCCTGCGTGCAGACTTCCCCCGTTCCCGTTCCCCGGAGGGTAAAGCGGGGAACGGAAATGGGGGAAGTGTGCACGTAGGCTAGAGGATCTTCGGCACCTGTGGTTGAACTTGTGGCGACAAAATAAAAAGAACAGACACGCGAAGCTTTTTGAAACAATAATAGAGAGGCGGTGAAATAACTCGGAAATTGTTGACTTTTGACTATTAAATACTTGTCAGCATGTCAAAGGAGACAGCAAAAAATCATCTTTGCTAGTTTCAGCGTTGAAGTAATGCGGGAAGTTTTTTTTACGGAAGTACAAGGCGTACGTTGACGGATAACCTCATATATATTGACATTTTGATAATGTAGCTTGGACACGGTTTCCTGTCTTTAGCGTGCCGTCACGCAATAATACTTTTTTTTTAGTTTCAATATCTAAATAGGATTTGTCTCTATGATTAATAATAACGGTTTAAGATTATGTGGGGCTTATGTGCCGTGTAAGACATCACTCACTTTTTTTCTTGTACGATTTAATAATAAATTTTCAGACACGCGTATAAATTTGCTAGACTTAATACGATCTTGTTTTGTCTATAGAGGCATCCACCACTGCATTCAGTCACGTAACGAAGTAGAATGCAAAAAAAAACGTTGAGTTACTTTTAGCGAGGAATTTATCTGAATTTTCAGTGCATAGAATAACTATAACAGTATTCTCTCCAGGTGTCAACTGCAGGTTTACATCGGCCTAATAGCGATAGGAAATAGCAGGTGCATGTAGTTTATTTAAGTGAATAGCTGGCGTTTTACAGTCGATTTTTATTCAATGGATTTGGGCATATCTCTATTAAAACACCATTGCTTCCATACACAGAAAATGTTTTCGAAAAGCAAATTGCCTTGGAGAAAACTTATTACCAAATTCGTTATCCGCGTAGTCTGTTTTATTTCCGAAATATAATAAACGTCAGGTTCGAAAAAGGAATTGGTAATTTGTTAACCAAATTTGTCCACAAAGATATTTGTGAATTTGTCTGCGATGTTAATTAATATGGGAACAGATGGTGGAGACATTTGTCATATGATATTTACTCGCTATTTCAAAATTAATCATCAACGTCCTAATGATTTACCAAAATACGCATTCTTTTCAAATTAAATCGCGGGGAATCATAGTTTTGAATTCGCGTGGGCCGTTTTCGGACAACGCCGAGAAATGTGTTTACGTCATGCCGGATTTATTTCTAATTTATTCACTTGGATGACTGACTCTGTGGTGGAAACCAAGCCTCTTTGAAATTCGCGTCATCGAAGTTAATTGTCCGAGCCTACGGGATCCCTGTGTATTCCTGTGTATATATTTCGACATTTAGTTTTGGTGATGTCTGGGTTTTAGTTTTGGTTATATTGACTTTCATATTTCCTTACGATAATAAGGCGGTACATAGCCCGAAGGGGCGGAGAAACTGTGAGAAATACACAGAACTGAGTCAGTAGCAAACAGGTGAGTTATGCCACATGTTAAACTATATTACACTATTACAGTCATTTATATAGTATACAGAGTATCGTATGAACACTGTAATTTGATGCGTTGCAATTTTTTCAACAGCCCCAAACGTTTGAGATTTGTCACTTTGTCGAAGCTGTTATTGTTTGGTAACAAGTATTTCGTCTTTATTCCCCACAGACTCTACTTCGTATAACAACAATCGCGATTGGTTTGGGTATAGCTTCGTTTTTCGACCGCTTTGCCTTTTAACATTCACTGTGCGTGGAATTTCACCGATATATCGTCTGAATTTCACTGTGGCTCGTTAATTGGATGTTGGAACGCAAATCTGGAAGCGAGTAGAACATTCAAGAATTTTAATCACAACAATTCCAACCAGGAGGACGGTGTTCAGTCTATATTAAGATCATTATGACTTCGGTAAGTCGTTAATTTCCTCTGGCATATCAAACCTGTCACTTGTCTTCATATGCACCTACCTTTTCCGACTAAGATTATTATATGAATGAAGTGTGAAATCTCTGGGAAGTGTTTACTATTTAATGCTGCTGTTCTTTCTGATTGGATTACTCCAGCTATACTCAACCCTTGGTGCTGTGTATTAGTGTATCGCAAGCGAATATGCATCATTACGGGGTAAGGTATCTGTTAAATCTTTAACATATAATAAAAACACGGTTTGTTGTGAATATTAAAGCCTTATTATCACCGGGGCAATATAATGGTCGTATTACATCGGTGGTTCTATCAACTACAGTGGGTTATCACAGGTTGAGGGGAGAGTGTGTACGCGGATGAGATGTAACCGGTGCCCTTTGGAATAACGTTCAAGAAAAAGCGTTGTCAACTTGTTAATCAACAGCGATTGTTGGCTTAGCGTTTAGATTGCATTATGGTGTCGAAATTCGATTTTAATATTTAAATTCCTGTGCTTTCTTTATGACGAACGCGTTGAACAACAAGAGTTCATGTATCTTTCCTTAAAAACATATATATATATAACTGCTCACTTCGTGCCAACGGAATTGTTAATATTACAGGTCGTTTGTTTATATCTACTCGGGTCCAAGTCTAATTTACAATTATTAACATTTTTTGTTATGTGTTCACAGGGCTTCCCAATGTGTTTTTAAGATTATTGCAGTCTGGGTAAAATTTAACAACTCAAATTCCTTCCATCGATTTAATTATATATTAAATCCTCCTGAACAACTCTAGACTATTAACAGAGTATAGCCGATAGCGAGACAAGTACTTTCTTCACCAACCGCGAGCTTTTCTCCTAAACGAAATCCATCGCTGTTGAATTCCTGGGTGTGCATAATACCAACTGGTGATTTATTAATTAACCCTTTATAGCCCAGGAGGTTTCCAGTTGACAAGTAAAATCGTCTGGCGTTAGCCAGAGTAAAATACTAAAGGTGGCCAATGGGCTATAAAGGGTTAAGCGAGATAGTTTCTTAACCCTTTATAGCCCAGGAGGTTTCCAGTTGACAAGTAAAATCGTCTGGCGTTAGCCAGAGTAAAATACTAAAGGTGATTTATTAATTAACGAAGAAAGAATACCCCAAGTTCTTCGTGGCTTTTTATGATTTTAATAACATACCCGACCGGGTATATATAATAGATTGTATAAATTGGCCGTCGTCTTCGATGAAGCAATAGATGTTAATTTTGTGGGCTTCAGGACGGATATTCGGGAATTTTAGAAATGCTTAAAATACTTAGTGCTAAATAGAAAATTAAACTTCTGTCTGTGCAGCTATGAGTTTATCCTTTTGTCAATAGAAGGAAAACAGCGGCCATTGTTGGCGTCATGTGAGGAATTTTTGACAGACGAACGAAAAGTTGTTAGGCGAACGGAACAAGTTGTTTAAAACCTGTATAACTTTGAATATAGAGTTGAATTTTCGTAATAGTTGCAAACAAACGTTTTGTTTATGCATAGAAATTATATTGTTATGCTTCTGTTGCACACGCAGGTCGCCCGCTAAGTTAAACGGAGAAACATCCGGGGAACGTTCTCTTCTATTTATTCCTTTTTACAATTTTTGGCGTAGTTCGCATATGGTGCGGAAATGTTAAAATGAGTTGGTTTGCCGCGATTTTCAGATAAGCCTGAACATTAACTCGAAACAATGCTGGAATTTTAACCATGTTTGTATTGATCGTTGGCAACCTAAAGCCGGTTAAGGTTATACAGTGTATGTGTGTATATATATTGCCCGCCACGTGCCAGTTGTTGAGTGTGTATTACCTGGATTGGGTATAGTTCAGAGGGTGGGAGGTAGAGGCTCAAATTATAGTTATGTTTTGACAATGCAGAAGAGCGAAAACAGGAAGAAAAGTCACTTCATTAACAACGGAAAATTTTCGTGATTTTTACACTGCCGAAGTCTATTTTTACTATTCCACCCCCGAGCAACGATTTTTCCATTAAGGGTGCTGCGTTAGGCATTAGTTTTGATCATGATAACGAAATACTGACGTTTCGAGCATGCTCTTCATCCGACTGTAAAATGTTGCATTTTTGCAACTGCTCCCGGTTTGGTGTAGTGTATGTATTCTTACACTCGAGATTTTCCTTCACCGAAACTTTTTAATATAGAATATATAAAATGTGGCGAATGGCTCTGTTCTTACTCTGATGAGGGGCTCCACTCGAAACGAAATGTTGATAAATATTGACGTTTAGAGTGGAGCCGGGAGCCCCTCGTCAGAGTAAGCGGAACGGAGCCATTCTATATTTCATCACATTTTACATGTTCTATTAAAAAGTTTTGATGAAGGAAAATCTCGAGTGTAAAGCCGTAATCGAACGAGAACGCAAGTCATCGCAAGTTGGCAGTCACAAATTTCTGTGGCGGTCGTTCGAACACCCAAATTAACAAAATAAAGGTTTCATGAGTGTTTTAAACAAGTTTTAACTTTGTCACGGTACATAATATTCGGGAAATTAGTCAGAGAAATTAGGCTGAGATAGCGTGACTGCCATGCAACTTGCGATGACTTGCGTTCTCGTTTGATTGGGGCTTAAGATTAGAATTTATTATATAGATGCGAGTGTTTTACTGGGAAATATACAAGGTCACGTATTTTCCATATCCTCACTAGTGAAGATACCGATGACGGCATTTAGAATTTTGCAGCTTTTTGCGGCGAATCTATATAATAAAAAGAACATTACACGGTGGCTTGAAGATATGAATTTCATCTTCTCGTGGCAAAAACAATATTTTACTCATTCGATACGCTCATTCGTAATATATTGTTTTCCCCACTCGAAGATGAAATTCGTATCTTCGCGCCGCCGTGTAATATCCTATATGTATACATTTTAAAAAAGTTACGAAAATTAGAAAATACAACATTTTACAGTAGGGTGCATGAAGAGCTCTGCATGCTCGGAACGTCAGTATTTTGTTATCAAACCTAATCTCT
This sequence comes from Corallium rubrum, assembly GCA_964035015.1. Taxonomy (NCBI): domain Eukaryota; kingdom Metazoa; phylum Cnidaria; class Anthozoa; order Scleralcyonacea; family Coralliidae; genus Corallium; species Corallium rubrum. The sequence goes on along the minus strand of OZ035999.1, from coordinate 5,458,940 downwards.
GCAGTTCTGTACTTTGTTGTATTTCCGTTGTGTTCTTGCTTACCAGTCAAAACGTTCTAACGTCAAAACGTCCTCGGGTCATATAAAAGTCAAAAAGATAAATACAGTATATTAACAGACTTATTGGAAAGTTAAAAAACGTACATAAGTGAATACCTCAAGCAGTTCGATGGTTTATTTGTATCGTTTGACTAGACTTTGTAGCTGTATTTATGTGTTGCTATAAAAATGGAAACTTGATACAAGTAAAGACTGGCAATAGACACTTTGCCTCTGAGCCTGATCTTGCAGCTTTATACAGTAGAACAGATTACTGGGACATGTTCCCCGATCAGTTTAGAAGAAGTGAGGACGTTTTGACCGTAGGACGCTTTCACTGGATACCGTGTTCTTACCACCTTTTTCGCTTTTGCTCTATTTTTCGATTAACTTCTCACGGACGAACATTATTTATACCGTAAGTTGTCGACAGAATATTTTTCTGATTCTGCTCGAATCAACAAGATTTGCTTGATTTGTATCGGTGATGATAGTGTAAGAAAATCACGATGTTATAATATCATTCTGCATTTCTCATATAGTCGTAATATGATTTTCGTGACATAAAATCAGACTCGGTCGTTTTTCTCTTAAAATATATATAGATTCGTTTGAACAGCTATATATCCCACAGTTGTCACTGTTCATCTTCTGTTTAAAAGCTAAAACTGCATTACGATAATACAATTACAGACATGGGCGTAGGAACCAGGGGGGGGGGGGGCATGTGCCCCCCAACTTTGTCATGAAGTGCCCTTTTTGCAACAGAAAAGTGCCCTTTTTCATGATAAAACATGTGTTTCAAGTGTTCTTTTGAAGCCCTACCCTCTGAACAAAGTTCCCTTTTGAAACTGTGCCTCTCCACGATCAACTTGCTTCCTATATGCCACTGATTACAGATTTGAAGAATCATTAATCTTAATTAATTTTGGCCATCATTTTGAAATCTATTTGTGTGCTGTTGTTTGGCAGATTCAACATTTTTGTAGCCTACCTACCTATACCATGCCGTATAATTATAATTTATTTTATTTTTCGATAGGTTTCTCGACCCCACAATGCTTATATAAAATGTTTGGTGATTGTATAAGCTAGACAATATAAAAGCTGACGTTTTGAGCACTTTTCACTGAAAAAAGATGACTTAGAAAAGAATCTTCTCTTAATGTTATTTTCGTCAGATACCGTTTTAAATTATTTCACTATTACAAAAATAATTTTAAAATATAATGAACGGTATATACATGGTTTGTGACTTCACAGTTGACATTTTCCGAAAACATTTTCGGCAATGCGCCATCTTGAATTTGACAATCGAAATTGACAATCTTTAATTTTGAAGTTTGTAACTCAGAATGTGAATATAAAACAGTTCTGGCTGAAAATAGTGTGACATGCATATAGCCCTATTAAGTAAGCTAAAACTACGATTGCAATCCAAATTAACGGCATGCCGCATGCGCACTTAACATGAAATCTCAGATCACTCATCACTTAATGCGTATTGTTCGACCTCTAAAAAGTTTTAGAAGCTTCCAAGGTGCTGTTGTGTAGGCCTATACTGCATGGTGTGTAGGTCAATCAATGATAACTGAACACACCGACGTGCTTTAGAGTAACCGTTGTATATGTGTGCTGGCATAACTTTTGGGACTACCTGTCTTTCTGATGTACAAATGCTAATGCACCGAGGACGTCGTTTGCGTTGAGTCTGCTTAAGGTCATTAATATTTCTTTACTCTCCTCCCCACTTATGTTGCCAAGTATTTTTACAAGTGACGTCCATATGTTTGAAGTAATGCTGGATTCTGGACAATTGTTTTGATTGCAATTAGTTATAAGAGGATAATCAGGATTACTCGAGTCGTCATTACTGTTTTAATGCAAAACTCATCCTGTGTGCTTCCTCGACCTTGGGAAAATTGTTTCTTTGCCTAAGTAAATGACTTCGTCGCTAATCATGTGATGTAAACATGTTTCGGTGCAAGTGAAAGGAGGAATGTTCACACCCTCTATATAATTCTTTGCAAACATGCATATTCTAGACCTACATGCTACCAATTCTGTGGTGAGATATACAAACATGTACCTCATTATATGGTCACATCTTTTCCCGCTTGAAACCCCTGGTGTGCTTTCTGTCGCCTGTTGTATAGTCGACTGCCACTACCATCTCTTTCCCTAATCTACCTCCTTTCCGTAAGCAACCACCTCTCGTCTGGTCGACCACATTTTAATCTACCACCTTCTAATCTACCACCTTCTGAGCAACTACTGTACTTGTGGTATAGTTGACCACCTCTCTTATATAGTCCACCACCTCTACCAATCTACCTCTTAAACGACCACCTGTTCTATAGTCGACCTCCTTGTATATAGTCTACCATCTCTCCCTAAGTGACTATCTGTATTATAGTTGAACACTCGTGTTATTTACAACCTCCTACTAAGCGACCACCTTTTGTAGGTGTATTCGACCTCCCGTAATTGACTGCCTTTTCTAGTAACCACTCCTCCTATATAGTCGACCTCCCCTAAGCGATAGCCTCTCTCAAGCTAACACCTCGTTCAAGCGGATTTTCCACCCAATTCTCATCCAATTTTACAGTCGATTCCGAAGGAGAGGGCTGGTCTTAATACCCTTCATCGCTCATAATTATAAGCGACCACCTAATTGCCGTGAGAAAACCACCTTGCCTGACTATACAAAACCACCGCTCACGAAAGGTTCAACTGTATCTACTTAACTAGACACCTTACGTTCACCCTCAATCCCGTGCATTGGTATTAGTCGTATTGGAGGGGGGGGTTCATTATGGCTATTTTTCCAGCGCTTCATAAGCTGTCTGCTAAAACACATCGTGCTTTAAATTAATATATACATTTCCCCACTTTTCTGATTAGAGAGTTTCTAACTCTGCCGCGTTTTTACCCCTTTGGTGACAGGGAGGTCTGCCCCTGACAAGTAAAACGTCTGAAAATACTAAAGTCTGTACATCAGTCCCAGACAACTTATTCAGTCAGGGAGTTAAACAGCTGCTTTAAGAATTTCATTTGATTCCCCTTATTCACTGGCAGTAATAAATATTATCATTGCCATGGTATATAAGAGCCATGCATTTAGTAATAGATAAATCCCGAGAACGAGGGATTTATGCTATATAAAGACCCGAGGACGCGCAGCGTCCGAGGGCTTTATATCGCATAAATCCCGACGTTCGAGGGATTTATCTGACTTAATTTATTATTGAGGAGGTTTTCCAACAAAGTTTTGTCTTTTTTTCTACCTTGGACAAAGATTTTCCTAGTTTTTTTCTTCATTTCTTATCTAATTAGTATTCAAGGGCTTTATGCGATATAAAGCCCTCGAAAGAACAAAGAAAACCGACTCAATAATAAATTAAATATAGATAATTCAATGCATAATGATTCAAAATGTTGCAGGCGCATTTTCAGTTCTTCACACGATACACGGATCCGATTATCGTAAAGACCACTTTAAAGACTTTAAAAAGGTGTTTGCATGATCTGATTTTTAGTTTCGAACAGTTGGGAGCCTGTCTGCATGATGCATGATCCAATTCGATTTCGATCTGTTGGGTCCAAGTGCCGGAAAAGCACTTCAAAGGCGTTTATGCACAATTATACAATACCCATATTTCAAACAGGTCTTTTTCGAACTCCAGATCTGTTGGTTAAATTTAACGCTGACTCATACCTTGTGGTTGAAACCGTTTAGGTTGTTATCAGTAGAGCTGCCGAAAATTACTCTCATGTCATAGAGTGCTATGGCAATTCGTAATTTCTTTCAAGAATGCCAACCTATCTCAACACTGTTACTCTTTTATTAGTAAGAACAGACTGATAAAACATGTTTACGTCATTTGCACTTATCTGTTAAAAAACCCCAACTCTTATAATAACAGCTTCCGTTTATACCCCGTCGAACCATATGTCCTTAACTCTTGGCTTAGCCCCAGTGTACCTTAAAACAACAACATACAGCTTCGTTCTGTACATGAATATATTTCTCAACTGTGTTGTGTTGTCCAGCAAATCATTAAACGAGTTCTAACGGACAATTATACGCGAAAATGTACACCGGATACGTTATGGTAAGATGTAGACTTGTTCTGTTGTTCTTTTGTTTTCTTTCGTCTTGTGATTCTAACCTCTAGCCGCCAGACGAAATTATTAAAACAGTAGTGTCATCAACAGATATAAAAAAATGTATAGTACTGCGTGCAGTGTTTTGAGCGGAGCACAGTGGAAATGTGGTAAACGTATACTGCCGAGATGTTTAGTAACGGAAAGCAGAGCCCTTCATCAGAGTATAACGAGAGCTCTGCTCGAATCGTCAGGTTTTCGTTACTAAAAATCTCGGTAGTTTACCATCTTTTCACTTTGCTCTCATCAGGAGATACTTTATTCGGAGGCAAGTTTACGAAAAAGGCCCTCTACTTTCGAAGTGTTTCTTGTGTCTAATTGTGTGATTTGTGACACACGCAATATCACCGACACATGCACTTCTCCAGAACATGCTATCGAGTGTACCACACTCGCCAGCATTACATAGCTTCTATCATATATATAGACCACTTTCATAATGGCCACCACTTTAAATATTCTTTTATGTGCATCTAAATAGGCCTTCCTAGCTTCGTTATGAAGCAAATATTCTTTTGAATTGCAGACACACAAACGGGGCTAGAAAGGCTTATTATTAAGATGCACATAAAGAATATTCAAATTAGTTACTATTATGAATGTGGTCTATTATGCCACCAGGTTCTCGCCAACAGCCTTCGTATAATAGTATAGTTTAGTCGGTTAGACAGCTGGACTATAGCTTTCCAGGCTCGTGGGCTCGATTTCCCCAAATGTTATCTTATATGTGTTGTTGTAGGTGAAGACAGATGTCCTATATATGAAAATAGTTACCTGTCTTCACAACGATCACCCCTTGACTGAGGGCACTAGATCGGAGTGTCGAAACGGTGGGTCATGAACAAGTAACCTTGCATGTAAACATTGTTTGAGCATGCAATACAGTAGTGTTTTAAACCTGCGATAAAAAACCTGCCGACTTTGAACGGCTTCATAAACAACCCATTTCAGTAGTTCATTGGCATAGTTATTTTCAAAGTCAATGTTGTCTAATCTGTAAACAGCAGGAAGAAATCTTTACCACATGCATCCTAAATTCTTTTTGCCTTTCTTTATTGTACACTCTGTACATTTTATACAATAGTTGTATACGTCTTCGTCTGTACTACTTGTGTTATCGCCATTTTTGGTAATAAATTTCTGTAGTCTGTTACGAAGGACTGCACTAATAATTAAACCCGAACTTTGCTATTGGATGACTGCTTCATTATACAGAAAATACAATACTTTGAAGTGTCTATGAAGTGAAAAAATACGTTGGCATTTTTGTTGTTTTATTGTACAGAGGAGCATGACAGGAGCACTCACTGAAAATTTCATGAGAATCTGATGCGTAGTTTTCGCGCTATCAACTCTCAAAAGTTGCCGTGGATAGTTTATTTTGGGGAAATTTGGGCTTCTTGGTAACAATGCCTTATGACGTACGCAGATGGATCATTAATAGTGAAATCTATTGTTCTTATGCATAGTTGTCCATCTGCGTACGTCATAAGCATTGTTACCGAAAGCCCAATTTTTCTCAAGAACGAACTACTCATGGCAAACTTTGAGAGTTAATAGCGCGAAAACTACGCATCAGATTCTCTTGAAATTTTCAGTGAGTGCTCCTGCCATGCTCCTCTGTACAATAAAACAACAAAAGTGCCAACGAATTTTTCATTTCATAGACACTTTAAGTGACCGTGAGATTAGACAAATTGAACAAAACCAAAGAACAATGACTTTTGCCAAGTTTCCAAACCATCTCCCTACATACGTTGGCGGCAAGTGAACTCTTCTTTCTGCCTAAGTTTTGTGATGCCGCATTAGAATAGTCTGAAGTATAGCCGGACAGAAAAATATTTTAAAGGTGTGGGATTTTATTCATGCAGGAAGAACGTAACAGGAAGACTAGAATAAATCCTGAAGATTTGCTTAATAAGTTTCGACTTACAGGAAGTATACACAGCTATAATGACGAAGCAACAATATTAACCCTTTTCCTGCGGTGGGTTTATAATTCTGTGTTGCATGGCTTTAGCTCGACTAAACTATACGTAAAAGTTGAGAGTTGGATGCGAGAAGGGATTTAAAAAAAGTTGAGTGCTGCGTAGGCATGTGTTTTGGACAGATCAAAGTGAAAAAGTGGTAAACTGCTCAGATTAGTTTTGATTAAACGAAATACGTTTCGAGCATGTATGCAGAGCCCTTTACCAGACTCTAAAATGTGACGAATGACTCCGCTCGAAACGTTAGTATTTCGTAATTTTATTATATGGCTGGGTTTGATTTCCAGTTCGTACAAAACGACGCACGCTGATTGGTTCCCTGAGAGGTTGGGCTTTTTTCTCGGCCCTGTAAGTTTTGGCGGGAAAATTTCTGAGTTGATTTGAATACAATAAAGAGAACTAAGTATCTTTATTCAAATTTTCTGAACAATAAAATGTGTTGGAACATTACCACTGGTTTTCTTTAAAGCTGTTTATCTAAAAACACGACAAATAAAAGCCGAACTAGTGTGAAACAAGAAGGCCACGAAGCGACACGAAAAAGTCAACAGGTAAGGTAAACAGCATACTCCGAAGACGAAAACAACGCTCGAAACAAAATAAAATGAACCAATAGCCATATAATAAATTCCTTATCAACCTCGTTTGCTCGGTCTGTATACTGGAAAGTATTTGCCTTCGGTTTTATCGCACAAACCACGCTCCTTCGTCGCTCGGTCTGTACGAAAACCTCAGGCAAATACTTTCCCGTACAGACCTCGCACTCGGTTAATAAGTTTTTAATCACAACTAATCTCGACAGTTTACGACGTTTACCACCTTTTTGCTTTGCTCTATAAGAGATTTGTACTTGTTCTTTTAATATTAACTCTTTCCCGACGGTGGGGACTATAATCGTCTGGGTTGCGTGTCGGATGTCGTTAACACTTTCATGCGCATTGTCTGTTGTGGAACAACTTTGTCTTTTTACTCTGTCTAATGCCAGACGATTTTACTCATCAAACGGAGGAGTCTCGCAAAGCCATGCATGAAAGTGTTAAGAAACTGCGACTGCGCCTGAGGTATACAACATGTTTCAGATCACCATTATATATAGGCATCAAAAGGCAAGAGAGTTATTTTGTATAGTTCTAGTCAAGGTTTTAGTTTTATCTGATTAGGAGGAAATCAAGTGTCTCCGGTGTTTGTTTTTCTTGAAAGTACAAAGTAGGTGCAATAATTACTCCAATATGTGTTGATACAGTTGCCAAGTGAGATAAAAGAGGGCCAAGTAAATTTCAAAGGGAACAAACATTACTATTTATCAGTTAAATACCTCCAAATTTGTACATGGTATTTTCACATGCAAGGGCGTGCCGCAAGAAGAGGTACAGGTGGTTCAAATACATTCCATTGCCAATAATGCTGAAATAAAGTATCTATAATACAAGAGCATAGCATTTTGTACATAAATTTGATTCAATGACTATGTATACAATAATGTGACTTCTGTGTGCGTTTTCATTGGTTGACCGTGATCTGTTTAGCCTGGTTCTCATATGTGGCCGATGGTCAGCGATCGTCGGCGATTTGTGATTTAGATGCATGTTAAAACGGGAAGTGCAGCAGCATGTTCAGTAATAAAGAACAATGCAGAAAAGCAGTGCTTTTATTCTTTTACTTAACATGCATCTAAATCATGGGTCGGCGACGATCGGCGACATATGAGAACCAGGCTTTAAAGGACACACGCATGGCGTCAAATTCACATCAGATTACGCCAGCAGGCTTGTTTGATATTTTGTTGTTTTTTCATTTCAAAAAAAAATCCTTCGATAAACCCTTGAATTTTTATTCTGTAAAACAAATAGATTACAGTGTATGTACTGTATAGATGACAGAAGACGTAACAGCGTGTAAATAACGACCGTCACGCCACTCAACTTCGTCGCAGGTCGTAGTTTTTTGTTCTTTACACGCTGTTACGTCATCTTTGATCTTTTACACTACACGCACGAAAAAAATGTAAAATCTATTTGTTAACTCTAGTGTAACAATGATTGTAGTATTAATATTCTCGTGTTTTTTTCTCAGGTTGTTTTAGCGAAAGCTCTTTACAACAATGATTCCGAAGCCGAAGATGAACTATCTTTTAAGAAGGATGATCTTATCACGGTCCTTGAGACGGATTTGGAAGGAATGACTGGCTGGTGGCTTTGCTCACTTGGTGACAAACAAGGCGTTGCTCCGGGCAACCGACTGCGGTTACTCTCCACCGACGAGATATACGACACTCCGGTGAAGGCTTACAAGGAGAAATACGGAGATGTTGACTACGACGTGCCTAAACCACACCAGTCTTCCGAATACCAAGATTACGCCATCCCCAAGTCACCTTATGGTAACCTACCCGTTCCAGACTCCCAACGCCATGGTTTTGTTCTCCCAAGCCCTCATATACTGCAGCCGTTCGATGCGAGGAACAGTAATTCTTCCGATGGACTGGTGACTAATGAAGTCTACGACGCGCCGTCCAGGTGGAGCTCGGAGAGGTCCAGTGACGAGTTTCGTTTCTCCGGCGAGGTTTATCAGGAGAGTGGACCCGAGGATATGTACGACGTACCGTCACGTGATTCCATGGAGTCAGACGATGGAGGCCTGGGGCAACAAAACAACTCGACCCTCAATGTCCCGGCTATCCCACCAAAGACTCGGCTTTCAAGCAACGGTTACCAAGGTAACAACAGCGGCTTGCGTGAAAGCCAAGAGCTTTATGACTCGCCAGCAAATCTCACTCAAGAAATCAATGAAAGCGATGTGTACGACCAATTGCCTTCAAAGGTTGATAAAAAATTAAGTGTACTATTCCGATCACTATCCAATGAGAATCAAATCTACGATACCTTGCCAAACGAGATTTACGATGTGCCTCCGGCAGTACCCGAAGATATCTACGACGTACCGCCGAGTGAGTCGTCGTATCAGAGTTCTTACCAGAGAATTGACTTTCCAGCTGATGGCAATAACAACCCCCCTGTTTATTGTGATGAGACAAGCGCAAGTGATTTGGCTGTTGCTGACGAATCCTTGTACGATGTTCCGACGGAGAAGGATTTGCCGGGGGGAGTGTATGGTAATTTCGAACTTGCCAAGCTGGAGTACGAACTGAAGGTGAATGAGGAGCTGCAGGCTGAGATGGCAAGGAATGGGTCGAGTCAAAGAAATGAACCGAGTCAAGGAACTGGGTCGAGTCAAAGTGGCGGGAAACAGCCAAAAAAGCAGAGCAGTGAAAGTGATGATTATGTGGATTATGCAGAAATTTATGGAATGGGACAAGTAGAACGACAAGATACAAGAATTCATATATATATATATATATATATATATATATATATATATATATATATATATATATATATATATATATATATATATATATATATTATCATATATATATATATATATATATATATATATATATATATATATATATATTATGGGTAGCTTGTGTATTTCCTTTGGCAAGATTATGTTTGCGATGTCTTTTTTCATGTCATCTGATGTAGGAAACTCGGTATGAAACGTCAAAGGAAATCCTAAGAGTGGTAGACTAGCTGGCTGACACTCCCGGAAATAGGCTTGAAGACTTATTTAAATCATAGTCAATCGAGATATGGTTTGGAAACGTTAGAAACAACTCAAATTGAAAAAAGTGGCAAATTTCACAGCGCCTATAATGATCTGTGATTTTATGTTGGAATTGACAGTCCTCGCAATGCACAAATCTTTTTGTTTTTTTCCTTGTTAATCCTGGTCGGATTTCCGGGAAGTCTTCACTTGACGATTAATAACCGCGAACAAAAAGATAGAACAAAGACTTTTACCGAGTCTCCAGACCGGCAGACCATGCATATCTCCAGTGACTATATTCAATGTTATAATATTGGCATTATAGCCCTTGATCACATGTTGACGGAAGTTACGGTGCTCAATTTCCGAGTTTGAAGAATTAATAGGCCAATTTACACGATGACGTTATGCGGCTACAACTACCAGAATGCTTTGGCAATACTCTCTGTCTTAGTGCTAGGATACTGGCAAAGCATTCTGGTACACGCGTAGAAACGCGCAGGTTGCTCCATTGTCACAAAGCCGTTTCATCAAGCCTTCACCGAGATGCATTCCGGCACCGCTTGTTTCCAGTTTCTTACGGACTTATGACAAATTGTTGGACACTTAACAACTTCTCACAAGTCCGTTCGAGACTTCAACCTTGTTACAAGTCGTCAATAACCGGTTGCAGACTTGTTAACAAGCTGGGAACAAGCGGACCGAAGCGGTGCCGGAATGCGTCTCGGTGGCGGCTTGATGAAATGGCTTTGTGACAATGGAGCAACCTGCGCGTTTCTACGCGTGTACCAGAATGCTTTGCCAGTATCCTAGCACTAACCGGGAGGGTATTGGCAAAGCATTCTGGTAGTTGTAGTCACAACTGCATGGTTAATATAGTAGGGTTAAATGACAATAGCAGAGTAGTTACATTTTATCGATATTAATAATAGTCTTACTCTAAAAGTTCAGGTACTTAGATACTAGTGTTCATATCAACTGGCATGAATAAATGGAAGACCACGATTCTTGAATAAATTAATACCAGAGGTTATACGAAAATAATTATTGGAAGCGGCTACTTTTGAGGGGGCGGTTACTTTAAGAAGGGTGGCTACTTTTGGGTTTCCATAGTAAGTGTTAAAAAAGGCAGCTACTTTCGAAGGGGCGGTTACTTTCAAGACTCTATGGTATTGGGGCCACTGCCACCATGCCCCTTGCCTCGTTACGCCAATGTCTAAATTGTCTTGTGTTCGTTAAAATGAATAATATTTTTGCTCTTTTATTGTCTAGGCGGGTGAAAAACCAAAAAGTGAATGCTCTGTGATGGATCGCATTAATATGGATAAAGTCTGTGAACTTCGAATTAGTCACAGCGTTGCTATGACAAACTTGGATAAACTTCAGCAAGCGGTCGACGTTGCTGTTACCAAGTTACTGAGCTTCGTCACCGAGGACTGGAGAAAACCAGAGATTTACGCTCTGAATATTAATGGTATTCGTGAGATCTCTGGGAAGGTTAAGGTAGCTCTTCGACTCCTAACGGACTTTGGTTTGGGTGCTTTGGTTAATTCAAAGCAGCTTCCTGATGGCGACACTTCGAGAAAGATCAAGGAGGCTCTAGAGCCGTTGCTTGAAACGTACTACTCAATAAAGAGTGCTATTCAACAATTGGACGAGACAAATTGGAGATCGGCCTATCAGATGAGCGAAGATGATGAACTGAATAGTATTGCTAATATGGCTGAAGGCATTCCTTGTGATGCTTACAATCTTGGGGCAGTTATTGCAAACGCTGCACCGTTTCTGTTTGACAAAACCGCTGATCATGTGTGTTCTGGGCCAGGAACTGACGTCGCTGTAACCAAGACGCCTCCTGGGCCAATAAGCTCCTCGTCGCCTGTGACCGTGCAAAAAGAAAGCATAAAGGGACTGGAAGCGTCCAAGGTCGTATCAGAACCTGTTGGTATCCAAGCGAAACAGTTGGTGACGCCGAAGACATCCGAAGGTCCTCCGATGGTTTCCCCGAAACCGAAGAGAAATCGAAATTCGAAGGAAAACGGCAGTGGACCTAGAGAGGAACGGTCGCTTTCTGATAACGTGTCCGAGTTAACGAACAACTTACTAAATCAAATCGAAGACATGAAGCCTTCGCCAGGTCTTCGTCGAAAGGGCAGCAAGAAATTAAGCCCGAAGACTGTGAGGCGACTCTGTTCTATTGGGCTGGAAAACGATGATAAAAATAGTAAGAAAATTTTTGAAGACGGTGCAGCCATTCCCACAAAGCCGTCGCGACGGTGCAGCTCTCCGGCGGCGAGCGAAGACACGAGCAATCATTTTTCCACGCATGACACGAAAACGTCTTTGTCGGGCACATTGTCCGACCCTGGACCTGGTCTCGTCAAATCATTTCCAGTGAGGGAGTTTGAGCCTTTGCTAGAATCTCCAGAAATCCAGGTCGAAGCCACGGACCAAAAAGACTCTCAACGTCTGAATTCGATCGTAGAGAAAATGGACAGCCAGTTTGTCATTCTCAAAGAAGGCATCAAAAGTTTCGGTGAAAGCGTGCGCGAACGGGAAAAACCCAAAGTGTTCGTTGCGCATAGTAAGTTCATTGTTTTGAGTGCGCATAAGTTGGTCTACGTCGGAGACGGCGCTTCACGTAGCCTGACAAACGCCAAAGTCCAGAAAAAGATCTCCACAGTAACGAACTCGTTGTCAGAAGTTATCAATGATTTTGTCGAGAGTATTAAAATTGCCGCTAGACAATATCCAGAGGAGACCGCTATGAACGTGATGATTAAAAGCGCGGCGAAAGTTACTGAGAAAGCGTTAGAACTGTATAAAGTACTCACAGACCATGCCGAAAGTTGACGAGAACGTATTATTTAATACAAGACTACAAGTTCTGTTTCTTCTTTTTCTTTCTGGAAATTCAAATATTTATACAATTTTGATGTTTGTTTAGAAAATTTCGTCAAAATATCTTATTCTCTTAAAATTATGTCACGTGTATAGTACATTTGTAGCCGTGATAGTATTTAATAATGACCTACCGTTCCTGGAAATGACATTTGGAATAAACGTCTATAAGGTTTTCTCAGAAACGGTTGGGTTGTAGACTTAGACAATCTGTAAGTAAAGTTATCGATAGTTTTATAAGTAAAATAAGCCAACGTGTTGCTTTGAATATTTGTTTGAAAATATAGAGTGCCTAATATCTAAAATGCCGCAAAACAATAAACCTTATTCAAAAATGGCCACCGAATTAGAATTCTTTTATGTGCATATAAATTATCCCTTACGACCTCGTTTTGACTCGAAAATTAAGTTTGTCTTATTGAAAAGAACATTTAAAATGATAGAATAACATCTTTTGCAGTTTTTGGTTTCCTTGCTTCGTTTTTGAGATATTCCAGTTTGTTTGATATGCAAATGACTATTATTGTTACCGAGAGGTTACATATCTTTGCTATTGTGAAACGAAATCACTTGGAATTCTACACGTTTGGTGTTCTACATGCTTCCTTTGAGTTAAGCCTATGTTTTCATAATAGCAAAGATATGTAACCTTTTCTGATAACTCATTATGCACATGTGACGTAAAAAGTTCGGCATTTGCATATCAAACAATCTCAAAAACGAAGCAAGGAAACCAAAAACTGCAAAAGATGTTATTTTATCATTTTAAATGTTCTTTTCAATAATTTTCGAGTCCTATGCCCTTTAAAGTAAAAATTCTTTTGAAATTTCCACATGAAAACGAGTTCATGAGGGCTAATTTATGTGTATATAAAAAAATTTTAATTCGGCGGACATTTGTGGTCGTGTGTGTGTGTATTGGGGGGCAGTACCATTAAAAAAGTACCTTTAAAACGACAAGAGCGGCTTAAAATGTTTGTAACAAACATGGATGAATATGGTTGAGTTTATGTATTGATGCTTCAGTACAAGTTATATTGATTTTCAAGAGGACAATTCAAAGAATAAGATACCCTGGAAAAGAGGATTTTCGCGGAAGAAGAAGAGAGAAAATCCTTCAGTTCTTAAAAGCGGCGGTTCATTGTCATTGATCGTGCGGCGCCAATATATTTGAACTAAAGGTCAAAATGTGACTGTCCTCTCACTGGAGGAACACCAATAGTGCCTCTTCACTGGCTACTAAAAATATAATCACGTCTAAAGTGCGTTCTGATTGGTTTATTGTTAAAAGGATTTCTACGTCACGTATATTTCGTGAAAAGCGCTCAATACTTAAGTAACCGCAAAAGTTTAATTTATGCTGACGTCAGCTAAAAAGAGGCGGGAAAAACAGCAAGAATGGTCAAACAAAATAGTCAAAATATTCCAACTTCACAGAAAGATTTATCTCAGTGGTTACCCACTCTAAATAAGTAGACGTGGAACTGTGTTTTTCAGGTAATTCATTACCAATTTCATAAAAGGTTAATTTATTCCGAAAATGCATTTATTAAAAGTTATTTTTGAGGAAATGAATGACCAACGTTTTAGCTCGTGTACGGTATTGATCAACTCTATTTTAAAATATTTCACTGGCTTGGTTACCGACTCTAAATTGCACAATTTTTGTTTCTATATCATCTAGATAGTGGAGTCAAAATACTGTACACAGCTCATTGCTAGTTAAGAAAATGAATTGAGTAATATTTTAGTGTTATAATAGTTTTGACTGCAATACACGACTTGGAAATATAAATTCTCTTGATTGCATCATAGTGAGGTTTCACTTTGTAACAGTTTCAACCAAAGGTTTTTCTTCCCTCCCTCTGGAACAAGGGGAAAGACACATTGAATATCTAGGAAAATATATTAAAGATTTGCCAAACATGTTAATTGTTACAATCCAATATATTAGACTGTTCATGAAAATCTTGGGTTGTAGTCCCTTTTGTTGTATCCTGGGCAAAATAATATCCAAGTTTTTCTGTCTTATACAGACTACACTGTACATTGATACAAGGTCAGCTGAAGACAAAACACATTTTTAGCTTTTATATGCTTCTCGAGTTCTTAAAGTAACATTAAAAATTGGTTTGAGAAACCGTACCATTATAAAATAATGGCTTAATACCTATTGGCTATGGCCTCGTTTTTTAACACTTCTCAGTTTTCTCAAATCAGAGAATGACTTCTCATTTTTGTGTATAATATATTACATCAACGCTCACAGAATTTGAATACGATGATAAAAATTTGAAATGAAAATTATATTTCGTTGGTTTTGTGATTTCTTTGTTGACACATTAAAAAATTGTGTCTATGCATAGGAGTCTGGGACTAGTGGATGTGTGACGTAAACAGAGGAAACTTGATTCACAAAAATGACTCATAATAATCTCCATACATTACAATATATTTTTATGGATAAATATACATTTTTACATTAGTGTATTTATATTACTTATAACCAATCAGAGAAGTTATTCATATTAGGATAGATGTTTGATGTTTACTACCATTTGCATCATAAGCTCCCTCTTCCCAGACTCCTGCACAGCAACGGTCCAAAAAAGATATTAAAATCACTTCAAACTTTTACCATCATACATGTATTCGGATTTTGACCTTTTCCTGAGTAAAATATAGAGACTTGAGTGTCCCATGCTGTGTAGAAAAAGTCAATGCATAAATAAAGCCCAGCATACACACTGAAACAATTTCCAACACAAGTTTCCAAAACACATTTTCAAAAAAGTTTCCGAAACATAAAAAAATAGAACAGTGTTCTAATCAGGGAGAGTTCAGGTTTCTGTCTGAAACAAAGTTTTGGAAACTTCAATATACACTGGAAACTTTTGTTTCTGAAACTGTGTTTTAGTAACTTGTTTTGGAAATTTTCTCTAGTGTATGTTGGACTTAAGGCAGAAAAAAAAAGTTGCCTTTGGTTGAGTTGATCTTTTAAGATTGCATTCACTTTAACATCTCACCAATATATTTAAAATGCCATTCTAAAATGCTGAAAAATGGGTTACCAGTAAGTCTTTGTCTTCTAAATTAAATTAAGATTGTCAACTAAATGTTGCATATCTACATCTCAGCACCAAAAATTTCTAAACTGCCAAGGCCCAACCTGACTTTAGCCTAGGAGTGGTGCCATATCGGTATTTATATTGTCAACCCGAACTTGCAGGCTGGCATCAAGCTGGGCTGCCTGTGATGCAAGTTTTTCTTCTAACTATGTGTAAATGTCTACATCTCGCCATCCTCTGGACTGCCAAGCTCTTTTGGTTTTCCATCATGGCCAATTCCAACTGGTTTCACCATTCCTTTCTCGTTTAACTTGCTAAACAAGTGCACCAGTTTCTCAGCTTCTTGTTCCTTCTCTTCTGTGCTCATTTTGTCAAGTGGGTTTTCAATGGATTCATCTGTTTGTGCACCTGCAAATTAGACAACCAAACACCAGTAAGCCTAGTAAACTAGAGCAAGTTTGAAAAGTGAGGTTGCTCAAAGATGTAGATTCCAAAACCTTACCTGTCATGGGATCAATCTTATCTTTGATTCTTTCATATTCCTCTGTATCTGAGTCTTCCTCATCTGTTGAGTAGTTCCCGGATGTTTCATCCATGTTCCCTGCCATCAAACCATGATCAGCCAAAAATCCTGCTGCATTGCCATAGCCAGTATACTTAACAAGGCGAGATACACTCTCTTTGCACAGAACAAATAAGAACTCTGCCACAGATTCCTGAAGGACATATTTGTTCATGCATTAATCACAAATTAATTTTTCTATGTATAGTACGGCCTATACATAATAAAAATATTTATTTATCATGGCTGAGGCTCAAAGTTCCTTTTTTCTCAGTTTTCATCTTCTCATGCATGTTATGAAAGACATACCTTCAATTCGTGGACAGGTGATGTAAAATGTCGAACTAGTCTGCCACGAATGGTTTTTGATTCTTCTGGTTTCTCTGTGCCAACATAGCCCAAAGGTGGTAAAATTTCTTTCCGTAAATACTTTCGAATGATCCTATTTTGTCTCGATACAGCTGTCAGGACAGAAAGTAAAGGAGTCAAGGTTTCTTTTAAATTGCTGTTATTGAGTAGCCTTTGATCTAGGATTCCCAGAAGTACATGGATTGCTTCTACATTGAAGAACTAAAAAGGGGATATTTAAAGCAATGAAAGTTAGAAAGAGTATATTATTAAGTTTGCTATTAAAATAGGGATGTTAGTATTTCATTGTCTAAAATCTTCACAGACTGTCAAGATTTTCTATTATCCTACCACACCAACCTCGAAGACCAAAGGATGTTCATTATGGCTGCAGGTCACCTCAAAGTGTTTTTTTATTTCTTTGGCTTTCTTCTTCGGTATTTCCCAGTACAAGAGCTCATAGGATTGATACGGTAAATTGATTAAAGTATTAACGATATTGTTCTGTAGGTTTTTGGGCTCATCTGGTAGTTGTCTGCACTTGATTAACAAATGGCGAAGAATAAAAATCAAAGTATTACATGATGATATGACATTCTTCTCAGGTTGGTCTTGGCTAATGACCATCGTTATATTAAAAAAGACCTTGAGGGTTTCACCAAGTAATTCAATCTGGTCCTTGTCTAAAGAAAGCTCAGGTAGACTGCACCTTAAAATTAGATAAAAAAATATTGTTCACTACAGTATTTAAAATATTCACATTAATTTAAGAGTGGTGTATATGGGAAGGCTTAAAGAGCTTGTGAAATTAAGATTCTTACTTAGTATTTTCATTGACAAATGATTAAAAAGTGGTTTGTTATTAAAACTTGATTACGGTATTTGAATATTGTGCTCTTTTACATAAGTGATGTAATTATTGTGGTTGGCTGTAAACAATGTAAACAGCATTTGCAAAAAAAAATGTTAAAAAATAATTCTTTGCTCACTGAGTTCAGTAACCCAAAATAACAAGGGGTAACTTGAACTTACCCCAATTCTAACCCTAATACCCTAGCCCTAAACTTAACCCTAATCCTACAGCATAGGGAGAGTGTGAGATTGAGAAGTGTTAATAAAATTAAGATGGCACCAAAATGCGTACACTGAATTCATGTTGAGTGAAGAACTACACTTACCTGTCAGGTAAAGTTGACTCCAATTCACTTTCTTTTATTTCTAACTCCCTGACCATCAGTGACCTCCTGAGCTCTCCCCCGGGGATATCTTCATCCAGGGTGGCTGTGAGCAGCTCCAGAGCATTTGAATGCAAAGCGGTCGTTCTCTCGCTTGGTTCTAGTGCCGTGAGTACAAACAACAACCTGAGATCAAAAAATTTCACCTCTCTGGGTAGGTGTTCGTTTTGGAACTGCATGAGACGCAAGCAGACACCTTCGGTACAGTTATACTTGGTGCTATACTGACGAAAATCGGCGTCTTGATAGACCAGATTACAGACACATTTGAGCGCCTCGACAACAACATCAACCCTTTCTAAGATTGTGTCAATTCCCATTCTCAACTCGCGGCAATCTTTGTTGTCCACATCTGAGTAAAGACCTGCAAGTCTGAGAAATATCTGACACGAATCTTCGGTGGCCATCTCTCTCAGATTTGAGCTATCCCGACTGAGCAATCGCAAGGCTTCGAGACATCGAGCAATGAACGGTAAAGATCGCCTTTCTTCTTCGTTGCTCAATTCATCCATGAGACGTCGAATGAACTGATTCCTAATCGATCCATTAATGTGGCTAAACGAAAATTGCTGGCCATTTGTTTTGCAAAATTCTCGAAGCATTTCACTCGCCACATTGTGATCAGTCGAATCGAGAAACGAACCGATCAATTCCTCCATCTGTCTTTCTAGTTTTTAAGTTTGATTCGAGCGGTTTAATACCCAAGAAACACAACCATCGGCAGCAGCTGTCAAATTGATATTTATATCAAAATACTAACAATTAACAGGTGTTCCGGTCAAATTTTGGTTCGTTCGAGCTTCGTTACAATAAAAAGCGCTTTTTTGGCGAACTGTATTTTTTGCGTGGGATGGTGTCGAAAGAAAATGCAGAAATACTCCGTTTGATCAATCGTTTTCCAGTACTATAGTAAATTAAAACATCGTGACAGACATATTAGTTTTCATTTTAATTATGTGAAAATAATTCTTGTCCCAAGCACCATTGACTTTGGGGACGATATAAATACCGAATAATATGTCGGAGCAAATTTTGTCGATTTGAGTATGCGATGTACTTTGGAAGCGGTTAACAATAGTAATGGCGGAACATTGAAAGATTTCCAAAACAAGTCTTTGCCTTTCGCATCTAATTTTGACCTTTGTTCATTGCTTATCTTTTTTAAACGCGAGCGTTTTTCATCAGAAAATCTTGTTAAAGATTTTTAGCTTTTGGTGGTATTTTATATGTGAGTTGGAGTGATTTTGGGGTCAAATTTTAACCTATCATGTCTGAGGGAGACACATGGTCTCTTGTGCAAGCCCACAAAAAGCGACAAGATAGTTTAAGGGAAAGGATTCAAAGAAGAAAGAAGGAGAGACAAGGCATCTTGGCTACAACTGAAGGTACGTTCACGGTTCACCCATATATCTTGTCACTACATGTAGTCAATGAAATAATTGAATTTAGAACTCGAAAATAAATTGTGAAATATTCTCTCAAAGTTAAAATTAGACAGTTAGACAATTTAGTAGTAAATCCAAACAGATCTGAGACCTGCTAGGGGTTTTCTACAGGGTCCTATATGGGGTTGGCAGGTTGCCATGGAAGATGACATCTTTGCCAAAAATTCTGGAATTCTCCCTAAATATACAGCAGGGCCACACTGAGAAGTTTTCTTGTTGCAGGGAATTAATTCCCCGCGCAAAATTCTCCACATTTTCAAAAATCCGTGCATTTGGGGTAAATTTTTCCGCATCTGCGCAAAAGTTGCTAGATTGTGCAAGAAGTTACCGATATCCGTACACCGCACAGCCAACCGGTTGTTTTTCTTATCATTTTACTCTTTATTCAAAAAATGCATGAGCATGGCCCGCTAACTATATGTGACCTGAGGGTATACGGTGGAGTATACGGTGGTACTCATAAGTCATATAACAAGATTAACAACGTTTATTGACTTCCGGAAGGAGATTTCTGCATATTTATTGCAAGTTTTCCGCTCACTTTTTTGTGAAAAAAATACCTTCCCTGCACAAAAAAAAACTTCTCATTCTGGCAGCAGGCTGTAGGCAGGATTTTCTAGGATGATCTGGGGGTATGCTTCCCTGGAAAATGTTTGAAAATTGAGTCTCTGAAATGGCATTCCCCGCAATCTGACATATTTGAGCAAAATTTTGAAGATTTTAGAACACATTTTTTAAGACACATTCTCTCATTCTTACAAAAGATTTTGTTTAAAACTACAGTATCACATATTTACAAAGACAACTACAGTCATTTGCAACTCACTTGTCATTTTTCACCAAAATGTTTAGAAGTTTGTTACGAAGTTTGTTTGGAAGTTCAAAGTTCGTTTTGAACTAGGCAATTGATTGCTGGCTACTAGGAACCAAGAAGTCAATCAAATGCGTATTTTAAAACGAGCTTTGAACTTCCTAATGAACTTGCGAACTTTGGAATGAACTTCTGAACATTTTAGTGAAAGTGAGTAGCAAGTGACAGTAAAATAATAGTTAACCCCTCCCTGCTATCTACAGCCCTGATATACAGTACACTCCAAATTGAGAGAAAATTTCATAATTATCTTACACTGCTGATTGCTGAAGTCACTGACTCAACTGAAAATTTGCTTGATGTGAGTGGGATATTTAGTTTAGTTTAGTTTAATAAAATTCATCGCAAAGTAATGTATACACAAAAACATAAATACATACATATAAATACATTGATTAATTAATACATACATATATAAATATGACTGATACGCAACAGGGGGGAAACAGGAAAAACATCCCAATTGATAACCTCCTAACAATTGAACTTACACATTTGAATTAATTATAATTATAAATATTAAGTATTACAATTAATTATTATAATTAATTATTGTTATTAATTATTTATAATAATTTATTATAATAATTATTTATAATTATTATTATAATTTAGTAATATAATTAATTCATTATAATAATTATGATAATTTATTATTGTCATTAATTACTATAATTTATATGAGAAAAAGATTGTGGAAAATTGTATCATTAATTATAAAAATTACTATTTTTTTCTTATATTTTTTATATATAAATTAAATATTTTTCCTCATGCAACTGTAACTAACTGGTATGGTAAACTCTGTGCCAGACAAGGATTAAACCTGCAACCTTTTAATGACACTAGTTAGATCTCCAACCATTGAGAGTAGTTGGCTAGTACTGTACCCCATACTTAACCACTTCTCATGATCTGGGGTTCTTTACTTAGATAGTTCAAGTACAACTGGTGATAAACAACCTACAACAACAACACCAGAAAGTTCAAACACAAAGAAAGAGTCTGCTGAGACAAACAAACAAGAAACTCCTGAAGTGATAAAAGCTGACCCATTTTTAGAAAAATGGATTTTGGAATACTTATGTGATAAGAATTTATCCATGCCTATTGACTCACTGCAGTTACTAACAATTTTTTCAAAGGTTTGTAACTGTTATTTTGCCCTAATAATTTATTTAATACGTATTGTACTATTATCAGAGTGCAAAATAACGGTCGGCCACCGGCCATATTCCACGCAAAACGTGGATATGGCCGTCCACTGATTGCTCTGCACGGACATTTTGACCGACCATTTGGCCGCAGTAATTTCTCCCTCATTCTTGCAAAACTAAAATGTAATTGGTTACACGTGTAAGAGAAGATGTTTTCCCGCATTGAGCCAGCCTTTTCTAGCGCACTCTGTTTTGAGTCGTTAAGTGCGAAATATCGCTTGTTTTTAAACTTTGAAGCTAATTTCTCAAACTGTCCGTATAATCTCCTTAATTAATTAATTAAGTACTTAGGACTGAACTTATATTATGTTATATAGTAAATTAGTAATATATACCTGTTAATATTTTTTGTCATGTATTAGGATAAGTATTTTATATTTATACTGTGACTAAGTCATTGTTCTATTTACCATTGTGCATACGATTGTGCCAGAGTACAACTTTTCTTCTATTTAAGTTTATTTACTTTTGTTTTAAGTTGTTAAATTAAAATTTAAAAAAAAATTTCTCTATTGAATTCAAAAATAATTAGTGTCCGATCATGTCCGACCAAAACCTGGGTTGGTCTGACATAATGTCAGTTGGTCTGACATAATGTCAGACCAAGTTTTTGGAATTATATTGCACTCTGACTATTATGAATTTCTTTAACCCACTGCTGCCTAGGATGCCTGAAAGAGTTCACTCTTTGATGAGTAAAATTGTCTGATATTACAGTAGACAGAATACTGTACAGTAAAACAAGAAAAGGGGCTGTTTTTGGCCAGCTCAGGCACGAATGGGTTACAGTTACCATAATAATTTATTAACTTATTGCTGCCTGGGATGTCTGAGGGTTTTCTCTTTGATAAGTAAATTCATCTGGTGTTTAAACAGAGTAGAACAATAAGGGGGCTTTTTTTGGTTAGCTCAGGTAGGAATGGGTTAATAAGTAGTTACTGTATTACAATCTTATAGTGTTTGATGTGTTTTTTTAGGATAGTGGATCTCCAGGTCCTATTTCACAGGAACATGTAAATGGTCTACTTGAAAAAGTATCTGTTCAAAATTTTATTAAGTAAGTTGAGTGTGGCAAATTGAGAAACCTGTCAAACTTGCTAAATTATTGAATACAGCACTAATCATAATTAAATTAAAAAAGAACAGTCCAACTTTCACAAACATTTATTTGATCAATGCTCAGTACAGTATGTACCTAATTGAAAACACGTTTGTCATTGATTGCAAGTGACTGTATATTAATACATTGTGTCATGGATTTTAACTGCAGTATTAAACCTGGATTGTCAAAGGATGGTAAACCATGCATACTTATAACAGAAGTTGAATATTCAAAAGTAAGTTACAGAATTTTTATTTCTTGATGTTAAAACACTTATCATAGTTGACTGGATAAGTGCCCACCCCTACAATGTTTTAATTTTCATCAAAAGGTGTGGGTGCTTACATGAGCAGTAAGTGCTTACTGTACACAAGCAAAATGTGCTGTACACAAAAATCCAATTTTACATGTATAAAGTCAACACAACACTCTGAATACAGCATATGAAAACAAACAAAACCATTCTAATACTCTTAATATATTGTAACAAACAAAACTATATTACAAAATATGAATTTAGAAACATGTATTTATACGATATAAAAGTCTAAATATATCCAGTTTGAGAATCAAAATATGTTAATTCTCATTGGTTAATAGAAGGCAGACCTCTGCAAAGACATGGTCAGTTGTACTGAGAGAATGTTTAAAAATAGCCCAGAAAATTTATTTTTTTCTTAAACAGGGGGGTGGGCACTTGCTTGAAGATGGGCACTTACCCGGTCAACTACAGTAATACTGTTAACAGGGTTCGTACACCCCCTGGAAATCCTGGAAAGTCCTTGATTTTTTTTATCTCCCTGGAAACCCCTGGGAAAGTCCTGGAATTTCAAACTGATCCCTGGAAAACCCTGGAAAACTGAACTAAAATCTCACCACTCTCAAAATAAACTGTGTTTACGTTTATTTCTTGTGTTGAAGATCTATTAAAAATCACTGGCTTTCTTTTGATTATGATTTAACAAAGCTTTTCTATGCATCTTCTTTGTGAGTCAAGCATTTATAATTGTTGGCATTACAGTATTCTGATTTCAAATACCCCTGGAAAACCCCTAAAAAAAGGCAGAAAAAAAGCCCTTGGAAAGTCCTGGATTTTCAAAATTATCAAGGTGTACGAACCCTGTGTTAATGTTTATGATTTGTAATGTTCTAACTAGTAACTATCATCTTTCAGTTAGAAGCAATTGTAGAAGAATTAAAAGCAAGTTTAGGTATTGATCTTAAATGACTAGTTAAATTTATAACTACACTACAATAACTGCAGTATACCTGTATTTATAGATAACTTTTTAGCAGCATTTAATCATTTACAACTTGATTCTTTTGATGACAATATTTTAGCATCATCAACCAGTTCCAGTTCTGTAGCAAGAAAAAGGAAAAGGGATGGGTAGGTCCTTGCTCCTATACTACTTAATCACATGTTGTGGTATCCGTACATATTTTATTTTGATAGATTGCTTCCAAAAGTCATAAATTCAGTTTCAGTCTTGTAACATACTACTGTAAATGTTTTATGTGCATGTACTTGTTGTTTTACATTGAAAAAATGTGGTACTAGCTGGTACTACTGTATCATAGATAATATAAATTATTTATAATAATACTAACATGTATTCATACCGTGCAAATTCAACTTTAAGGTTTTCAAATGCATCTTACAATAATTTTTTGACATAGCTGAGTCAAAGGCTTATTAAAGGTGCTCAGGCAGCTCCATAGGACACATATCGGCTCACGAATTACAGCTAAGACCTAGGTGTTGGTTTTGCGGAGGGAGGAAAACCACAGAACCAGGTGAAAAACCTTCGAAGCACAGGAGAGAGTAGACCAACTAAACTCTACTCACATGAGCCTCAAGCTGCAGAACAGGGTTATTCCCAGACAGTCACCCATCCAAGTACTAACCCCATTCAATCAGGCTTAACTATTGGTGAGAGGCAGCACCCTAACAGCACACACCAACCGTTCCCTATAATATAATATAATATAATATAATATAATATAATATAATATAATATAATATAATATAATATAATATAATATAATATAATATAAGATAATGTAATGTAATGTAATGTAATGTAATGTAGTGTAGTGTAGTGTAGTGTAGTGTAGTGTAGTGTAGTGTAGTGTAGTGTAGTGTAGTGTAGTGTAGTGTAGTGTAGTGTAGTGTAGTGTAGTGTAGTGTAGTGTAGTGTAGTGTAGTGTAGTGTAGTGTAGTGTAGTGTAGTGTAGTGTAGTGTAGTGTAGTGTAGTGTAGTGTAGTGTAGTGTAGTGTAGTGTAGTGTAGTGTAGTGTAGTGTAGTGTAGTGTAGTGTAGTGTAGTGTAGTGTAGTGTAGTGTAGTGTAGTGTAGTGTAGTGTAGTGTAGTGTAGTGTAGTGTAGTGTAGTGTAGTGTAGTGTAGTGTAGTGTAGTGTAGTGTAGTGTAGTGTAGTGTAGTGTAGTGTAGTGTAGTGTAGTGTAGTGTAGTGTAGTGTAGTGTAGTGTAGTGTAGTGTAGTGTAGTGTAGTGTAGTGTAGTGTAGTGTAGTGTAGTGTAGTGTAGTGTAGTGTAGTGTAGTGTAGTGTAGTGTAGTGTAGTGTAGTGTAGTGTAGTGTAGTGTAGTGTAGTGTAGTGTAGTGTAGTGTAGTGTAGTGTAGTGTAGTGTAGTGTAGTGTAGTGTAGTGTAGTGTAGTGTAGTGTAGTGTAGTGTAGTGTAGTGTAGTGTAGTGTAGTGTAGTGTAGTGTAGTGTAGTGTAGTGTAGTGTAGTGTAGTGTAGTGTAGTGTAGTGTAGTGTAGTGTAGTGTAGTGTAGTGTAGTGTAGTGTAGTGTAGTGTAGTGTAGTGTAGTGTAGTGTAGTGTAGTGTAGTGTAGTGTAGTGTAGTGTAGTGTAGTGTAGTGTAGTGTAGTGTAGTGTAGTGTAGTGTAGTGTAGTGTAGTGTAGTGTAGTGTAGTGTAGTGTAGTGTAGTGTAGTGTAGTGTAGTGTAGTGTAGTGTAGTGTAGTGTAGTGTAGTGTAGTGTAGTGTAGTGTAGTGTAGTGTAGTGTAGTGTAGTGTAGTGTAGTGTAGTGTAGTGTAGTGTAGTGTAGTGTAGTGTAGTGTAGTGTAGTGTAGTGTAGTGTAGTGTAGTGTAGTGTAGTGTAGTGTAGTGTAGTGTAGTGTAGTGTAGTGTAGTGTAGTGTAGTGTAGTGTAGTGTAGTGTAGTGTAGTGTAGTGTAGTGTAGTGTAGTGTAGTGTAGTGTAGTGTAGTGTAGTGTAGTGTAGTGTAGTGTAGTGTAGTGTAGTGTAGTGTAGTGTAGTGTAGTGTAGTGTAGTGTAGTGTAGTGTAGTGTAGTGTAGTGTAGTGTAGTGTAGTGTAGTGTAGTGTAGTGTAGTGTAGTGTAGTGTAGTGTAGTGTAGTGTAGTATAATATAATATAATATTTAACAATTATACCATGAGCTCGAGTCGTATATGAGTTCATAGCCAACGAGGCGCTTCGCCGAGTTGGCTATGAGTTCATATACGACGAGAGCGAATGGTATAATTGTTTTATAATATAGCAAAATATATTATAATAATTAATGCAAAATTGTTGATTTATTGCAATAAATTATATTAATTGAATATCCGCCACATATGAGCTTCCGTCATGCGTATTGTAGTTTATGTTTTCAAGTTTCTTGCTGAGTTGAAAACAGCTTCAGAATTTTCTCTCAGAGCCAAAAAATACGTTGAAATTTAAAAAGATTGAATGAAGAATAAAAACAGCTTTGAAAAGTCAAAAGGTGGGTGGTTTATTTCTTAATCTGTCGTGGTTGTGAATCTTTGGCTTTTTTAATGGACAAAGAAGCTAAAAATATAATTATAAATAGCGAAAATTACGCGTTGTTTTTCAATATTTCTAACCTGAAAGAATAACACAGTTTTTATCCATCTGAATGACTTATTACTTCAAAAACCCACTTTGCTGAGTAATAATAATGGTTGTACTCATAAATATGTGTTGTTAGTTCAATTCTTGTGGATTTTAATTGTCTGACAAAACATTATTGTCAACCTGACAATTCAAAACGGGTTTTTAAAGTCTTAAGACGATTTTTAAAGTGGATTTACCATCTTAACTTTGTAAATTGTGCTTTTGGGTTGTGTATTTTGTGTTAAATGTTAGTTTCCCCTTCTTAGCTTAAGTTTTTCTAAGCTATACGTTGAAAAAAACAGCCAGTTTCATCTGCAATAGTTTAAGAAAACTACGCCGCCATTTTGTTTTTAACCACTCACGGTTGTTGAGCTGTGTAGCAGAGCACAGAACACGTCACAGATAATATCCTGTTGATTATCGTAATTATTTATATACATTTAGTGCTCACATTGACTATCATATATTACATACGCCACAATGACAAGGTGGTAAGTTGATTTGCATGCAGTCTTAGAGCTCTGTCAGCCCAGCCAGAGTGCCAGTTTGCCAGAGAGAGTAGTTAATTCTCTGGCAGCCAGAGTGCCAGAGTTTACTAGTGTCCTTAGTGCCAGAGCGCCAGTTTGCCAGAGAAAATAATTAATCCTCTGGCAGCCAGAGTGCCAGAGTTTACCAGTGTCCTTAGTGCCAGAGCGCCAGTTTGCCAGAGAAAATAATTAATCCTCTGGCAGCCAGAGCGCCAGAGTTTACTAGTGTCCTTAGTGCCAGAGTGCCAGTTTGCCAGAGAAAATAATTAATCCTCTGGCAGCCAGAGCGCCAGAGTTTACTAGTGTCCTTAGTGCCAGAGCGCCAGTTTGCCAGAGAAAATAATTAATCCTCTGGCAGCCAGAGCGCCAGAGTTTACTAGTGTCCTTAGTGCCAGAGCGCCAGTTTGCCAGAGAAAATAATTAATCCTCTGGCAGCCAGAGTGCCAGAGTTTACTAGTGTCCTTAGTGCCAGAGCGCCAGTTTGCCAGAGAAAATAATTAATCCTCTGGCAGCCAGAGCGCCAGAGTTTACTAGTGTTCTTAGTGCCAGTTTGCCAGATAATTCGAAAATAATTAATTATCTGGCGGACTAACAGCTATACGTTGTCTGTAGTGCTGGAAATTTACTGTAAAAATGAAAACGAAACAATGTAAAAAAGAAACAATCGCATTATAAATGAAGTTTATGCAGTTTCATGTCAAAATAATTAAAATTCATACAAAAGTTAAAAAACAAAGATCCAATCAACAGTTTCTTTCCAATCGCAACTCTGCTAGGCTTCACTGCGGCTTCTAGTGTTAACACTATTACGTACAGTAAATACATTTCACTCCCTCTGCAATTTGATCGGAAGAAAATGGTTCATTCCAAACAAAGCCAAAGCGAGATGCTGAGCATCGACAGCTATCTGACAATTCATTTCTTCACATAACGACTGGGTGGTATTAAACTCTAATTTTTATGGGAGGCCGCACCCAAATTGTTGAGACTCACATGGTCGGAGCATTTGTTCGGAGTCAGTAATATATCACCACATAGCTTATTTTAAAGTACCTCTCTTCACTAAGAATTTCCAAAAAACGCACTAGATTTTGTGAAGATTTAAAAACGGCGGGAGAATAACTAATAAATAACAATGTGTGGAACTAATTCGTTTAGGTACAAACCGGATATAAGCTAATGTGCTGCCATATGATAATTATGATTGCTCAGTACCGCTAAACAAGCAGTCCCTAAATCCGGTGTACAAGAAAATTGCGCAAAGGTCGCGTCTCGTTCAATCCACACAGCACAACTCAACCCAACACGATAAAGCAGAATATAGTACATATTATCCAATATCCACGTCGGAACGGAAAATCCGTTGTTGAAACAGCATGTTGCTGTCACCATCAGTCTGATCAGTATCGACGTTATGTTCTTAGTACATTCCGCTTGCACGTGAATATTTATCAGGTAAGAATCGCTATAAGCGTCCCCACAGGGCACAGATTATATATTATAAAGATGGGAATGTCAACAAAGAAGTGAACTCTGACCATCGAAAATAGCGAATATTATTAATTAGGGAAACGTTTAAACATTGCTAGAATCAATCGCCTCAACCGTCTGCCTCATGGGTTCACAGCAAACACAAGAAAAACATTCTTGGCCGTAAAAAGCCACTGAAACTGAAGCTTCCGAAAAAATATTTTCATCGGCAGATTTGGATTTTATGT
Source organism: Corallium rubrum (assembly GCA_964035015.1). Lineage (NCBI taxonomy): Eukaryota > Metazoa > Cnidaria > Anthozoa > Scleralcyonacea > Coralliidae > Corallium > Corallium rubrum. Next base: position 5,430,261 of record OZ035999.1, on the reverse strand, counting down.
CGAGAGCTCTTGGGTATTTTACTTCATATCAACAGTCTTTTTTTTTACCAAGTGAGTTCATCAGGCAAGAAAATGAAAGGTATTTGAACAGAATGTTATTCCGTATTAATAAAGTACAAGCCATGCACTGTATATTTTAGCTAGTTTTGCTTGGCTCTTGAACACAACAAGGCCAGAAAATAATTTCAGACTTTGTTATAGTTCTCTCATAATATGTAAACATAGTGTTGTTGTTTTTTGCTGTCTTAAAAAGTCTCAAAGGCGGTGCTTTTTAACTTTAAGATTTGTTCAAGAAATTATTTGTTTGTTTGCTTGTAATTGGATATTTAGTTCTTTCGCCCTCGTTTATTTAAAACTTCCCTGTTAAAGCCCTTATACATACCTATAGTGGTATATACTTACCGATAATATTTTAGTGATTTCAATGCTATATATTTTATTTGTATCAGTACTAAGAAAAATAGATTAAAGTCTATAAAAGGTGTCACTCAAAATCGCTGGAAATTTCCGTATCCAAACATCCAATCAACGCTTGCGTAGTATACATGTTGTTTTATAAGACACTTTACCCAATTATTATGCTATTATTATGTATTTAAGATGTGAAAAACTCTTATATTTAATTAAAATGAAGATCGATAGAATACTTACAAAACGAGGAGAGTCAATCCTGGTTTTCATATGTCGCATTTCATCGCCGATTATCGCCGGTACAGCTTTGCGATGAATTGCGACGAGATAGGATTATTAAAACCGGCAATCGGGGACAATACCCGCTCATATCGGCAAAGAAGAAAAAAAATTGTTTCCCCCGAAATGATTAAGTAGTAAGACTAGAATATGAACTACAAGAATTAATTAAAATGAGATATAAAGTTCCCATAAACAACCATACTTCTATAGTATAGAAAAACAAATGTACGGAAAAGTTTGCAGTTTTTTGACTATGATACAGGTCCTTTGAAGACATCGTCTCTTATGGACAATCGAAAACGTCATGTCTCTGTTAGATTCTCTTCAACTTGTTGTAGGTACAGTTGACGAAATAATTCTGCTTCCTGGATTGTTTTCTTCAGCATCTGTTTTATCACTTTGTTGTCCTTTCTACTCAAAAGTAGATTAATGCCTTGGAGTTCAGTCACAATTTTTACCAACTCATTATATGATGTAGCAATGTCATCTTCACTTGGCTCTTTTCCTTTTCCAATCATATGGTCAACGAGTGATTTCAAGACATACTTCTCCATGGTGTTCCAATTCGGATCCTTTGGTTTCTCACCGCATTGCAGCATGTAATCCAGGCTCGTCGTTCGCAAACCCTGCATGCACTGTTTTTCACGTTTTCGTTGTCTTCCTTTATGATTGTTGTTAGAAGGCGGTGTATTCTGGTCTGATTTCTTGCCGTGAGGGTTGTTGCAATTCAGGCAATAACATAATGACGAACACTTCTTCAGCTCACGAAAGCAAGGGCACTGTGAACGACGTTCTCCTGGTATTTGAAAGCAGAAGGCTTTTTCTTTGGTCTGCTTTGCTGCACCTCGCCCACAACGACAACCTTTTCTTTGGTGATGGTCTTGGTCAGGGCATGTAGGAACTGGCGCAATGCTTCCACGGTTGGTAGAATCTGTTTCACACACTACTTCATTTGTTTCGATGTTGCTGGATTCTACCACTGCGTCATAATGCCCACATCCAGAATGGTTAAAGGCTAAGTAAAGGGGATAGCTTATTAAGGCCTTTCCTCTTGGGACTATTGGTAAGGTTTCCATTCTTCGCATGGAAGTAAAAAGTACAACATTTATTTGAAGTATATTTGCAAGGCCAGTAGCCATAATGTTCCCCAGTTCACCAGCGAAGACGCCAGGTTTCTTGTACGATTGTGCTAGCTCTTGGAAAGACATTTGTTGAGTAGTAACAAATTTTTCATATTCTCTCGCATTTTCAAGCCATTCAGTCACCAAAAGGTTGCGTAACTGGAGAACATTGGTTGCAAGGTCCGCATCAAAACATAATTTTAAATTTTGTAAATATGCAGTGTAGCTTTGGTATTTTCTGGAGGAAACGATCTGCTTCAGACCAAATATAGTGGAAGTAAAGAGACAATCGCCATCTGGAGGGGATTTTACAAACTCCATATTGTATGAAGTCAATGTACTTTCCAAACGTTCTATACTCTCTTCTTGTTCCGCAGTCTTGTTGACGCAGCTTCCAAAAGCAAACAGTGCAGGATTTGACATTAGATTCACATGATTGGTGTTGAACGCCCGATTTCCTCCATTAGTTTTTGTCAAACTTTCCACAACAGAAGCAAGATTTGTCGCTCTATCTAAAATTTCTTTCACTTCTTCATTTTCCAGTTTAAAGTCAGAATTATTTAAAAGATCTTCTAAATCTTGCCCCTCCCCATCCCAGTTGCAATCTGCAAACAAATCGCAATAAGACAATGGTATAGCATCTTCGCTAGAGTTAAATCTTCTTTCGCTTGAAACTCCTACACCAAAAATTTCCTTTGCATCGTTTTTGTTGAAACTTGATGATATATTACAAGAATCGATTACAGGTACCACTTTTATTTTCTTGTCGGCAGAATTTCCTAATTTTCTCTTTTCGTTCCATACGTAAAGAAATGTTGTAAAAAGGGCTACCGCCAGATGTACACCGATACGTACTTTAGTTGCACTTCTACGCAGACATTTGTGAAGGTTTTCGTTACGCTCAGTACCACACCCAGGTGGAATATTGGACAAGCAACCCTTCTTGATGTGTTCCCTGAGGTGTACAATCTCTTTCAGTGCATCCAATGTCAAAACTGGTTTATCTTCAAAAAGCACGTCCTTCCACGTAAGCACGAAATCATCTATCTGTTTGTTTAGCGTCTCAGGGCTAGGAGTATGTTCTTTGCGATTTTCCCCATGATCACTTGGATGACGAAATGTAAGTGAAAATGCTTGAGCACAATGAAAACTAAACGGGTGTCTTTTAGGAATCTTTTTTACTGTTCTTTGTACCGCATGAAAGACATCTAGTTTAACCGTGAAATTCTCACCGAACACAGACTGGAGCTTTTTCCTCCACGAGCAACAGTTGTCTGTAAAACACAAGTCGACATTTTTGCCCTGTTGTTTAAATCTTCTCTCTAGTCCTTTCAAAAGGTCTTCCACTTTAGTGAAGGCTGTACCATAAGTTAATTGCCAAGCGATTACGCATCCTATTTCATTCATGACACAGAACATGGAATCGTATTGCTTTTCCCAACGTGAATCACATTTTCGAGTTGCTCCAATATTTGCTGCCACTTTAAAAGTGTGATCAATGGATATCCACTCGGCGGAATGTTCAGTCATCTTGTGTGTGTACGCTTGTTGCTTTTTTTCGAAATCATAAATAAAACAATCTCTTATTACGGTTATGCTTGGTGCTTTATACTCATCTGGTACGTCAGGAGGGAACCTTTCGGGTTCGTGATCAGAAAACGTCGGGATGTCGTTTGCAGATGCGAAAAGTTTAAAATCTTCTTCAAAAGAAATACGCTTTCTAGTGTATGCCTCCATGTATATTTGACTCAGCATTGAATGAATGTGCTCCATTTTTAAACCAGATGTTATATAACAAACAATGCTTTGCTGAAGCTCGCGTGTTACTCCTCTGATATGTGATAAAATGAACGGTCTTCGTGATTCCGGTACAAGGTTCAATATAGTTGGGTCGTGAGCAATTATCTCAGCATGTTGCCCTGTGCATCGATAAACTCGGCTGACTAAGTAAATTGGTCCATTTACCCCATATAATAATCTACATGACTCTCGCTGGCTATGGCAGTCTTTCCAATGTGCACTCCGAAGGGTTCGATCATCCGAACTGATTTGACATTCCGACCGAGGACATTTGATTGCACCACCTAGGCACGCAAGCTGATTTAGTGGATCCCAGAACAACAGGACTGGACGCATGTAATCGTAAGGGTCAGGAACCAGGGGATTAGATACGCGTACCATCGGGATAGGTGGATAAACAAACAAACAGAGCAGCAGGCAAATCTTGAAATTGTTGTATCACACTTGCTATGTACTGGTGATGACACTCTCGTAAATGCACACAGCTTGTTTTTTGGTACATAGTCACGCACAGTAGAAAAATCAGTAGGAACTTCGCCATAATATAAAGAGATATGAATTTAATGCACATGACAATTAAACATTGCAATGCATGATATAGGTGTCACACGCCCTTGTTATTTGTACATTTTCCGCATAATTAAGATCAATTGGATTAACAATCCCGCTAAATGTCCTCCAGTCGTATTCGTTTAACTTACAATAGTCGCTTAGCGCAAAAATGATAACATCAGCATGCAAAGAAGCGGAAGTTGGGTTTTTCATTCCTGTATGGTCATGGAAAAACCCCACCAGTATGCATGAAGCAGCTAAATACTGTTGTCGGTCATCTCTTTAATATAAGGCTTGTGCACACTAGGAAAAGATCGCGATCTTTCTTTATAAGGTATGTTCTTATGTTAGTTCACATGGAAACATTTAAATGACATGAAGCATTTTATGTCGACATAAAAGCCCTTATGTTTATGAAATTATGTCTTTATGTCGCAAGTGTTAATGCACATAAATGGTTGATAAGGTCAGATGAGATTTGGAGATCTGTGAGTTGTATATGTGCGATTATCAGTTGTCTCATTATTATCACCCTGAGGTCAGTCAAATGTGATTGGTTGCTGTCTTGTTTGTAGATCAAATCTGTCCAATAGTTATTTTTGATAAAAATTGGCGCGAAGTTTCGACCAATGAAACATTAACTAACAATCAGGCTAATAATACGTACACTATCGAACAACACGGCATTATCACTTGTGACGCTATACACTCACGATGCTTGGGAATTCACAGCGCAAGAGAAAGGCCAACGACACTAGTGACGATGTAGTGAAAGCTTTGGCGATAGAGGCAAGCGACAACGGTATCGATTGGGATAACGTTGCTCCTGTGTACTTCACCAATTGGCTAGAAATGTTTGCGCGTGCACATGGTGTCGTTAAAGACATAATGTATATGGCAATCCTTCCAAGAATAGCTGGTCTGTTGGGCTCCCAAACTTGCCTCAAGTTATCCGAAGGCCATCGAGAGAGTATGGGTTGTTTTATTCTGTGTTTGGCTCCTCCTGATGCAGCCAAATCGCCAGCCAACAATCACGGCGGTAAAATTCCAATGTCCTATGTCGAACGCGAGAATAACATCAGGTTGTCACTCGACAAATTTACCGAAGTTGGGCTACGGCAACATTTAATTGACAACAATGGCACGGCAGTCATCGTGAAGGACGAAATGTACCAGACCTTAAGGCAGATACTGAGCGAGAAAGAAATGGGAACTTTGTGCCGCCTGTATGACGGAGATTCTTTATTTGTTACCACTGGTGCCAACGCAAAACCAGTGGGCGTTGATAAAACAAGTATTGCGCTAGGAGGGTTTTTACAGGTATGTTTATTTTGTCATTCTGCTCTGTAAACGCTGTTGTATATTTTTCTAGTCAGGTGGCCGCTATGCATGGGTGTACATTTTTTATACTGTATATTAAACTGTATTACGGTATATGAACCTTCTAAACCTACATGTTGATTTGCAATTCTAAGGTAAACTAAAATATGCAACCATTGCTTTGGGCACAGGTGAAACATCTCCTGGCAGACCTTTACCCTCAGATGTCGGCTGGCCAAGATGGCTTCGATGCAAGATTTAACATCGGCATCGTTAGACCTGAAGCCTTAACCCGTAAAGAAAGTGCCAATTACGAGGAAGTACTTCGTCAATCCAACCTGCAAGACCTTAACCTGCTTTTCAACGCCATATACTGCGACCACAACGGGGAAGATATAGCTATTCATTATTATCTCGACGATGAAGCTTTGGTAGAGTTTGACGATTTTGATGAGCAAGTTTGTCTGCAACTCAATTGCAATTGGCAGTTAGGAAACCTGGTCACAAGAGCGACTAAAGAACGCCGCCATGTTCTGCGATGGACGGTGATATTGTACGTCACTTACCAGTACACCAGAAGAGCTCTATTTGAAGCTTACGGTCCAATCTCCCGAAAGATACCAAAGAGGTATGTTAAGTATGCCATCAAGTTGAACGAGTACTTCAAGAAACAAAAGGAAATCATCGAGAAGGTTTGTATACAATTTGTGCTTGTAGTATAACTGTTATACACAATTTACGCCATTTGTTTAACTATAGAATAAGGTGTCCACTACGCGTGCTCTATTGGATGGTCTCCGTGCGTTTATAAGGCCATAAGCCTGAGGATGTAAATGGATGGGAGGCCACGCATGTGTGAGCATGATTGAAGAGGGGGGGGGGGGGGGGGGAGTGCAGATCCCATTTTCCCAGCGTATATTGTTATGAAATCCCATTCCCATTAACGAAATATCTTGAAATCCTAGTCCCATCCTCTAAATTTTCTTTCCCATTCCCAGTGACAATTAAAAAATCCCATTCCGCCCAGTGATAAAAAACACGAAAATCCCAATTCCCAGCGCTAAAAATAAGCAAATCCCAGTTCCAATTTTACCCTTCAGGACCCTCATTGAATATTTGTGCCACGTTTTATGTTCTAGCTAAATTGTAATTAAGGTGCATGGTACTGGTCTTATACCGAAAAAATAAAATTTGAGTGAAATCCATCAATTTTTTAAACTAAAGAATTGCAATATTTAAACCTTTTTGGCATGTCTATACCCTTTTTGCTGAAAAACATGCTTTAATGGCCCGATGAGTTTTAAGTGCGAGCAAGTAAAAATACAAGAGATGTATATGGATATTGACCTGGTCAAAAGGAATACCTATATACAACAAAAAAAACTCGAATCTTATTTGAACTATACGAGTATATAAAGCATGCTGTATAAAACATAAGGCGTCGTGCACTGTAACTTTACGTTCTCTCTTTTTTTTTATCTTAACAGCACTTGACCGGCGGGGCAGTAGAAAACACCACAAAGCGAATGGTGAAGAAAGTCCTAGACTACGATGGGCCACTTGTGCTAACCAACTTGTTGAGAGAGAGATTCAGCTCCGCAACTCGACCAACAACAACGGAGGTTCACGAGAGTATGGAAACTCTCCAAAGCGAATCTTTGGGCTACGTTGTTAAGAGTGGAAACACAGTGGCGTTTCTCAAAGAGGTCCCAGACAGAGTTGAGGAATCTTCGATTGAAAGGTATGGCTTATCCATGGACAACTACACGAAATTATTTTTTAAGACCAACATGGACATCTCAAATAGACTTCGCGAAAGGCTGATAGCTCACAGTGAAGTAGCATCTCGAATTCTGAATGCCGCAGAAGCCGATGAGGAAGAACAATAATCTCGTGGCATGGTTAGAAGAAAAGTCAGTGAGAGACATGCCGGGTCCAACACATTAGTTATATACTTCATGTTATTTTTAATTGTTATAGTTCATGTTTTAGGTCTAATATTAATCGAAGTGGGGAATTTCTGTTACTTTACATCTCTATTTCATAAAAAAAATTAAAATAAAAATTTAAGTGAATAAAGTTCTCAATATTATGAAATTCCCAGAAATTATATATATGTTATGTATATGTTAAAAAAAACACAACGTATGTATGAAAGTGTTATATATACGCCGAATGTTGTTGTTCATTTCCTACCTTACCAAGTGTCTCTGGTGATTCCTACGAATCTTATTTGGTTATAACCAATTAAATTAATAGTTGAAATAGCCTTTCCGTTTTACAGTGCAGTACGAAGTAGCTCTTTAATGACCTTACTAAATCAGACCCCGTTTACACTAGAGCAAAAGTATCCGGATTCACATTGTTTTTCATCCTCATGGGAATAAAAAACAATGTGAATCCGGAAACTTTTGCTCTAGTGTAAACGGGGTCTCAGTGGCTAAGTCAAATCTGGCATCGCATTGTAATTGTAGAGATATATCATATACTCCATCCCAGTTGTCTGTGGCCTCCAGTTCATGGGTTAACATATGGCTATCAAATATTTCATTATCAAATGTCCCATTGCAAGAACCACATTTGAAGGTTTCTTCTTTCGTATGAGTTTTTGCGATGGTTAGCACGAAACGTTGTTAAATTAGTTGAGATAAAGTTCCTCTTGAAACCTATTGTCACATTGTCTTGAAAACTTGTCACATTTTATATAGCATAATGTTAGCATAATAATCGCTACGGCCCTGTGGGGACGCTTATAGCGATTCTTACCTGATAAATATTCACGTGCAAGCGGAATGTACTAAGAACATAACGTCGATACTGATCAGACTGATGGTGACAGCAACATGCTGTTTCAACAACGGATTTTCTGTTCCGTCGTGTATATTGGATAATATGTACTATATTCTGTTTTATCGTGTTGGGTTGAGTTGTGCTGTGCTGTGTTGGGTGGATTGAACGAGACGCGACCGTTGCGCAATTTTCTTGTTCACTGGATTAAAGGCCCATTTCCACTCAGGAGAATTTTCCTCGGACAGGACATTTTCTTTTGTCTCAAACTCATTAGTTCTGCCCAAGAGCTCACAAGACAAAGGGAAATTTCCTGTCCAAGGAAAATTTTCCTGAGTGGAAATGGGCCTTAAAGGCTAGTTTCCACTCAGGAAAATCTTCCGCAGGACCCGAATGGACAGGGAAGTTTTCTTTGTCTTGTGAGCTCTCGGTCGGAACTAATGAGTTTAACACAAAGGAAACTTTCCTGTCCGTTCCTATCCTGCCGACAATTTTCCTGAGTGGAAACTAGTCTTAAGGGACTGCTTGTTTAGCGGTACTGAGCAATCATAATTATCATATGGCAGCACATTAGCTTATATCCGGTTTATACCTAAACGAATTAGTTCCACACATTATTTATTATTTATTCTCCCGCCGTTTTTAAATCTTCACAAAATCTAGTGCGTTTTTTGGAAATTCTTAGTGAAGAGAGGTACTTTAAAATAAGCTATGTGGTGATATATTACTGACTCCGAACAAATGCTCCGACCATGTGAGTCTCAACAATTTGGGTGCGGCCTCCCATAAAAATTAGAGTTTAATACCACCCAGTCGTTATGTGAAGAAATGAATTGTCAGATAGCTGTCGATGCTCAGCATGAGCTCGCTTTGGCTTTGTTTGGAATGAACCATTTTCTTCCGATCAAATTGCAGAGGGAGTGAAATGTATTTACTGTACGTAATAGTGTTAACACTAGAAGCCGCAGTGAAGCCTAGCAGAGTTGCGATTGGGGAGAAACTGTTGATTGGATCTTTGTTTTTTTAACTTTTGTATGAATTTTAATTATTTTGACATGAAACTGCATAAACTTAATTTATAATGCGATTGTTTCTCAACTTTTACAGTAAATTTCCAGTGCTCATATGCGCTACAGACAACGTATAGCTGTTAGTCCGCTAGATAATTAATTATTTTCGAATTATCTGGCAAACTGGCACTAAGGACACTAATAAACTCTGGCGCTCTGGCTGCCAGAGGATTAATTATTTTCTCTGGCAAACTGGCGCTCTGGCACTAAGGACACTAGTAAACTCTGGCACTCTGGCTGCCAGAGGATTAATTATTTTCTCTGGCAAACTGGCGCTCTGGCACTAAGAACACTAGTAAACTCTGGCGCTCTGGCTGCCAGAGGATTAATTATTTTCTCTGGCAAACTGGCGCTCTGGCACTAAGGACACTAGTAAACTCTGGCGCTCTGGCTGCCAGAGGATTAATTATTTTCTCTGGCAAACTGGCGCTCTGGCACTACGGACACAAGTAAACTCTGGCGCTCTGGCTGCCAGAGGATTAATTATTTTCTCTGGCAAACTGGCGCTCTGGCACTAAGGACACTAGTAAACTCTGGCGCTCTGGCTGCCAGAGGATTAATTATTTTCTCTGGCAAACTGGCGCTCTGGCACTAAGGACACTAGTAAACTCTGGCGCTCTGGCTGCCAGAGGATTAATTATTTTCTCTGGCAAACTGGCGCTCTGGCACTACGGACACAAGTAAACTCTGGCGCTCTGGCTGCCAGAGGATTAATTATTTTCTCTGGCAAACTGGCGCTCTGGCACTAAGGACACTAGTAAACTCTGGCGCTCTGGCTGCCAGAGGATTAATTATTTTCTCTGGCAAACTGGCGCTCTGGCACTACGGACACAAGTAAACTCTGGCGCTCTGGCTGCCAGAGGATTAATTATTTTCTCTGGCAAACTGGCGCTCTGGCACTAAGGACACTAGTAAACTCTGGCTGCCAGAGGATTAATTATTTTCTCTGGCAAACTGGCGCTCTGGCACTAAGGACACTAGTAAACTCTGGCACTCTGGCTGCCAGAGAATTAACTACTCTCTCTGGCAAACTGGCACTCTGGCTGGGCTGACAGAGCTCTAAGACTGCATGCAAATCAACTTACCACCTTGTCATTGTGGCGTATGTAATATATGATAGTCAATGTGAGCACTAAATTAATATAAATAATTACGATAATCAGCAGGATATTATCTGTGACGTGTTCTGTGCTCTGCTACACAGCTCAACAACCCTACTCACTGTATATGAGCTGATATACAGTTAGTAATGCAGCCAATCAGATTGCAAGATAGCTCATATATCATTAGTAGCTATATTATATAATATAATATAATATAATATAATATAATATAATATAATATAATATAATATAATATAATATAATATAATATAATATAATATAATATAATAAGATAACAGTACTTAGAGTGTCTCTAGTTGCACAGTTAGGCTTTTATACCATGTCTTAATACATTACACATTAGAAAAATAGATATTATATACAATATACTGTATATAAATTATTAGGCAGGCAAATTGACCTATTCAGCATTTTTTTTGAAATTTGCCCTATCTTCAAATTTTCCAGAACTTGTTAATCTTCCAGATCTTTAGGAGAAGGGGGGAGGGGGTATTGTTTCCAAGCCCATGCTAGGCTTGAGGTTGAATTCTATTAACTGGTTGATCATCTTATATAAATTTCAGGAATGATGAAGTATCTGCTACACAAGAGAATGTCTCTGCTGGTAAAAATAAGAAGAAAGCACCAAGTGATGACATCCAGGTCAGTCATTAACTTATTAATAAATATTTTAAAAATCTAGTATTTGCATTAATTAATAGTGTAACTAGCTGGTCACTAGCTTTGAGGCCTATTTTTTCATTTGCTGAAATGAATTTTGCTTCAATTTTTTGATAATTTGCTAGACTTTGCTGTCAATGCGGACTACCAAAGAAAATGAGGTAAACAGAAATATTAAGAGTTAGATCATGTTGACGAAAAAAGTTATATTTGTGAGTGATGTGTAATGTTTGTTTCTCATCAGTGCATTTAATTATGAATATGGTAGAAAATCTTGAAACACTGGTACTTAAGTACTTAATTAAAGTTGTCTTTACTGCATTTTCAGACCAAAAAGGTTGGAGATGATATTTTCGACTTACTGAACATCAAGTCTGCAAAGGTAATTAAAATTAAAATTTTTGCTTTATATTTTATAGTTTTAGTCTCCAGTCCTGGGGGTCTTCTGTGTTTTACAGAACACTAATCTCCAAAGAATTCTTCTGTGGAGATTGGGTGGCATGCAATGTTAGTGCACTGCCTCTCAAGGCTCACATTAACTTTTGAGGCAACTAGCAGACATGTGCCAGTAGGTTTTATTTTCACTAGCAAATATTCAAAAGTCACTGGCAAAATTTAAAATCCCTATGTATTACCATAGAAACCATAGTAATTAAGCAAAACACTAAAAAATATTCATTTATTTATTTGAGCGTGATTGCTGTAAATGTGTAATATCTCAAACTTCCTATTGACACGCATGCATTTCCTATTGACACCGCTGAGTGTATCAGCTACATCAATCTCGTACCATGGCAATGAGGCCAATCTCAGGTCAGGTCCGGGTGCCTTTTCTTCCCTCCTTTTGTTTTTTCGATCGTCAAACACACTCAGACAAACATATCACCAGCTTTGAAAAGTCCCTTACTGAAACTTCAATTTACCCAATTCGGGTCACACTCGCAAAACTTTGCTAGTGAAATGTTTCCTTGCTTGCTAAAACTCACCAAAGCCAAAAGTTCACTCGCATTTTGCAAGATTGCGAGCGGAAAATTCGAGCCTTGCCTCTTACCACTTAAGCGTCCGTGGTGGGTTTTTAATATTTTATTCTGGCTAATGCCAGACAATTTTACTCCTCAAGGGATGAACTCTAGTAGGGAAAGGGTTAAAAACTATTTTTTATTTCCTTATTTGGAAGAACTCTAAAATGATAAAGTAACTTCTTTGGAAGATTTTCGCTTTTTCGCTTTGTTTTTGAGATATTTCATTTTGTTTGATATGCAAATGTCCGGAGTCTACGTCACACATGCATAATGACTTATCAGAGAATGTTATATATCTTTGCGTTCATCAAATAAAAACACTAAAATATGAATAACATGTGCGTGTGTTTCTCCCACAACACCAAATTTCTCGATTTTAAACGATTTCGTTTGAGAATGAAAGAGTTACACCAACTTCTTTGATAAGTCATTATACATGTGTGACATAATTCCAGACATTTGCATATCAAACAAAATGAAATATCTCAAAAACAAAGCGAAAAAGCAAAAATCTTCCAAAGAAGTTACTTTATCATTTTAAAAGTTCTTCCAAATGAGACAATAAAAATTGTCGAGGTTAGGGACACTTTAACCTCATGTGTGTAGAGTTGTTGGTTCTCTTTTTTGCATGGAAGTTTTTTTATGGTAATTCCCAGTTTTCCTTTCTCTGTAAAATTAACTTATAGTGTCCCTAATTACTTTAGTTAATTAGTACATTTGAACTGTTAATATTGTGCAGTATATATACACCAGAAAATTATTGTGCTAGATTGAGGCTGGACCCCAAGAAACCTTGTTTTGAGCGTCTAGTTGTTAAATTCTGATGTACAGTGTTAAATTCTGATGTACAGTGTTAAATTCTGATGTACAGTGTTAAATTCTGATGTACAGTGTATATTTAGGAGCAGCTTATTGTCGAGAAGTTCAAATCACAAGGTGGAGCTAATGTTCAAGAATTCTGTGAACATGGGACAAGAGAGGAGTGCAAGAAAAATAGAAATAGTGGAGATATTTGTAAGAAGGTAAGCTTCCTTTCTGTGTCATTGAACCTGTATTCTGACACATAATGCAGGCCTTTTTTCGTTTGCCACGTGCACACGCGCAAACATCAACTACATGATGTGCTATTTTTCGCACGTGTGAAAGGCCATGTCCAGTTGTTCATTCACATTACAATTTTTAAAATCTGTGAAAGTTTTAGTAATGTCACATGTCACGTAAGATCTCACAGCGTAACGTAAGGTCTCACAGCGTAAGGTAAGGTCTCACAGCGTAACGCAAGGTCTCACAACGTAACGTAAAGTCTCACAACGTAATGTGAGGTCTTATGCAGAACGTAACGTAAGCTCTCACAATGTAACGTAAGGTCTCACAACGTAACGTAAGGTCTCACAGCGTAACGTAAGGCTTTTACAACGTAACGTAAGGTCTCACAACGCAACGTAAGGTCTCACAATGTAACTTGTAAGTCTCACAACGTAAAGTCTCAGAACGTAACGTGATGTCTCACAACGTAACGTAAGGTCTTATGCAGAACGTAACATAAGGTTTTTACAACGTAACATAAGGTTTTTACAACGTAACGTAAGGTTTTTACAACGTAACGTAAGGTCTCACAACGCAACGTAAGGTCTCACAATGTAACTTGTAAGTCTCGCAACGTAAGGTCTCAGAACGTAACGTGATGTCTCACAACGTAACGTAAGGTCTTATGCAGAACGTAAAGCAAGCTCTCACAATGTAAGGTAAGGTCTCACAACGTAACGTCAGCTTTGTTTTCGTTTAAAAAAAGACACCACATATGTGCAGAGAATATAAAAGTTAGGTCTGCCGTTCATATTTCTGTGCCATAACTGATCATATTTAACACGCGCTAAATTTATTTACGCGTGCGAATTACAACCGTACACGTGCAGTTTTCCTTAGTAAAAGGCCTGATAATGGTACAAAATGTCATGTCCTGTCATCTAACTATGACATAATTATTTGCATCTGTTTCCTAGGTTCATTTCAGGAAAATCATTCAGAAACATACAGATGGTAAGAGGGATTTTGTATTACACTTATCTACTACTATTGAGAAGTCAAAGGCAGGCGAACGAAGATCGCATATTCTCCACCCTCGTATACCTTCCCGCGAAAAATAGCTATTTTTTTGCAGAGGGTATATGAGGGCAGATAATACATGATCTACGTTCGCAGGCTAAGAGCCGACTGGTCATCTCAGAAGGGTCTGGAATATGCCTTTTTAACAAGCTGTAACTGACATGTATAAGTTACTGGTGTTTGTTTGTGAAGGTTAAAAGGATTTTTTCATTTCTAGAATCTCTTGGAGATTGCTCATTTCTGAATACTTGCTTCCATATGGACACTTGTAAAGTGAGTTCATCTATTTTTAATCATTTCGAGATTGTAACTAGTGTACTAGTGGTAGTACTAGCAGAAACTGTATCCAGGATGCTTAGAATTGATTACTTGCATGGTTGTTTGGTCATTGGGGGTTATTTGTGTCATTTTGTAGTTGAACCAAGCCTTCAACTGTGGCTTGATCATAAAACTACAGTGTATAATACTGTATATACCATACCTCACCACAGTTCACTATAGCTCAGCTGCAAGAGAATATACCTTATTACAGGTGGGAGACTATTTATGGTCCAACATCTGTGCTGGTTATTTTTCAGTATGTGCATTATGAGGTTGACTACACTGGTGTGGCTAAAGACAAAGATAAGAAAACTGATGAAAAAGATATGGTATTTTGTAATAAATTATTTCAGTATAATTCATGCACTTGATTCCTTATTATGGTTTGCAGATAAATACCGGATGTACCTGGCTTAGGAAACGAGAAATATTTAGTCTGTTTTTCCACTGAGTTTTAGAAGAACAAGTACATCCAGTGGAAGTTTGGGAGACGTTTGGTTATTTGGGAGAAGGAGAAATTGCACTATGGGTGAATTTTTCCGCAGCTCAATTCTCCCAAACATTTGCAAGTCTTTGTGTACATGATTATAGTAAAATGTTTTCAAGTTTTTTAAAGCAACTTGTATAAAGTATGCTAAAACATAAATTTTGAAAAGTTTTGAACTCTGATATCTTGATTTCTTTTTCTTCAGAGTGAAATGGCAATGTCAACAACTGATGGTAATATTGCACTAATACCTCCTCAGGTCAGCTTTGTTAAAACTTACATATTGGTTATTTTTTTGCACTCAAAAATTTACATGTACAGTTTTCACTTTCTCTTATTGCAGTGGATCCAATGTGATTTACGATACTTGGACTTCAAAGTGTTAGGAAAATTCAGTGTGGTTATGGCAGATCCTCCTTGGGATATCCACATGGAGGTAATGTACCGACCGACCGACCGACCGACCGACCGACCGACCGACCGACTGACTCACTGACCACCGACTGACCGACCGACCGACCGACCGACCGACCGACCGACCGACTGACTCACTGACTGACCGACCGACTGACTGACTGACTGACTGACTGACTGACCGACCGACCGACCGACCGACCGACCGACCGACCGACCGACCGACCGACCGACCGACCGACCGACCGACCGACCGATTGACTGACTGATTGACTGATTGACTGACTGACTGACTGACTGATTGACTGACTGACTGACTGACTGACTGACCGACCGACCGACCGACCGACCGACCGACCGACCGACCGACCGACCGACCGACCGACCGACCGACCGATTGACTGATTGACTGACTGACTGACCGACCGACCGACCGACCGACCGACCGACCGACCGACTGACTGACTGACTGAACTAATTAACTGTATCTTTTACATTTTCTAATTTCTTTACCATTTCTTTTCATCCACTAGCTTCCGTATGGTACAATGTCAGACGATGAAATGAGGAAACTTTCTGTTCCTATTCTTCAAGATGAAGGTTATATTTTCTTGTGGGTAACTGGCAGGTACTGTTACGTCACTGTCGGCTTGATCAGTGTAACCACCAGCTCAGTATGTCTCAAAAATAGCGATTAAATTAATTTAACATGTTTCGTTTACGTTTTTAGAGCCATGGAGCTTGGCCGTGAGTGCTTGAAACTTTGGGGGTATGTTATGTATTTATGAAAACCTCAGTTATTATACACATACATATGTTAGTGCTATCATAGTTAATAGAAAATAAACATGGTTTATGGAAATTTGTGCACTTTCACGTTTTCTTAGACTTTCCCAAAGTCCTTCCCAGTCTTTTTTCGCGGTCTGACGTTTTCTGTACAATGAGGCAATCATCCAATAGCAACATTTGGGTTCAATTGATCTTGAAACCGCACTATTTAAATATTAATAAACCTAAAACAAAGGATTTGTGCATCTTCAGGTACCTTTCAACATGAATCGTACGTAGTTCGATTGTTAATCGCTTTGAAATTCGCCGGGTTTCCAAACCATGTGCACAGTATTTACTATTAACTATGGTGTTATGAATGGACATATATTTATGTGTTTATGCCACAAGGAAAAGTTAGATATTTTGTAGAAACCATAGAGGGACCTTCTTAAAGTTCTCCAGAAATCCAAAGAACGGTCAACGTCATTCAACATGCGTTTTTCTCTTAAAACTATACTATATCCTGACATTTTCAGATATGAAAGATGTGATGAACTGATCTGGGTGAAAACCAATCAGCTTCAACGTTTAATAAGAACAGGAAGAACTGGTCACTGGCTGAATCATGGCAAAGAACATTGTTTGGTAAGAAACATGTTTTGGAAAAAACGAATTTCCTTTTTTCCTTATTTTACAAGTGAAGCAGACCAATTGGGTATGAAATCTTACATTCTTTGCTCCTCCAGCCATTAGACTGTTGTCACAGACAATTAATGCTATCCAAAGAGAAAACAAAAAGGCATGCTCAAGTTAGCACTTCGGTCTCACTATAGGCGTGGCCGCGTGGGATGTCGTCACAATACAGTATGGTACTGTATTTACAGTCATTTGCAACTCACTTTGCACCCAAATCTTCTGAAGTTCCTTCCGACGTTTCTCAAGTTCGTTGGGAAGTTCAAAGTTCGTTTTGAACTACGCATTGATTGGCTGCTAGGAACCAAGCAACCAATCAAATGTGTCGTTGGGAGGTTCGTAATTCGTTTTGAAATAACTTGCGAACTTCCGAAGATTTGGGTGAAAAGTGAGTGAGTTGCAAATGACTGTAAGGCATATTTGTGACGCGAAACCAGTTCTGTCGACTTGCTCCAAGTCCGCCTCTTAGCGCTAGTTTTTGCGGGCGGGTGGAAAGGCGGGAGAGCGGAAAAGCGGAAAAGCGGAAAAGCGGGAGGAAAGAGGCGGACTTGTTTCGCTTGCAGGTTTTTGAATCTAATTAAATATTCTGGCGGGAAATCGCTGAAATGTACATCGCCCTGTTTTGACGTGTTTCTGGTTGTCGTACATGCAATGGAAAGTGGTTCTACCCCTACTAAAACGTTTTCAAGAGTCTGTTTAACTCCAACTTCGAAAGAATGTTAAATCACGAGTATTAGATACTGTGGATCCGAATTACGTCACCGGTCGAAAAATTCACCGGTGAATTTTGGCGCGCTGCAGGTGGGAAAAGTCCTTTTCAACGAGGAACCGGAAGGCGAAAGGTCAAAAATGTTTGAAAAGGACTTTGAGAAAGTCTACCGGTTCGGGTGTGTTGTGAGATCAATTGCTTTGCGTTGTGTCACGTTCTTTTCCATTCCGTTCTATTCTATATAACTATTCTATATTACACTTTATAAAATAAGGTGTCCTACGCACGCTCTGATTGGCTGGGCTCCGTGCATTTATAAGAGTATGAAGATAATGAATGACGTAAAATGGCGTGGAGTGGCGTAGGATGGCGTAGGATGGCGTCACCTGGCGGGAAAATCCAGCGAACTTTCAAAACTATATGCACGGAGCTTTAAGCCTAGTTTACACGAGCAATTTTTCCTTGACAAGTTTTTCCTTGACAAGTCTCCTTGTTGAAAAGCTGGCATGCCAGCTTTTCAAAAGGGAGACTTGTCAAGGAAAAACTTGCCATGTTTCCTCATACACACGGGCAAATAAAACTTGTCAAGTTTTATGTTTTATTCGTTAAACATCACATTACATCACATTTCGTTCCATTCTATTTCATCCCATTACATGATTTACATCACATATATCACATCACATTTTTTCCTGTTTCCTTCTATTTCATTACATTAGTTTTCTCTTAATAAACTTTAGGTTGGTGTTAAAGGTAAACCAAAAGATATGAACAACGGTCTTGATTGCGATGTTCTTGTAGCTGAGGTGAGGACAAAGGAGTATAGCTATTAATTTACAGTAAATCAACGAAGACAATAATATTATTGGTCTGATTTAGTTTTTACTGATGATTTTTTATTACTGTATGTACTTTAGTCTGGGTTCCCCATTCACTGCAATTAAGCTGTTAAGTTTTGCTGGTTCTTGCTCTACAAGATGTTGTTAGATGTTAATACTCTGCTTTGCTTCGTATTTTTAACCTGCTTGCGTGGCTGTATTTAGAAATCGAAGGAAGAAGTTGAACACTCACTCATGTTGGATATATCTCTATTTTGTACTCACTGCCACCATGTTGGTTGAATCCACTGATCTCTAATAATAGACTCATTATACTGGATAGAGCATCCGGTGCTCGCTGTGAAGTCGGAACAAATTAGTGGCGGCCGCCATTTCAAGTGGGACCCACTTGGTTTTCATACAGCCACTTTCAAGTTCTCCCATAGCGACAGATGCATGTTACAAAAATTTAGCTGGTTTTTGTTAAAAACCCGATCATTTAAAGCGAAAACCAGAGGCGAAAACTATGATTCAGCAATATTGTGGGTCCCACCGGATATGGCCATCGCGAGATTTTTAGCCTCACTTCCGACTTCAATTTTTGCCACGCGCGAAACAATAGATGCTCTATCCAGTATAATGAGTATATTATTTGAGATCAGTGGTTGAATCTGGCACAAAAGTTTTTGATCATCTGCAATTATAATTTCATCCAACATGGCAAAGATGTCTTTCTCTTTTGCATCTCAGGGGATTATAAAATTAATGCTCTTGATGCAACCTCATACGCAAGCGGAGCAGCGGAGATAAGACCCTGGGTACGAGGTTGCTCTTGATGTTCGCTCAATCATCTTGATGAGGTTGATGAGGAAGAAATTAGACCTCCGCTAAACGTCGCACAATAGACGAATTTAATTCAGACGAATTTAATTGTTTGAATTTTATTCGACGAAACTGCGACGTGTAACTCGATTAAATTCGACACACGAATTAAATTCGTCTGAATGTCACGGATAATGCGACGATAATGCGTGTTCGAGTTACACAACGAATTATCGTCGCGTCGAATTAAAGTGACAATTCGACGCGATGTTTTCCAGGAATCGTTTTCAGGCTTCAAGAGTCCAAGTGAAAACAATTAGATGCGACTGAAATTCGACGTTTAATTCGACGTCGCATTTATGTCGCATTATATATACGGACGAAGTTAATTCGAATTATTTTTCACATGCCTCGGTTTCCCCTTTGTTCTTTTAGGGGAATATATTCAATAGCCCCTGGCAAAACAATAGATTTATATTCCCCTCTAAGGCTCTAATATTCCCCTCTAACATTCTTCGCTATAATATTCTCCTCTAATCTTCCCGTCTAATATCCCCCGCACCACTCTTATCTTATGAAATCCTGTCAACCTCGCCATGTGAAAAATAAGTACGTTATTTTGAGGCCCCTCGGGGATATGTGTTTATTCACCTTGGGCTTCGCCCTCGATGAATAAATCACATATCCCCTCGTGGCCTCAAAATAACCTATACTTATATTCGTCTATTGTGTAACGTTTAGCCAAACCTTAGGAAATTTTTCTCGTTGATTATTTGCTTCGTTGAACGTCGGAACTCTGAAGTTGTCCTCCGGATCCCCACCGTTTTGAAGTCATGTGCAACAGATTTATTAGGTTAATAAGTCTTGAGTCTTAACGCCTGGCCAAACACTTTCAACATTTCATTCAACATCGTTCAACATTGTTGAATGCGTGTTGAACGAAAAATTGAAAATGTTCAAATTTCGTTCAACATCATTCAACAACGTTCAACATCCTTCAACAGGGGTGGCCAAACGCTTTCAACATGTTGAATCACGGTTGAATTCAACAATGTTGAACGATGTTGAATGAAATGTTGAAAGCGTTTGTCCAGGCCTTTACAGTTCTTCTGTACTCTACCAGTTCTAGTAAAATCATTGAAAGATAAGGTTCTGTATATTGTATCAGGTTCTATTATCCTGTCTTCTTGTTCATCTACGTGTACTTGAGAAATTTGAGTAAAGAAGTTGCTGATTTTCTGATAGGTGAGATCTACAAGTCACAAACCCGATGAGATTTACGGTCTAATTGAACGACTTGCTCCAGGGAAAAGAAAAATAGGTAAGAAAAAAGGGGGTTTAGGTGTTACCCTATCCCGATTGGGGTCAGAGTCCCGCGTTTTGCCCATGTTTCTGGCTCTTGTTAAATCAAGACAAACACCAAAGTAAGAAAGAGAAGAGAAGAGAAGAGAAGAGAAGAGAAGAGAAGAGAAGAGAGAGAAGAGAAGAGAAGAGAGAGAGAAGAAGAGGAGAGGAAGAGAGGAGAGGAGAGGAGAGGAGAGGAGAGGAGAGGAGAGGAGAGGAGAGGAGAGGAGAGGAGAGGAGAGGAGAGGAGAGGAGAGGAGAGGAGAGGAGAGGAGAGGAGAAGAGAAGAGAAGAGAAAAGAAGAGAAGAAGAAGAGAAGAAGGGAAGGGAAAGGAATGACGGACGGACGGACGAATGGACGGACGGACGAAGCAAAGGGAAGGAACGATGTTTAATTATGGAAATAAGTATACGGTTGATTTTTCTCTAGAATTATTTGGACGACCACACAATGTTCAGCCAAATTGGTAAGATGCCCTATAGTTGTGTTCAGAGCTAACGTCCTGCCTAATTCTAATGTTTGACATTGAGACAATAAATTCAGACGTTAGAAAGTTAATTAGTGTTTATGAACTGAAATTGATCTTCAAGTGTTGTGCACTCAAAGAAGATAAATATGTACGGTATTTCTTCTATTGTCATTTAGGTTAACATTGGGCAATCAACTCGATGGAGTGCGTTTATTGGAACCTGATGTGGTGGAACGTTTTAAAATAAAATATCCAAATGGAATACAGAAACTGGCAGCTTCCAAGTAAATCACCCGGTTAGTTGTTAAACGAAACATAGTATTAGAATGAGAGTACGCTTATTGTACAGTAGTTAAGATACTGGGCAATACCGATGGGCCATCTGCACAAATACGGTGTGACCCTCTATCTATTAGCGCTAGAATACTGGAAAAACATTCTCATCGTGCAAATGGTGTATTATTCACTTTCTTGGAATGATGCATCAAAAACTTCCTACAAAATACTGGACAACTTAATGTTTTAGTTATATATTTTAAAACATTTTTTAAAATGCTTTTGATTAGAAAAATTATTGATCTGAAAAAAACTTGTTTCCGTGTATAATAATTAAAAAAAATGTCTGGTATTGGCTTAGACATTTTTTTCTAACCAAACAAACATAACTTACCATTAATAACTGATACAGTAACCCAATTCTAGTAAAAAAAGTTAGAATGATAGGACTATGGATCTGACATCTAATGTGTGCACATTTGATGGGCTATGGTGAAAATGCCTTAAGTTCATTAAAGTCCACCAAGGGGTGGCCTGGTTCGAACCTGGGTTTGGATATCTGTGGTGCAGGCCATTCACCGTGGGTTCAAGAACAGTTGTAAGATGAATAGTTCATGAACTTTGTGCATGAACTACCTCAATGAACATTTTGTGAACACTTTGTGAATCTTCATGAAACATTGATGAACATTCAACATGCTTCATGAAATAATGAATTTCACTTCACGGGGTGAGGTTGTGCACAGCTAGGGAAAGCTGGCCTTGTGTAAAAGATCAGAGGTTGCACATACATGTACTTGTGCAGGCTACACATACTGTACTCAAACAATGAGTGAGTATGCCTAGTATCAGTTACTTCATGGAGGCTTGTCCCCAACACAAAATTATCCTGGAACCTGGGCATACAGGATGTAGTGTCCAAAACAAGTTATCTCAATGTTCAACATGAAGTTACGGTATTTGTGAAAGACAATATTATCTTGCTTTAATATTGATGGATATTATCTAGTATATTACCTGCAAGTCAGAGCCCCTTTCCAACCTATGCAAAAGTGGAAAGTGGGCTCTCAATATTTCTTTTTGAGCATGCGTGAAGGGTTGCCAAGATCCTATTTTGGGCCCAGGCTTTAGCGTGTTACTTGCTATTCTCTTGCTTGTGGGTGCTCATAAACTAGAACTTGTTTGACCAATTCAAAACCTGACTGACTCACCCCAAACTTAGGGTGAAGATTGAGTTTGTTGGCAGAGCCCACTTTCCCCTGAAGCCTGCGTAGGTCAGAAAGGGGATTCTGACTTGCAGGGTACTTAAGTACATGACATGATATAAAATTTATTTCTGAGCTGAAAGTAGCTTTAGAAATTCAGAAAAAATACCTGTATATTAAAAGTTGACTATTACTGATTGGTCAATGATAAGTGAAAAAAACACAACATTACACAACTTTATATAATTATTAATTTTTTGTATTTTACAAGCATTTTCAAATGACATGTGTTAATGATTGACTATAGAATTGAAATTATGGTACAATCAATGAATACAACAAAATAAATATAATTTATGTACATTATTACTACAATGTACATAAACTTTTTTGTCAACAAATTAAACTGTATGACAAATATACAACTAATAAGCCATTTGCACAATGATGTAAAATAGTGTTGGGTGACTATACTACCAGAATGCTTTGCCAGTATCCTCCATTTATCTACACTAGAATGCTGGCAAAGCACTCTGGTAGTTGTAGTCGCCCAACGCTATTTTACATCATTGTGCAAATGGCTTATTGACTGCAATATCTACATAAATATGATTGGATAAAACGAAACCTGCATAAAAAGCCCCACAGGTAACCCTTTACAAACTAGTTATTCTTCCATGCAGAAAAAAGGTTGTCATTCAAATTTAAGCCTCTTCACACAAAACAAAATCTCTTGCAAATGGTAACAATAGATTACATTCATCATCACAATAATGTGACTCCCTGAATGGACATTAGACGGCTGGTGAAATATTTACTTGGTAAAACATATGAAAATTAATTCTCATTGAAAAAAGCCCTATAATTATTATCATTCTCCATGCTGGTTTTTGCTTTGCCTTTCCTGTAGCCTGGAACTTCTTCTCAAAGGTGTTTGATGAGTTTCTTGCATGGTATTTGTAGTTATTGATGTTCTTTGGCTTTTCTTGCTAATGGTTTCATCACTTCCATAAACTAATTCCCGTATAAAGGAAAATCGTACCAGGAACAATTTCCATATTAGGAACCAACCTAAAAAGTTCATTAGCTTTAGTCACTATACTGTAATTATATACTAAAGTTTATGAACTACATAGGACCAGGTATTCCATAGTTTTTATTTCAGTATCAATTTATCATATGCTGCTTTTTCAAGTAACTCAAGTCACTACATTTTGAGACATTCCAATAACTAGTCTTGTTTGTGAACCTTTGTTGACTCAATGTACCAGTACAGTTGTCCTCACTCAGTTAAACTGCAACTCAAGTCAACCATCTTGTGTTGACCATACATTAGCAGCATTAGTCAATATCCTGAGTGAAGTTTACCATCAACTGCAAGTTAAGTCGACCATCTCAAGATGACCATTGACTGCAAGTCAAGTCAACCATCTCAAGATGACCAGTGACTGCAAGTCAAGTTGACCATTAACTGCAAGTCAAGTTGACCATTAACTGCAAGTCAAGTCAACCATCTCAAGATGACCATTAACTGCAACTCAAGTCAACCATCTCAAGTTGACCATTAACTACAAGTCAAGTTGACCATCTCAAGTTGACCATTCACTGCAAGTCAAGTCAACCATCTCAAGTTGACCATTCACTGCAACTCAAGTCAACCATCTCAAGTTGACCATTAACTGCAAGTCAAGTTGACCATCTCAAGTTGACCATTAACTGCAAGTCAAGTCAACCATCTGAATTGACCATTAACTGCAACTCAAGTCAACCATCTCAAGTTGACCATTAACTACAAGTCAAGTTAACCATTTCAAAATCATGACCATTTCAAAGTGACCATCTCGAGTCAACCATCAACTCCAATTCAAGTCAACCATCTCAATTCAAGACAGTCAACTCAAATTGAATATTTCATACTTTATATTTTTGCTACCTTTAATAGTTATATTTTTAAAACGTGATTATGGCATTATTGCTAAAAGTGTTGAGATACATAAAATGGATGGACTGCTTGGTATAAAACAAGGGTTTTTATTAGCTTAATATAAGAATCTCAACAAAACTTATACAATCTAAAATATTTTGAGTTAATTTTTAGCGCTGTGAAGTTAATTCGATAGCGATTTAATAATTTACAAATACAATTTTTGACTGCTAAAAGACGTCTTTGAGATAAAAATCTGGGAAGTGCAAAAGTTAATTTTCATTGTAATACACCCAGAAGCGTATTGCTGCAAAAACCTGAGATTCAACAGTGGAGAAAATGCATAAACACTTGCACAATTTAACGAAGTTTCAACCACCCGCTGCTGCATACTTGTCAACAAGGGGGAGAATTACTTTAAAAACACGAAACCTTAAACAACCAGGATTTTCTTCGCTTTTGGTATTCAAGCTCAAGCATTTTTTCGAAATACATCTGCATAAAACCTACATCCAAAAATCTAGCATTTTACATATAAAATTTACCGTAAGGACAATGGAGCACGCGTTAATTATAAAAATATAGCAACAAAGAGACCATTTTGAACTTACCGAATAAAATAAGGAAGCATAGAATAAATATGGCTCCGACTACTGAAAATCCTGTAATCAAGACTTCTTTAGGATCAATATCTTTCAGATCAACCATGGTGTGGAGTATAGTTTTAAACAAACGATTGTTATGCGCCTTCTTGTTGCTATATCGAGAAATTTCAAACAACAAATATGGCGCGTTCCACACGATTACAAATAACACGCAAAAAACACGCGGGACTGACGCCAATTGCCAAATATGGAGTCGCTGGTCTTTGTAGATATTATTCATGGAGGTGACCGCAGACGAGGAATGAACTCTCCCCTGTATGGCAAAGCGAAAAGGTGGCGAATTGGCGATATTTTTGGCAGTTGGAGTTGGAGTTAATTTAATGGTTTAAAGCAGTTCGATAGAAAGTGAGGCAACAAAAAGCGAAGTCATGTACGGAACGTAAAAACATTCTAATTAATTTAAGTTGAATTTTTTGGACAACCAGAAATTTTATGCTGCATTTAACAATTTTAGAGCTGAAAAACTGATGAGAAAAAACAACAACTTTGGTAAATTAGAATTCAGTTACTACCATTTGCGTTTAGCGTAATAGCGAATAACTAGTTGTTTTCGAGTTTTGAAACAAACGTTGTCCAATGACAACTATATTACATTTGACAGATCAAATCAATGACGAATAGGAGTAGAGGTGTAACTTTTCGTTGTCAATACTTGTCATCGTTCTTTTCAAACGGCAGCGTTTGTTTGGAATAACTTGTCAGTCTTTGGCTTAATTGTGGGAATTGGAATAATCAGCGAACGCAGGTCGTCTGATAAGGGTAGTTCACTTCGATATGACCTAGCCGAACGCATTTATTTGGTATTCCGTATTTGCTGTGGCCCGTGAGAAAATATCAACGCCACTTGAACCTTGAAATGGAAGCAATAACAACGGAAAGTTAGGAACGAACCATTATTTTTCTGGAGGGGGGGGGGGGGGAGGGGATGAAAGAATTTTCAAGACAAACCTGACATTTTTTTTTAGTGTTTGTACCTCCGCAAACCAGGCACGTAGCCAGGATTTTGAAAGGGGGGGAGCCGAAATCAGAATAAATTTTTAGGGGGGTCCAGGGGCATACTCCCCCGGGGAATTTTGAAATCGAGAGTCGCTGAAATGCCATTTCCTGGCTTTTGGAGGAAGATTTTACAGACTCTAAAGGTTAAAAAACGTCATATAAAATACTCAAAACACGCAAACGTCACATAGATACTCAAAATGCATACACTCAGTAGATTGAATACACTGTTTACAGTTTATTTCCTGACACAATTCATATTGCATCAGTTTTGTAGTTATATGTATGTTGTTTTATATCAAAAGGGGGGGGGGGGGGGGAGCCGCGGCTCCCTCCCTGGCTACGTCCCTGCCGCAAACTATTTTCTTTCAGCTGCCTTCATTTGCAAACTATCTTTTTTAACTACAAGAGATACATGTAAATTATTTCGTCACTATTTTTTTATAGCATATATCTGGTGTCTTAGATATGTGGATGGTATATGTAGTGACTGTATAATCATCTTTATCAAGGTTTCCTGACTCCTGATCAGTACAGTACAGTACAGTACAGTACAGTACAGTACAGTACAGTACAGTACAGTACAGTACAGTACAGTACAGTACAGCACAGCACAGCACACAGTACAGTACAGTACAGTACAGTACAGTACAGTACAGTACAGTACAGTACAGTACAGTACAGTACAGTACAGTACAGTACAGTACAGTACAGTACAGTACAGTACAGTACAGTACAGTACAGTACAGTACAGTACAGTACAGTACAGTACAGTACAGTGCAAGATACAGACAGTACGTGGCTTGCTACCACAGGGTCTTATGTTGAGTTTGAGGGGCAAGAACCTCGATCTTCTGAAAATCGGAAAATTTTTGATTTCTAGGATCTCTGAAACACTATTTCCTGAATTTTGAGGCAAGTATTTAAGAGTAATCCAAAAGCCATAAATTACATAATTTTGTTGAAATCGAACCAGAACATAGCATGATACACGTCAGAATATCTTTAGATTTATTTATAAACAAGTCGTAAACGTAAAAACAAGTTGGAGGCATTTTGTATGAGACCTTAGTATGTAATTTATAGCACTTTTCACGAGAACGGTCTTGGAGACCATTGGGGGGGGGGGGGACCACCCCCTCTCGCCCCCCTTGGCTACGCTACTGATGAACGGTAACCAACCTCGTACCCAGGGTC
This sequence comes from Corallium rubrum, assembly GCA_964035015.1. Taxonomy (NCBI): domain Eukaryota; kingdom Metazoa; phylum Cnidaria; class Anthozoa; order Scleralcyonacea; family Coralliidae; genus Corallium; species Corallium rubrum. Next base: position 5,402,894 of record OZ035999.1, on the reverse strand, counting down.
TTATTTATCTCCGCTGCTACTTAGAATTACTAATAATCAGTAAGTGCGAAATGCCTAGAATTACCAATAATCGTTAATTTTAAAAACTAATTCCCTACCCCCACACCCCAACCCTAACCTCTAAACCTTACCCTAAACCTAACCACAACTTCCCGGCAACCCTAACCCTAAGCCACAACCCCCCAGTGGCCCTAAACCTAATCACAACCCTCCAGGAAAAAAGTCCCGCCTCTCAGACCCCGACCACAACACCCCTACTGGTTTTTTAGTTATATGCAATTTAGTTTAACATCCCGCATGTGGGACAGAGAACGATCTACAATTACCAATTATTGGTAATTCAAGGACGTTTCACACTTGCTGATTATTACGAGGTTGGTTAGTAACAAATATTAAATCATGGGGCTTTCATCATTGCTCTGCAAACATTTTATTTTCCACTTATTATGTTTGCAAACAATTTATTTTATCTTATCAGCATCTGCAAACATTTTTTTCAATATTTTTCATCCCCCCTCCAGAAAAATAATGGTTCGTCCCTTACACCCCCTATTGGTCATTGATTTGACTTGTCAAACGTATAGTTGTCATTGGACAACGTTTGTTTCAAAACTCGAAAACAACTAGTTATACGAATACCCCTATAATCACCTGCATGTCCTGGGGTGGGCTTGACTCTTGCATAAGTACATAGCCTACATGCATTCGTAAACGTTCGTCACGACATTGGGCTTGTTTTATTTAAAATTGATAATGATTACATTGATTAAGTTCATTCTTTTTATTATTAATGATTACATTTTTATAATCAATTAGCTGTACTTTAGAGTATAGCTAACAAAAGTAAATATCGCGAACAGAAAACGACATCACTACAAAGTATAGAAAACTGGCATAAACGTGATATCAAACTAGGTTGCCCAAAAAAATTGTATCAGAATCCAAAAGTCCGGTATCCAGTAACGTCGTTCTGCAGGTCAACGTCCACAGTTGGTCTTGAGATATCTCCCCAATCGGTTAACGAAGTGATGGCAGTTGTTCGAGAACAGGCTGTAACTTCCACGACGTCGACGGTAGTTACGTGTCCAGTTCTGGATATCACTCGAAAGACATCTACTCCAGCCTAAACTAGAAAACTTCCATTTGATTGCACAGTCCTTCGGGTTGCGATTCATCTTGTAGGTTTTTGGACTGCCAAGGCCCCATTCAAAAATCTTTCCGCGGAACATAATCAGGCTGTGTTTGAGTGAAAGTGGGTTAACAATGCGGCGTTTGCCCCAAAACTTTTTCCCGCCAAAAAGGCTTGTACTACCATAGAAGTAATTACTGGAAGAACCTTTAAAAGAAACGACAAATTTTTATTTTAACCCTTTCAATTGTCGCGAATGCTCGATTTAACTCGGCGCCGTTCTACACGACAATTACAATGTTTTGTTTTTTTGTTGTCTCGCTTATCACTCTCTTGGTCCAAAATTGAAGTGTTTTCGGCGACATCTGTCATCTATACCTATTTCTTGTAATTAACAACTTGCGTCATAATAATAAAACCAAACAAAATCATGATACGTAGCTATATTTACGACACAATACATAGCACGTATACTTTAGTATTTTAATCTCGCTAACGCCAGACGATAGGAAAACCCCTGGCACTCTAAGGGTTAATTAAGACCGTGTCTATGTATAGATTTATTCAAACAACATAAATACCAGTTTGGCAGATTTGGTATACAAGATACATACATATAACATATATAAACTACGTGTTCAACTATAAACTTTCAAAACTTGTTAAAACATTAAAACAGTATTTAGCTACCAAAGTCATAATTTTTTTGTCTTGCATAGCAATGACATACATGAAAAGGTCTTGATAGCTAAATTTAGAAAACGAGTTATTTATTTTACAGAGACTTTCCATCTAAGATCGGCGAACTTTGTTCGTTCCTAATCTCATTTAGATCACAATGTTTGCATAATCTTTCACTGTATGAAACATTTCCGTATCGACCAGTATTGAGCTGAAATTCTTAATTTTGTAACCGCTTGACGATGTTTGAAGTTGCGAATTGAAGAAAGATATTTTTCAAAGCCAAAATTTATTTTCAGTTTTTTAAAGACTCTTAATTTGCCATTGTTTCCACCCTGTTGAATCTGTTCTTTCCAGTATTCAGTATAAAACTCATGTAATTTTTATTCCTCAAGTAATGGCAAAAATTTCCTTGTTCTTCGGGTGGTATTACAAAATTTTTAAAATTATTGACTTCTATATTACATAGTTGTAGTAAATATTTTGTAAATAATATTGGTTGTAAATCGCTGCGGGAGTAGCTAATGGTCGTGGGTCGTGGGTAAAATGTCGTGGGTAAAATGTCGTGGGTCGTGGGTAAAAAGTCGTGGGTTGTGATTTCTTCCAAACGCACACGGCGTTTCCGCGGACTTATTTAAATGCAATTACTAATATTTCGAAAACTATAACACAAAATTTACCGAGAATGGTCGGAAACGCCGTGTGCGTTTACAATATATTGCTCTGCATGACGTTCAGTCCTACGCTTTACAATAATTTTCACGCACATTTGTTTGCATGGGCAGAATTAAATATATAGTCAGAATACTTTTCTTCGTAAAGTTTGTGAAGTTCTAAGCGAAACGTTCCAAAGTATCAGCTTTCGATTAAGTTGGTTCTATAATAACACGGAAAAGTGGGTTTCAAATTTAACTCACCCATGACCCGTCGGTATCTCCGTAAATGTGCATGCAGTAGCGATTGTGATTCACCTTTAAATTATTTAGTATAATCGTATTCCTTTTACTATTGATGTTGATAATACTTCTGATTGTAATACCCACACTGGAAGCCTTGAACTTTGACAATATTTAATATTATCGATTACTCTTGACAATGCAATCACCTTCGCCAAGTTTGTGCAAAATCCACTTCCCTCGGATAGCTATTCAATTTATTCAACTTCAATAATACATTTATTTCATTCTATAATTTATTCACAATTTTTGGGAAAAATCACGACCCACGATATTTTACCCACGACCCACGACATTTTACCCACGACCCACCATCCACAACCATTAGCTACTCCCCTCTCTGCTTGGGGCAGAAAGGGGCTGATGAAGGTGATGAAAGCTTCCGTTTGAAACGTCAGTTTTCCGTTACAAAAAGTCTCGGCAGTTTAGCACCTTTTCACTTTGCTTTAACAAAACACTAAGTAATTTTTATTGATGAAAAATATACAATAATCGTGCAGAGTGTGCATAAATTGGTTAGAGGAAAGTTAAGTTGAACTATATATACACCGTATATATATAGGATATAGTACCTGAGTAGCTTGCTCGAGGATAACGACATGAAGTCCTGCGTCTCGGACTCCAACGTCTGAAAAACCAACCAGTGGTTAAAGTCGCTTGAAGTAGTACCAGAAAGACTAGAACTACGATCACTGAAGGACGGACCATGGTTTCTTGTCTATATAGTGCTGATTCAGAGGTCTAAAATAATGTACAACAGACGTTTGTTAGGCGTTGGTCAAGCTCAGCTACTCAGAAAATGAGGCTCATATAGACAGGATCGAGCCTGCAATCTTTGAATGACTAGTTATTGCGCAGTCTAGTATAAATCAACGTTTCTTATACAAACAGAATGTATGTATTACATACATATGTTACATATACTTATTAAATTAACCTACCTTTTGTAATAAATGATCCAGTAATTTTTCTCGTTGACCTTTCTCTCTTCTTGAGCTCTTCGTGGTTTGTGTGGAAAATACAGCAAGCTCTTGAGTTTTATAATTGTTGTTGTACGCAAACAATTTGTGAAATGTAGATCCTGGTTTTTGTTCAAGAAAAGTTGTTTCAGCGCTTTGCTGATCTCTGCTGTCTTGTTTAAATTTATGCATTGTAATTAAAATTGGGACAACATGTTTTTCAGTTCGAAATATAGTAAGGTTAAAGATCCCGAGACTCATTCAGAAGCCGGACAGTGAACGGTATCTGTTAGTGTCGTGGCAATAGTGTGCAAAACTACTTCTCACTAAACTACCTTCAAATATCAAATATATATAGTCAGTTGTAAAGCTTATCTTTCTTTTTAAACCCCGTCGTCGTCCTAACATCTTACTGGGACCTTAAGCAAGCTAGGGCGTAGTTTCGTCGTTTTTAATTTAAAGGACTTTGTCGTTGAGGTTGACGTCGTAGATCTTAATAATGTAGCTGCAATCAGGAAAGATCCCGAGACTCATTCAGAAGCCGGACAGTGAACGTATCTGTTAGTGTCGTGGTAATAAAGGAGTTCCTACAAAAGGCTGAAATTTCGTTGAACAACTTCCTCATTCTGGCATGTCAGAAATTTCCTGTTGTGATGAATTCAAAGCAGGAAGTTGGTTTTGAATTTAATCAAATGCAGATTTGGCGTCTTTCTTTAAGAACTCTTCAATGTAATAACTCTGTAACTTACTTCTCATTGGGGTTTATAATCTTCGTCTGATGCTCAAGATTCTTCCTTATGGCAGCTTGACTGTATGTAATCTATGTAATCTGAAAATTTACTCGTCAGTAATCAACTAGTCATACTGTCAATCTGTCATAGTATACATAAGCGGCCCTCCTTTTCCCAATTTTTAATGATTTAATCCCTTTCGCACAGCATACACTGATTCGCATTTTCAAAATAACAATGGTCAAACAGTAGCACACGGGGACAGACACATCGACCTGAGAGAAGCCTCAAGCATGTTATGTGCTGGCTAAATAGTAAGAACACCAGCATTTTGTTTATTAGGGCGGTTGAGCCTGCTATAGTAGCTATACTCATTTATCTTGAAAGTTGAAATTAAGGGCATAAGGCTGTTAGTTTACGGTAGGGTCCTTTAACTTATCGTTTTTTTTGTGTATTTGCTAATTTAAATATTGATATTAAATAGTATATGTTGGAATGTAGTATGTAGCTTCGACAACATGACGTATAATAGATTAACGCCTAAGTAAACTAACAGCTTTTGCCCTTCCTTGCCACAAAAGGCAGGGATTATTTTAACGTGCAGTGATAACCAATTTGTGCAGTGATAAATGCGTTTTGTGCAGTGATAAATTTTTCTTTAATATTTAAGAATGGGTGTTACTCGCAAAAGGATTGCATCAGAAATTATGTTCAAAGGCACAGTATGGTTGCTTTTTAAAGGTCTTATAAAATACATAAAGCATACGATGTCCTGATCCAATCGTCAACGGCCGAAAAATGAAAACTGTTGCTTGAGATTGACTTCAATACGGACACTATAATCATTTTAGCAATCCGGGGCGTTTTGCAAGTCACTAAACTACCTTCAAATATCAAATATATATATAGTCAATTGTAAAGCTTATCTTTCTTTTTAAACCCCGTCGTCGTCCTAACAACTTACTGGGACCTTAAGCAAGCTAGGACGTAGTTTCGTCGTTTTTAATTTAAAGGACTTTGTCGTTGAGGTTGACGTCGTAGATCTTAATAATGTAGCTGCAATCAGAAAAGATCCCGAGACTCATTCAGAAGCCGGACAGTGAACGTATCTGTTAGTGTCGTGGCAACTGGCAATAGAGGAGTTCCCACAAAAGGCTGAAATTTCGTTGAACAACTTCCCCATTTTGGCATGTCAGAAATTTCCTGTTGTGATGAATTCAAAGCAGGAAGTTAGTTTTGAATTTAATCAAATGCAGATTTGGCGTCTTTCTTTAAAGTGCATATACGAGAATTTTCATTTTTTTTCTAAAAATCGGCCGTATGGAGACGATTCTAACGATATATAACACTCCTTCAACGGATGAAAACTTCCCGAGATATTTGGTTCTAAACATGGCGAAAATATGTTTTTTCAAAACATGGCCGGGAGAAAAGAGTCTGAGTCCGAATAAGGCTGATGACGTCAAATCGGGACAAGTTGTATTTACGACTACAGTTGTTTAGTATACAATTGAGGACGAAATACCTTCGCGTTGTGTTGTACTCGGATGTTTCAACAAGCCAGACCCTAAAAACGGTACAATACTTCATAGGGAAGTTTACGATGAAGATTTAATACCAGAAGCAATAGAATGATGCCAATGTTAGGATGTTAAGTGCGAACGCAAAGATACAGTATGGCGCACTGTTTGGTCTAAGCATTTCAACTGGCCAGACGGTTTCTTCGGAAACATTGTTTTCAAGACAAGAGAAGCCCTATATCCCGTGGCTAAAAAGGGCTGATGTATATTAGAGAAACCTTAACAAACACGGACTCCAGGTAAAATAACTTTTTTAGATATTTAGAAAGAAAGAAGTGCCGCTGAAAAACCACAACCTTCCAGATCATCTGAATACATCGAGCATGAAAATATAATGAAACAAAACAAGCATATGTCGTTATGTCGAACATCTTGTCAGCTGCCTGCGTTGATGTCTGATCAAGTCTTTCTCGTCTCGGATGTGTTTTATGTGTTCACAGACATAATTATTGGGCAGTATAAATGTCGCTGGCAAGTATCTTGATATTATATACGCTTACAATTGCACACGACGTTGATTTAGGTATTAAACATGAAGCTGTGTAATATATAAAAGGCGAAGAGACTTGACATATTGAACGCTGTACATGTGTGGAAATAAGACTTTCTTTCTTTGCTTTCCTAATGTCTGATCAGGTCTTTCGCGTAGACATAGTTATTAGTCAGTAATGTCGCTGGCAAATATCTTGATATTATATACACTTAGGCCTGGTTCATACGTCGCATTTAATTCAGACGAATTTAATTTATAGTTAGCTTCGTCGACTAGTCGACGTGAACTTGAATTCGTTTCATGCGACGAATTTAATTCAGTGACAAGCAAGGAAAATCCGGTTAGATCGCCCCCAAAAACGTCCAATACGCATGCGAAATAAACAAAACGGGCACAAAAAATATGTTATCAAAATTTATGCATTTAATTCGATGCGACGATACAGCGACGTCTGAAACCAACACGCATTTCAGGCGTTGTATCCTTCTCACCGTGACGGATACAACGTCTCACGGTCTCAGACGAATTTAACTCTTCAGTCGAATTTAATTCGTTTCATACGTCGCACTACAGTCGCATTTAATTGATTGAGTTAAACTCGTCTGATCGCACACGCCGTTAATAGTTGTGTTGATATTTAATACCCGAAGAGACTCGACATATAATTCTCGCGTTACATGAACCACTGACTTTTTTCTCGAGCTTTCAGCTATTTACTGTGGTTGGTATGATTAGGGTTTTCTGCGTATTCGTATCTATAGAATAAAGCTAAAGTTTGGAAGATCATTAAAATTGTATTCCTGATACGCCAATAAATTATTATTACAATTTATCAATGGCAAAAGTGTTTTACCTGTCAGACCGCAAATTAGTTAAAACATAAACAGACTCTGGAAATGCCTACGGGTGAGGCTAGAGATGAATATGTTATAAAGGGCTATTAAGGCCCAATTATCCTCAGCTGTAACAGATTTACGTAAAAGCTGTAAAGAGAAAAATATCAGTGGACCCTGCGAGGAGACAAGCAGCTGACAAGGTGTTTGACAGGACGATATCAGACTGCTTGTTTTGTACTGTTTTCATTAAATATTCAAGAGTAGATATAGTTAGGGTATGGTATTTGACTCTTCTTCGTACTTCCTAAATATCTAAAAAGTTATTATACCGAAGGTCCATATTTGTGGAAAAAATGCATTAAATTACAATATAGAACGGGTTTGTTGATTTCTCACTGCGTGACTCGGATCTGCGTAACTTGTATCGCTCGCCCTGAAAGCGCTTCTTGGTCACTTGGTCGCGTGGAGCAGATGCGGGTGGGTAGAACGTTACTATAATACCATCCATTTCTATACACGAGATATAGAGCTTATCTTGTACTGGAAAACTACTCTTCCAGCGAAACCGACGTTGGGAATCGACTGGCCTACACTTTGTGTGCGTTTGCGCTTAACAAGTTAACAACCCAAAGTTGCCGTCTTTCTCTTGCCTCGAACCTTAAACCTTTAGTGTAAGCCTTCCTGTGAAGTGTTATACCATTCTCTGAGTTTTTGCCATTATCTGGTTTGTTGAAACACTCGAATAAAACACACCGCGAAGGTATTTTGTCCGCAATTGTAAAGTAAACAACTGTAGTCGAAATTACAGCTTGTCCCGATTTGACGTCATCAACCATACTCGCACTCAGACTTTTTTCTCCCGGCCATGTTTTGAAAAACTCGTGTTTGGAACCAAATATCTCGGGCAGTTTTCATCCGTTGAAGGAGTGTTTTATATCGTTAGAATCGTCTCAACACGGCCGATTTTTAGAAAAAAAATGAAAATTCTCGTATATGCACTTTAAGAACTCTTCAATGTAATAACTCTGTAACTTACTTCTCATTGGGTTTATAATCTTCGTCTGATGCTCAAGATTCTTCCTCATGACAGCTTGACTGTATGTAATCTATGTAATCTGAAAATCTTTCAATGTATTTTGTTACTATTCAGTATAAGACTGCAGACTTGGTATACAATGCTGACTGATAAAAGTTAGCGTGCTGCGGCGTAGGCGGTGTTGAAACAACAACCGAACCAGAGAACATAGGAGTCCAACGTTTCTAGCGAAGGCCCTTCGTCAGAGAGAAACGTGATAATTCGTTTCTCTCTAGCGAAGGGCCTTCGCTCGAAACGTTAGAACTCCTACGTTCTCTG